>VYXB01003812.1:109588-255596 GCA_013397135.1 Pachyramphus minor
CTAATTAAGAAGTCTAATTAAGAGATGTGTTTCCTTTTCTCTATTCTGCTAAGAGTGAACTCTAGGACTTAACAGGTTGAAGAGATGCTTCCCTTCTCCCAACATTTTTTCTAGACTATTATTCCTGTTCCCTTCTCATCATTAGGTTCTTCTCATTTCCATTTCTTTCCCCCAGCTGAACGTATTAAATATATAAAAGCTGTTGACAACTAGTGCCTCCATCACCCTATTCACAGAGTGGTACTTATGATTCACTTCCGTGCAGCTCTGCAGAATCAAAAGGCTCAGAACACGAGGAGTTCCCTGCAGCCCCAGAGCCTGTGTTGCTGAGGGCAGCAACTCAAGTTCACACAACTGAGCACATGGGGTCACATCACTCAGCACCGTGTGCAAGGTGGAGCCCCGAGCTGTGCACACCACTGCAGCTCCAGAAGTACTTTATGTTCCGAGCCCAGCCCAACTCTTACAGCCTGCCCCGTTCCAGCTCACCAGAAGGCCCATTTCCAAAAGGCATCTTTCACCACGTAGCTCCCAAGCAAGTGGTCTTGATTACCAAAATCACCCGAAGGCCTTTTCAAGAAGCATTGAGACGCTTGGCTTTGTTCCAGAGGATGAGGGGGAGGATTAACTTCAAGTGCTGAGTAATAAGACCAGATACATTTTATCTATGGTCCAGAGCCTTTAGCTCTATCATGATGACAAAGGTAGGCACATGCATTGGGAGTTTTCACGGGGAACAAGAGGACTTGGGATCAAGGGAAAAAGGAAAGAAAACGAGAAAAAGGTAGTTACATATACATTCTCAAGAAAATCCAGGATAGAATAAAGGAAGATTTAAACACAAAGGTATCTTTCACCATCTTGATCTGTATTTCTTTTTTATATTGTCATCACACACTACAGTTATACTGCTAAAATGAATCCTCAGCCTGGATTAATTCACATAAACAATTCTGGACTCATTTCTTCCAACTTCCCAGTCAAAAATGTCTTTAGCCAAAGCAAATATAAGACACCAGAAGTGCAAGTGCCTTCAAATATCCAGTATCCAACATTACAAGTACAGATTGTGGCTGAAGGAGGTAGAACAGAAACCATCCTCTGGTACTTTCCCTTCTCCTCAGAGGTTAAGATACTTTGATGACATTTGGTGATTGAGCACTATAGTGACAGAGTGACATTTTAGTGCTGTGTCCAAGAATAAAACTACTGCATGAGAAGGATTCTGCACATGGTTTGACCTACACCACAGTTTATTTGTAAACATTCGTTACATGTGTCAATAATTTAATTGAACACAGACTTTGTACAATTCAATTTATAATATTAACAATGTCACACTAGAAGAGCACAACTGTATTCGGTTACAGTTGTACTTTAAAACTTTCAAAATACAAAACATTTGAAACACTGAACAAGAAAGTAAGGGAAAATTTGAGAACAATTAAGGAAAAGAAAAAAGAACTGTGCAATAATAAGTCATGATCAAAAAATCTGAAAACAAACGTAACACACTTCCTAACTGGCTCCTGAACATCTTCAGGTATATCCATCTGGCTTCAATACTTGGGTTGTGTCAGAGCACAAAGCCAACTTCTCTTCTGCAAATTAAAAATCTTGCTGAAACAGAAACTTAAAACTTTACAACGTGTAATGCATGTGAGTTTCCCCACAGTCAATAAAACTACCTGAAGAAAAGAAATTTATTTAATTTGTCTTTATTTGCAATACAATATAAAATAGATTCTTTTGGTATGAAGATCTGGGAGATCTTTTGGGTTTTTACATCATATTTAAAACAAAAGTCACATAGTTTGAAGCTTCTTGACCATCCCAAGCACTGGTGCTGTAGTAGAGTTTCAGGTATTTCAGTGGACTTCTTTGGTTGCAATCTATTCAGTAAACTTCAGATATGCAGACTTGAATATTTAAGCTCCTAAACTAGTATCCAAGCCCCTAAATTAGAGTGGCTTGAGTTCTAAAAAACTGAAACGTATCTGGAATTCTCACCAGAAGACTTATGGGTATTAAACAACTCTACTTTTATTTAGAAACTTGACTTTAGACCACCTAAATAACAAAGGGCATCCTTCACTTAGCAACACTGAAGAATATGCAGTGAGAACAATAAGTTTTCATCTATTTTCAAACTTCCATAAAACTGGCACTATCATCACTTTACATACTAATATAGACAGTGCATGGCAAAATTCAATACAAAATAGCAAACTAGCTCACCTACTGCAGCTTACTGTAGCACTTGAAGTAACATCTATAGTCCTGAAAGTATAAGCCATCACCTACTGCTTAATTCCTCCACAGTGCTAGGCATTGGCTTAATCTCCCTGTAACAGTTCTCACAGTAAATGTTTCCTCTGCCATTTCTAGCAGACTAACATTCAATTCCTCTTCAATTTCATTTGAAGGAAATAAGGCAACTGAAAAACCACTATGGAGAATATGCATGTCCAGTACAAAAGTCACTGTAGTATAAATTATCAACTTTATATGGATAATGTAACTGTAATATATGCAGAATACTAAGTTCAGCTGTTTTTTGGTAAAATTCCAGGACAAAACAGATGTAAGAAAGCAGCACTGAGTAAACTGAAGTACGACAGACTTCCAGTTCTTTAGAGCACAAGTCCTATACTTACACTAGGAATGTACATAAAGCAAAGGAAACAGAATGGAATTTTCACAGTTGTAACTGAAGTCACTGCACTATCCTATCGTGGTACATTTGTCCTTTCCCAGCTTCTGTCCTGTTTTTTCTTACAGCCATGCAGAACAGGATACAAACCCAAATGTTGCCATTTTCCTCCTTGCTGCTGTCCAGCACATCCGTGCACAGATCCATTATGTATTGCAGGCTAGTAACGATTGGGGTGGTTAAGTCCCATTTGTAAATATGACTATTTAAAACAAGGCAGCTCTAGTAAAGAAGGGAGTTGGCAAAGAAGTCTTAACATACTACATCTCTTGTTCTCCTCGTGTGCTAAATGGGACAGACTTTTTTAAGCTGGCAAGACGTTATTACCTAATATAAACAAAGTAAAATCATGTTACATAAAATCATCCCCTACAAACAGAGCCAGAACATGATTTTAGCTGAAACAGCTTACTGTTAGTTTTTGTCATAATCAATAGCTAACAGTTCAACAGATTCAGAGAAGCCTCTGCCTATACGTCCTCTGCTGTTACCTTTCTTTGCTAATGACTGACATGAAAAATCAAGAGCTCTGTTCTGTCAAACATTAATCAACAGGACAGAACTAGTTATGTCCCTTAAACTCAACTTACGACAAGAGTTTGCCCACAAACAGAAATCATCACCAGCTTCCAGCAGACTAACTCCCAGTGTGATCAAATCTCACACACTCCTGCTTTCATACAAAAAGCAGGATGAATCCATTATCACTATGATCACTATCTGCAAACACAGATGACCACTGCAGACCTTCCACAATTCCATACCTCCATCAAATTCTGCCAGAGATGAAAGTACACCGCTAATCTTCAAAGTGGCCTTAGGTCATCAGCAGGACTTTGAGTCTGCACTAACTCAGCCTCCTCTTGCCATTGTACTGATTTGTCAAGACCCCCCTGTTAAGCTGAAGTCAACAATTCTTAATGCCCCATATCACCATGATACTTTTTTCTTAATCACTTGGTATCACTGAGCTTTCAGAGGAAGAAACAAATCTCTTACCTTTATACAGAAAGATTTTCAGTAATACAGTACAAAACTAAACAGAATCATGTCTGAGTAACGAACATAGAAAACTACTATTGCAATTTTGTGGTGACAGCATAGAAATTTAACAATCATCAGAAAGCCTAGAAAGGGCATGTTTAGTTATAAAAGAAAGATTGTCTCGAGATAAAAATAGTGCTGACAGCTAAAAAGCTCTCTGTTGCAGCAAGATATGCAGTAATGAGTAACAAGTTCTAGACGGTTTAAGTACTTCCCCAATACTGCAATACAACACATTTTTGTAACACTACTTTTACACGGGTTATGCTGCAGCAGCACTACAACTTCTTAGTGGTTGGCACTAGGAATTAACCATAAGAGAAGAAAGGCATTTAGTGATCAATGCACAGGAACCTCCATTTGACCTGTTCCTTAAGTGTGGTTGAAAAAAACTGAGGAAGGGGCCCATCCGTTCCATTCAGATAATACACCTTCCTTGAACATGAGATTCTTGGCAGGAAGAGGAACACCCACATCTGCAGAAATCGGCTGCAAAAGTGAACTTGAAGAACCAGCATCATGGAGCTGATCCAGTGTTGAAATACCTTCCTAAAAGCAAAAGGAAGAAAACCATATCTTAAAAACAAATGAAGGACTTAACAGGAAGAATACGACAGGCTAATCTAATCTGCAAAGACACTTCAAGTTTCTAAAGCATGTTACTTTAATCCAGTAAATTCCAAATAATTATGGAAGCAAAAACAGAATAAACAAAATTAAATAAGCATACAGTTGCCTCAGCTGCACCTGTGCATGCATTATTTGGCTTCCAAGAAACCTTCAGGGAAGTCTGAGTCTTAAAAATTAAGACCTAGAAAAAAATGAATGGAAAGCTCTAAAATCTTCAGGACATCTCTTGAACTGCTATTTATCCCACACTGTGCTAACATTCTTATCAGGACACAATTCCAGGATCACACTATCCACCCCTGGTTAAATAACCTGCAAATTTGTTACCTTACTGAAAAGATAGGAATTTAAGAGAAAAGTGTCATAAGACAGAGCAGCTAAGCAGATTTCATGTTAGGGGTCGACATGCCTTACTTGGATACACTTGCATGCAGAATTAGAGCAGGTTGCAGACCTGGCATTCCTCTCGGCTTGCTACACAAGACCCCTATTCTTTACCTAAACTCTTAAAAAAATCCTCCCAGAGTATGTAGTTTTACATATTTATTACATATTTATACCCACTGAACACCAAGGTCTAGAAACAACCACATCAGAATCGAGACAAGTATTAAATCAGGTTAGAAAAGGGATAGGGAAGAACTGGTTTTGGTTGCCAGCAGCATTTTAGGTTGATAGTGCCCTTAATGCAGTTACTATTTAACAAAAAGGCAAATAAAACAAACCATATGTGTTTCCATACACCAAAGAAAGGCCAGGAAGAGGGCAGAAAGGGATGACAGACCATACAGAAGGGTTAACATCTGGATTATTGCTCCTTACCTGGAATGAATGAACAAAATTAAGGACCTGAAGAGACAGCTTTCTACTGGAATGTAAGAGTTTTTGAAGGCTGTAAAAAAAAAAAAAAGAAAAGGAGCAATGCTCAAGGTGCACAAATTTTTACTAAAGAACTAAATGCATTTTACATCAAAGCATTACCAGCATGCTTTCCTCCTGCACTCCAGAACACTGAAGACGAAGAAAAAAAGCCTGTACTACGCAAGGAAGGGAAAATGAGTAGGAAGGAACCCAAATTTAATTTTTTCCTGATCTACTCATAGACAGCTTGTAACAAAGAATAAATTTTTGCCTAACAGAAACTATAAAAAAGCCTAATCTTAATCTTACCACAACTAAGGACTAGTTCTACATATCTATGAGCCAAAACCCAACCTCCTTACATACTAGAATTAGGTACTCTATGAAACACAGCTCAGGTCTGCTATGTAGTCATTAAATTGAGGGTATCTCTTCTTGCAGAAGCTCCAGACATAACACACACCACCTGTCAAACCTGCAGTGATAAATTACACTCACCTTTCTTTTCTACATAATCCATGAGTGGCGATTTTTCTGCAGACCTTCTGATTCAACTCAGAGCTGAACAGTGGAATGCCAAAGCACAATTCCAGGGGAACCCATTCCAGTTCATTTGTGGGTACTTCAGAAAGTAAAACAAGAGATAACCAAATTGTAAGAAAAAACAAGAATGTTGACCCCAGAATCAGCCATCTTAGGGCAGGATCCACCAAAAGGCTCATACTTTTTCAGACAGCTCATTTACTGAACTGCTCAAATATTTAAGGGAACCTAAAGCAGAAGTTAGCATTGCACTTGTCCCAGACAATAATCAATCAACTGGACCAAAACTGTTTAGTGCAAGCCATTTGTCATGTTTCACCTTCAAGGCTTTGCTTGACTGCAGAATCCACTGAGGTTTCTTCTATTACCATCTCAAATGATTCTGTGCTCCCATTTACATCAGATCCTGATGCTAGTTCAGTCTCTCCTAAAGGAAAAGTAAATTCTTAAATAAACATGTACATGAATATAAGTTTAGCTACCTTTGCCCAAGGACTAAACAGCCATAAAACTGGAGGAAGGGATATGGAGAAACATAGTGCTTGACTAATTTTAGGACTAAAGAGTTATTTAGGGAACCTCACCACTTATGAATCACTTATATTCTGGCATACAAAAATGACACAATTTATTTTTAATATTTTAAAGAGTATTTGTTTTTTTCTTCTGTTGGCTGTTCTAGTTCTGTATTTGGTATTTCTCAGCTAGTGTCAAGGCAAAATTAGGAAGTAAGCTTACTGCAATAGAATTACACTCAAAATGGGTTCGTATCTGTGTTGGACAGTATTTTGTAGAGCTACAAATCGAAGAGTTTAATCCTTTGTTCACCTTTGCTCAAGTGATTGTATGTGAAATTAAGGAGACACAGACAAAAGAGAAATTACTGGTAACCAACCTCTTCCATCAGAAGCATCACTAAGCTTTCTGTTAGCATGTTGACTTGAAGGATTCAACATTGTGACATAGCCACAAAAATGCTGCAAGTCCACTTTGTTTCTCAGTATTTTTAAAGCCGTATGAATGCCCATGTTCACACGAGAGAAGTCTAGTGGGAAACAAAACATATTCCAGCTTAGGTTACAAGAAGCCTCCCATAACCATGTCGTTCAGCTCTAGGCCATGCTAAGTTTTTCATTTGGATTTTTCTCTCTTGTAATGCTCCATCTTAGTGATGACACTGTTAGATCTGGAACAACACCAGTATAAAATTGGTATTTTATAGTACAGTAATAGAGCCAAGGAGAAAGAAAAATATGAGCAGAAGACAAATCTCTCTCTTGGAAATGGGCACATTCAGACAGCAGAGGTGGCAAGGTTCAGCTAGGAATCAGGTGTCCAGCTCTTTCAGTGCCAGAGTCTTTTACGGCAAATTAATGCAAGATACGTGTTTCACATATCTGAAACCCTGAAGAATTACAATACAGTATTAGAGGTTAACAAGGAGTTTAAACACTGACTTATTCATGTCAGAACTTAAGAGATGTAGGATTTCTTTTTCTAGATGAAAAAAGACATGTCAGACAGAGCGAATATAAAAGTGACTAATTCTGAACCTAGTAAAAACTAAATTACAAGTAAGCTTTGTTTCTAGTTATCCCAGATAAAGCTAAGTGGTAGCTTAAGTAATTTTAGATTTCGTATCTGGAAATTCAGACTTTTATGACAGCTCTCATTTGGGGAGGTTAAGGCCTCAACTACACAAACCTTCTGTCCTACTCATCAAGGAGCACTGAGAACATGTTAATTCCTGCCTCTCAAAATCAGATGAGGTAGGCAGACTTTGAAGGAATAGATTTTGCAAGCAAAGTTCTTCCTGGGGAAACAAAACCCTCCATAATTGTTGCTAGTGCTAATAATCAAGGTAAGTTTATACAGTTTTGGTCTTACCTGTCTTACAGTTAAGAAATGCTGAATATAATATATGGAAGATTTATTTATGTACTTAATAAATATGGTAGTTAATAATCTAGTGTGCACAAACAAAGATTTGGAGGTGTTTGTGGAAGTTACTTCTTTACATCTGTCTTAGTAGAGAAGAGAGACCAGAAAACTCATCCTAGTTGTGTCAGAGAAGATAGAAAGGAGAAGATGACATCTCTAAGCTCAGAACAGAGTTGTTAACCATTTCCATTTTCTCATATGACTCAGAAGCTCAGAAAAATTTGTATTAAAATGATTATTGCAACCTTACTGCTCAAGATAACATGCGAGAGATGTGTAACGTCGTGCAGAAATTGCATTAAAGACAATCAGTTACCTCCCTGTTGCTCAGCTTCATCAAATGGGAAAGGTATGTGCATTGTTTCTCCCATTCCATGCATGCCATGCCCCTAAACATCAAGAAATTAAATTAGGAACAGAAAAACACTCATTAGTTTAGCTTAGTCCTACCTGTGCTCCCTTTTAAGGATTACCAGCCAAGTTGATGAAACAAAGAGAGGAGATATTTATACATTAAGGTTCTTGCATAGCTGAAATAAAGTACCACACCTTTCCCCTTAAAATGCATTTGAGTAAACACAACGAAGATAAACTTCAGTGAAGAGGAACTATTTTTCTCTCCAATAACTGGTTATAAAGTATTTGAAAAAGGCTGAGCACTTCTGGAGCAAAATGGAGTTTCCACCCCTACATACAGAACATTTTTAAGCAGAGGCTGCTTACAAGCTGGCCTTTGAGCATGTGTAATTTTATGTTTTTTACACTATTAAACATCTATTTATTTGAATGATTAATTCTGAGAGTTTGGCTGAACAAAAGAAATTGAAGAGAAAGCTATTTTACTTCTCCCAAAAGGAAAAACCCAATCTATTCTGCTGTTTGTGATAAACAGCATTTTTTGCTCATATTTTACTGTAAGAGCTAAATACCAAGCACTCTGAAAAAGTGCAGTTCTTGGATAACAGTTCATAATAACAGTTACCTCATATCACTCTCTAAAAAGCTTGTGGGCTCTTCACTTTCACTCCAGTTTCCTATTTCCCACACACATAACTAGCAAAACTCTACTATGCTTGCCCATAATACTGTAACACATACATAACATGTATTCAGTTCAAAACCCATGTCTTAACCACCACTGAATCACAGCAGCCCTGGCTACCGAAGTTAAACACATTTTTCAGCTTTTGACAGAAGTGTAGCTCTCCTACATTGTTCATTTCCTCAACTCAAAAAATTATGCAGGTTTCATCATTTATACAGAGCACTGTGTACCTGAATTAGAACAGCAGAATGTGTTAAAGCATCATTCAACATTGTGAGCACATTTGAAGTAGGAACTACTCCTGGGTCGTGACCCCAAGACGTTATTAGTAAGCGATCATAACCCTGGAAAAGAAAATTAAGAGTATTTATAGCACCAATGATCTAGCTAAGAACACAGAGTCAAATGCTAGAGTTATGCATTAGCATATTGTTACAACTCAGAAGTTATCAAATGTAATTGCAGCTCTACAGTGTTATCCTTGGTACCAAGGATCACTCATGTTCATATTACTGGTAAAGACAGAACTTGCCAACCTCAAAGTTAAGATGCTATTTTGAAAAGGAGGTATTTCTCACCAGGTATTTCTCCTGTAGAGCTGTGTGGCCATCACAGCAGTCTCCTAGCAAATAGGAGATTAAAGTAATCCCACATAAATTTAAAAGAAAATATAAGATGGATAAACTAACACTATCTGCAGAGAAAAGAGATTTATCAACCCCTAAAACACCTATCCAAGGGTGGGATGGGAAACAGGAAGACAACAACACTAATTTCCTAGTTTCTCAGTTTTCAGGATTGAATTCCCCTGCAACTCTCTAAGATTTCTAGAAACATCTTGACAGTTCCTTAAGAAAATGACACTACAAAATAGCAGGAAGAGAGAATCAGTCATATATGCACATAGAGGAAAAAAAAGTCCAGTAAGTTTGTGATGGTGCAGAATGTGCAGAGATCATTTAGTTCATCAAAATCTGTCCTATCAGCAGTATCGAACTTTTCCATGGCTACCACACTGAATACTTTTACTAGTAAAAGTGCACATTTACTGGTAGTTTCAGCTAATGAGACACTGGGGTTTGAATCAACTCATCACCAATGGCCTCACAAAACGCCTTCTGCTCTAGAAGACTGAAGTCACTTAATCCAGTAAATCTTAGAGGTATCTACAAAACTTTTGCAATCATAAAGGGAAGGGACACATGAAAGGTTTCAGGAATGGAAAATGCATCTACAAATCCTAGTGCTAGAGATGACTACCAATGTAGGTACACCAAAGAATGCACTCCCTCTCTGAAGGTCTCTGAACCATTCTAATATATTTAGGTCCTCAGGTATCTACTCAGAATGAAATGAAAGCTGTAGCTGAATGATATTATTTTATAAATTCCACTGTGAGGAACAAGACCCAAACACTGCTAAATGTCTGTGGCATTTCAAACCAAAGTCAACAGATACAATGAATTTTTGATTTAGGCAAATTTAAAAGTTGCCACGGCCACTCCCACCTACATCTGTCTAGTATACAGAATACCCAGCAGTACTCCTTTGTGGCACATATGTCCTTACTAGCATATCAGAGACAGAATGGGAGAAAGCAGCATCTGAAGTCTTGTAAACAAAAGTTGATCATCTGTGCTGCTTTGCCAAAGCACTTATGGATGCTAAAAAAAAAAAAAAAATATTGGTGGATTCAAGACTGGAAGGACTTCAGGAGATCAAGTGATCAGCTGCTAGAGACAGATTCAAGTCACAATCTCTGCATACACAGAATCCCATACAGCTCAGGAAGTTCTAGAACAGAACATACTGGAGAGCAGGTAGGTCTTAAGAGGAAGTATTACATGTTGTGCTGCTTCCTCCTACTTACAGACGCTGCTAGAGACAGCCCAGTGGGCTTTCCTCCAACCTACTGCAACCTTTATTAAATCATGCTGTCATTTAAACTGCAGGGAGAATCACAGCCTAGAATGTCCAAGTCTTTGTCACAGATTTGGACAAACTGGAAGTGATCATGTTAGCCATCTGTCTTTTTCACATGGCTCTTCTACATCTTTGTAACACACTCTAGGGATGGACTAACAAACTCAGGACTGCAGTACCATATTTTACACTAAAATTGAAAGAGGTGGCATCAAATATACTGGAGTCACATTCTGACAAAGGGGGAAACAAATATCATTCCTTTTTCAGGACCTCGAAAGAAAACAAGCCAAGATGCTACATAAAACTTGCTTCTAAAAAAGGAACTTCATCCACAATGAACAGTATCTCTGACTTCAACTGGTAGCCCTAAATAGCATATCTTTGAAACATCTGGAGAAGGGAGGGAGAATAAATTCATGCACAGACTACCTGAAAAATGTCTGGAAGTTTTCGAAGGCGTGTTCCTTTAGAGAGCAGCAGAGAGGGTGGTCCTTGTCCAGTTATGTGGTAAATATAGAGTTTGAACCAAACTGAACTGACTTCTGGTATTGCAGGTCCAATGTGCTGAAGAGAGATTATTCCAGAAATTAGAAATTACTTAATATTCAACTGTCACACTTACAGACATCATTTAAGAATCAGTAGTTTTAAAGAAATATAAATCCAGTTTTGCAGTACTGGAGTACAAATGTATTCCTCTCTACTGATGATATTCTAGGTATTTAGTGAAGTAACAAGACTCTTCACAGAAAGGTGATAGTAAGGTACTTTCTATGAATCTAATTCAAGCATAAAATATCTGTCCTTGACTCTACTTCAACAGATAAACGGATCATTAATTCAGCAAAGTTAATTTACTAAATATGCAGAGTTTTCCTCAACAAAACATTTTTAGATTAATTACAATAATATTCTACATGCCAATAATTTTGTCACTTTAAAAGGGACACCCAACAAATGTATCCAAAAAAAAAGCTACTAAGAAGATCCTTTACTAGGTGGGGGGGGAAATCCCCCAGTATTCTTTCACCTGGGGTGTGCAGCTGCTAATAGGTCGAATTTCATTGGTGAGTGGTGCCATGGAAACCAGCAGAGTATAGTTTTTGTTGAGAACTCTGCTGCAGGTCGCTGGATCCAAACCGAGCAAACTCTCGCATCGTAACAGGTCCAAGGGGAACCCTATGTTCAACATGTAAGATTCTTAAATTATCACTTAAAATGTAACACATAACACAAAATATGATTTCAGATTTTCCATTTTCCCCTGTTACACTGTAAATACAGTATTTTCCACACTGATGTTTTAAATATTTGGGGTGAATTTTAATAAATCCATACGTAATTTTAGCAATTCCAGGCATACAGGGTTGTCTGACACAGAACTAATGTTTGTTCCTCTCTAACTAATCCAGGTAATAAGCAGAGATACTGAGGATGTTAGCTAAGATTTAACAAAAAAAACCAAAACAAAACAAAAAACAAGCCCCATTAGAAGAATACACACCTTTTCAAGACTTGAAAACTGTTTCTTTGACAGAATTATCTGTGAATAAACAATGACTCCCTATATGGGGTTTCAGAAGCATATAATTGAAACCAATCTTTCTCAAGTTCAGCTTGTCTTGCCATCATTATGCTTTAATCTGTTGCTCTGGATGTTAAGCTCAAGCCTTGGCAACTAAATCTGTTATTCAAGAGGCAAACCCAGTAACACAGACTCAAAGGATGACGAAAAAATGATGCCTGGGTTTCAAAATATTGTTAAACAAGCAGGATACAGACTGCTTTCTACAACAGCAGCACAGACAGGAAACTGAGTCCATGGGAGACAAGTAACCAAGTTAGAAGGATTCCCAAAACTGCCCACAGTACCGTTGTTTGGTTGATCAGGCTGTACAGCTTGTGCCCCCAGGTCTTTGTTATGCCGCAAAAACAGTATCGTGTTTCTCAGTGTAAGTGCATGATCGAAGTACCGCTGTGCTTCCCCTTCACCTGTGCTTTGAACCTAAACCACAAACAAAACAAATGCATGGTGGCAGGTTGCATCCATTACACAAAAGGAAAGATGAAAAAATGAGCATTTTAAAGCTTTCTCACCGAGTAACAACCTTGCAGCTTATATGCAAAGATGATCTATGGCAACTATTAAATGAAAAGTGAGTCTTGGCCATGCTAATGGAACAGTCAAAAAGTACACGAACTCTATAAATCAGAACCATGACTCAGTCCTTAGGTAAAGGGCTTTAAGAGTCCAGTCAACCTGACTGGTATAAAATGATACAGCAATTAACAGCAGTCCTCCTACACCATTCTACAGCTGTCCTTCTAGAATTATCTTTAAAATGTGGATAGGCTAAACATTCCAGCACATAATGGTCAAATTTGCCTACAAAAAATGATGTGCAGACTTTCAGAAACGTTAACACCCCAGTAAAAGGGAAGTGACATCCACTGAATAAGCCCTGAGGCAGGTGTGTGTACACACGCTTGGGCAAATGTAATTCATGAACTCACTTTGCTCACCAGACACACCACACTCACACACATACATGGTGCATCCTTGAAGGTCACCAGATGTGAATATCAATATGATAAGGTCTTATTTTCTCAGTGTTATTGCTAAATAAGCCGTTTTAAACAATGAAAATACTGGGAGGAGGGAGTTGGCCCCTTTAACACTTCAAGGGCTGAAAAAAGCATTTCAGTACACATGTAGCAGATTACCTTTTCCAGCTCCACCAAGAAGCTGTCAAGACTCTCATCTGACAGTTTCCCAACTTCAAACATAGTGACTGCATGACTTTTTAAGTTCTGGAACAACAATACAAAGCTGTCTTAATTCTTTGAGACTGTTATGGGCAAGTAAAGGTTTAATTAAGTAAAAACACTTCTTAACAAACAACACAATTTTTTTTAAAATATTTACAGCTGTATTATATTGATATCAGTAAGTAATATAAGTAATAATAATTAATAGTAATTATAGTAATAATAAATATAAGTAAGAGCAATAATAAATATAAGTAATTTAAAGCTCTACATATTTATTCTTGGCCAAANAAAAAAAAAAAAAAGGAAAGAATTTATCACCATACCAAGTAAAACAGAATTGCCTTATTACTACTAAACTGACTGATTTAATTCAAAAGTTGGTATCTTTGTGTCACTTTACACCCACAGTACAGATCAGTCTCATCTTCAGAAAAAAGCTATTTAAATAAAGAATTTTAAACAAGTAGATACCACCTCCCCCAGAGCATATTCCATATGAAAAAAACGATCCGCATAATCTGTGTTTCACTTGTTTCTGCACCACTTTACAGCCTATGTCACTCTAGAAATATAAAAATAATTGATCCTAATGTATTAAAATTTACTGTTAGTGCTAACCTGGATCATCTTGGCTGTTGGTATCTGTATCTGTGGCTGATGACCCAGCTTCCTGTACAGGACTTCTGTTTTCCCCACTGTCCCATGAAAGCAGCATCTTTTGAGGATCCAAAGTACTCCTATTAATGTGAATTAAAATCCACATCTATTGGTCACTGTAGCACCAGAGAAGTATCTCTGCCTTCCAGAAAAAAGGGCTGCACAGGCATACCCAATACGTGCCTTTAAATACTTCTAAGCCCTAAAACCAGTTAAGCTTGATATCCCTCACAGTCCTGCTTTAGCTTCTGCAGAAAAGTTTATTGGAGGTTTGAAAATACTGGATTGTGAAAAAGATCTGAAAAATCCAATCACCATCATTGAATAAGAATCCAATGGAAAAAACCTAATCCACTTCGTTCTCACAGTGAATAAGCATCAAAGAAAACAGGCAGAACAGTCATTTTACATGGCTTAGCAGATATTCAATTAAAAGTGCACCAAATGTAGTACTCTGAATTTACAGGCTAAATTACCATTTCTTATCCTCAGATCAACAAGAGGATCAAGAATTCTTGCCATTATATACATTAGAAAGCCAAGTGAGATTTGTTATCGCAGAAGTCAAAGAAAGCAACCAATAGCTTTACAATCAAATTTCAGTTCTAAGTCTTTCCTTCAACGAGACAAATAAGCCCTGTGAAAGGGTGAAGACACTTACTTCAGTCTGTTTACTGAAGGAACATTCTTCCACGATGGATGAAGATTATCCAGGTTTATTACTTGGCCTTTTTTATGAGCAAAGCCTAACCGACAATACATGGACACAGCATTCTGAAGAAACACACACACATAATAAGGAACTGCTGTATGAAACCAGGCTGCAAGACAGTGAACTTTCTGTATTGAGCTCAATAGATGCACTATACACACATACCTTTACTAAAGATAAGTCAATCTCTAACACGTTTGCCAGCTAAAAAAAAAAAAAAAAAAAAAAAGGGCAGGTTAGCAATACAATATTAACAGTGCAGAGTAATTCACTATTTGTGGGATTTGGTGTCTTTCTGTTGGTTTTCTTTACTTTTAAACCCAGCTTATATTGGTAGGAGCAGTTTTGTTTGCCTCAAAATGATGAAAAAAAGAGGATGAAATCTCCTAATTGCCTGACTTGAAAGCATGCCAAAGAAACGAGGGTATCCTCCACTGTGCAATATCTAGGTTAACCATGTATCATTTCTATGTTAGTTATGTGTATCATTTCTAGGTTAGTCATGTGTATCAGAAGACACACAAAGAGGAAAACAAATCCTGGATATATTTAATGGGTATTTTTCAGATGTTTATTAACAAAGTTTTGAGAAGACCTTATGAGAACATATTTCTCATACTGAAACCATCCTTAAGCAAAAATTACATTCCTGCTTTAAGCCAACACCCTGCATGCTTTCACTGCCAAAGAAAAAATTACTTGAATTTTTTTATTTCACACTAGCAAAACAGATTAGTTTGTTCCAGTTCTAGCTGTATAAAAGTCTAGTCACCTCTGTATAAATTCATTCCACCTGATGGAATTGTTTCACTGAACTGAAGGTACTCCTCCAAGCTTAAAGCACAGGTTTTAAAAGCAGCTATAAAAGCTACAGGTTGGACTTAAGCCTGGCAGTATCTCTAAATAAAATCACTTGTTATCAATCCATACCTCTACCTTAAGTATTTTTAGCAGTGTGCTTTGGGCCATTTTCAAGTATTCCTATCTCCCTGACACAGATTAAATTTCACTTACCTCTGCCACATTAGTGTGTTCATCTATTGAAACAAATATCTTGTACAGGAGTGTTTCAAAGTAATCACCTTGCACTCTGTTCATCACAAAACCTTCAAGGGGTGGCACTGAAACAAGAATTACTTTCAAACTTACAGTTTGGTAACTTACTTTACTAAACTGAAACTGCACTAAAATGGAAACTTCTTTAATTTACACTTCTTTAATTTTGATTACACCTGCAATTTTGAGGATTTGCCAGGCACAAAGAATAAAAACCTAAAGATAGCACATGCAGTATTTAGAACTCTCCCACTCCTTAAGAAGAGTAATGCCTGTCAACATTTTGCCTCATAAAAACTAAAGCCACTCTACCTTGCATCATACCTTGCACTCTCCAGCTCATCAACTACAGATAATTTCCAGTGTCTAGCACATAAAATGACTTTGCAATGGAGATGAAATCATGCCTATGCTTAGAATAGGACACAAAAACACCACCCCACCCACACACTACAGAACTGAAACTCCCAAAGTGATTATCTAAGCAGTAAGTCTTTTGTATTTAGAGGACTTTCATTTAAATGATCTCTGCTACAGCAATGACCAGCACTTCTGCATGACCAGGTTCCACACAATTTATGTCTTTGCAGATTATATTGAATTCAAAAACCCCTGAGACCTATCACAGCATAATGAGTTTGTTCAAAGGGCAGATGTACACTGTGCTGGTTTAAGCTCCTACATAGTCCCCAGACACAGTCCATGACTAATTGAGGTGACAAGACCCATGAAGAATGGAACTGGTATCTATTAAAATGTTGCATCTGTCTGGAAAGAAGTCAAAAACCTACGTCTTTTTGGTAACTACAATTGTCTATGTTATTCTTCCTTTTCATTACAAACTTATAGAAGGTTACTTATTAATTCATGTCCTGACTCCCATAAAAGAATCTCATCTTACCTAACTATGTGTTCAAGATAACCTAAAAAATTCAAGTTGAAAAAAATCCTATATACAACAAAAACAATGTTTTAATACGGTTGAAAACATTTAGTCAGGAAAAAGTTTCATAGTTCAAATGTTTTGTTTCAGCACACTCATGTACACAGAAAAGCAGCTTCCAAGACAGAGAACTACAGGAAAATTGAAATTAAACTGAGAAAACATAGGTATAATAGTCATGAAATATTAACTTACCTGCTATACAGCTATCATCAGAGATTGGTACATCAAGGTAAATAAATCCTTTGTTATACAAACCTTTATAAATAAAAGGACACAATTTTAGGAAAAAAAAGCATTTTCCAGAGTACTGAAGATATAAAGCAGACTTCCCCACCAGCTGATGCAGAGTTTAAAGTAATTTTTCCTAATAGCCTCCACAGTAGAATATTTCTTTGCAATGCATGGACCAATAAACTACACCTAATACTGAACAGGTGTTGGTGTCCCCCTAAACCAGAGCTCCTCACTCACAGCCTTTCACTCACTCCTCACTCACAAGTCCTTTCAGCATAGCACAGCAAAATCACCACATATCAAAGCAGCTCCATTTGACAAACATGAGCCAAATTTATAGTCCATAGTTCCTTTGGCACTATTTAAGATCAATCCATCTACACCCCATTCATCACAGTGGAGGTGAGGTGTACCAACAACCCTCAGGTGAAGTGTCACTGAACACCCGAAGCAGAATTGTCAGGATGTTTCACACACATACACAGATCTCAGCTCAGCTACAGCAACTATACACCTGTAGTGTCTCTAGTTAAATTACTACCCTCAATCACATCATAAAGATCTTCAATAAAATGCCTGCATTAACCCATCAACCAACCTGAATTCATGTCAGCTAAGCAAAATAATGTGTATCAACAAACCAGCTTCAGTGGACCATTACAAGTCAATGTGCTTAAGGTGCTTTATACTGTCTGTCCTTCAGACTCAGTTCTCATAGTTACTTACATACCTGAAAGGTACTGGTGGCATCATATTCTGGACTAAACAGTCCTCTTTGCCCATAAAATAGAATCCTGCAGTTCCATTACATTAATTGTCTGTATATTCTTTTTCCATACATGAGATCTTTCTAAACCTACCAAACCCGAGCAGTAACTCCCTCCACAAAAAACACCAGCCCATAGCCATATATAACAATCATGAAGTGACTTTGGAATTCAAATTTTCTTAAGCCCTATACAGTTCAGATCCCTCCAGAGCATGACTATCACCTACCTCACTTTTTTTTAATTGTTTTGTTCTACTCAGTAACAGGCAGTGAAATTCTGTCTCAGTTTCTTATAAAGCACTACAGTGCAGGTTTGAGTGCTTGTAGTAAGCCAAGCACTTACAGACAGACTTTTCAAGGAGGATTTTGTCAGTGAATTTTTTACTTCTTTGCCTAATACGATTTGTCTATACCTATTACTTCTCACACTGAAATGGGAAGACATATGCACACCATTTTTCAGTAACAGTTGCAGACTTCTGAGACCCAAAACAGCCTCTTAGATTTGAGCCCCATTTTCATGCTGCTCAAATAGTGGAAAAATCACAAGGGCTTTCCTTTGAAAAGCAAGGAGTGCAGTTTAACCATCCAGGATTACCAATTCTCACATTTTTAATTTTAGCTTCTGTTGTCATCTACATCCCCTTCCCCCACAATCTTTACAGGCAGTTTCTAATGAAACAATTTGTTGACTCAAACAATAACAGAGCATCAGCTGCTAACTGCTCATGATTAAACCATTTAGAAGATCTAGACTGCAGTCTGTAGAGCTCTTGAGTATTCTCCTTCAACTCTTTTTTTGCTTCAGCTTTCTACATTCCCTTTTATTCCTAGTTTTCAGACACTACTCTCAAAAAATTACTAAGCAAGATCTAAAACCAGAAAAGGAAGGTTCATTAAAAACTTACTGTGAACTACATTGAAGTCTAATGAACCAGCCAGCTGAGGACCTGAATCAATTATCTTATCAACAGCAGACTTCTCTGATGTAGTACAAATCTAGGTAAAAGAAATCATATTAGTCTTCTGTAGAAATTAATCTATGCAAATTTCTTAATACCACTCAAAAAACCCCAAACACTTCAGTCTCAAATCAGTCTTAAGTACTATAAGAATACAGTAAGTAACCCAGGCTCTTAACCAAAATATTTGTACTGAAGAATTCACTGCAGTTCCTGTTGAAGTCTTAAAATTTTTTAGCTTGTCCCCACAGAAAATTATTCATGCTCTAGGAACAGCAATTAATTGCACAAGAATTTGGCAAGTGAAGTCCACAGTATAATAGGTTTGCTCCTTAAAACTTCCAAATTGCATGTTCAGTCACAGAAATGGATTCATTCTAGAAAGAGACCCAGTGCTTCAGGTAACTACCCTGGGTTGATGGAATGTCAGAATATAAGTAGCCGCTGCCTAAGACATTCCAAATAGTAGCCAAAAAAGATTCCATCACTGCTTCAAATATGTTCTAATCTAAATAAAACACTTCTAGAGAAGGAAATAAATCCAGATCAAATGACTAGCTGACTGTAAAAAGAAGACCGTGAGAATGAAAACAGAATGAGGATGAAACATTGTCATCTCATAAGTTTTCCATGTGCAAGCAGTGAAAAACTAAGCAGATGCAAGAATAGAAACAATGAAAATATGTGTCAAATAAATCCATTGCTATTCTGATTCTAATTATAGAGAAGATTCAGCCAAAGGTGACCTGTCAGGGTTCAAACATGAAATTTAAGAAAACATATTTTGTTGCTTGTTCCCTATAAATCATATGATCACATACATTAGTTACCACGGATTGGCTGACGCAAAACCACCTCAGCACTGTACATCGTGCAGAAAGTGCAAAGGAGAGAGTGGGCAGAATACGTCCAAAAAAAAAAATCACGATCTCCCTTAGTTCTAATCTTTATTTCCGTAAGAGACTTCCTATAAATCTGCAACATAATCTTTGTGTATTCCACACAAGAGAAAGCCCCTGCTCTCAGGGACTATCAGTATTCAACCAAACTTAAGAGATGCAATCCCTACTCCAATACCTTGATGTCATCCTCGGTGATGTAGCCGGCCTGCACGACCCACCACGCCTCTACAGCAATCTCCACAGGCTTCACGGGTAACAGATCATGAGCAGTTTTCCTTCTGAAAAATTTCTGCAGTGGTACAGTCCATTTGAGATAGTAATAAAGAGCACTTCACATGCACAGACAGCCCATGACCTTTATAGAAACTGATCAGTATAAATATCCATTTTAAAGCACAGACTGGAGACACACAAGATACAAACATACTATTAGCTCTGTCATTTAGTAAAAGTTTCCCTCCTCTCTCAAATCACATGGAAATGTGAAGGGGAAAAAAATTATTTACATTTTAAAAAATTTATAAATTATTTATAAATCATTTATAAATAATTTATAAATTATTTACATTTACATTGTTAAATATTCCCATAAGCTCATCCATATTGTAATTGTCACTAATTAAAATCCACACTATTCCAACATATTAGGATTGAGTCCAAATTTTAACTATGACGTTTTCTAATGTGAACACGTAAGAGAGCACAGCAAAAAAAGTGTACAAACAGGGTATTTTAAAGAAGGTCAGTGATTTTAAAAACACATTTTAGGAACATATTTTATTTACTTTAAAGGACAAAGTACCCCAATAATCTCAATGCTAAACATGTACAGTGTATGTCAGTCCAAGGAAGAAAAACTGGAGAACACTGTTTATTTATAGACCTGAATACCCTCTCTTACATTTCACTGCCATTACTTTTCAGTTCACTATCAGCTGCATGTTTCGGTAAGCTCATATTCAGTTGAAGGACTGTAAAGCTACTGCAAGAGCACTTACAATTTCCCTGAAGAAAGGAACAAACTGCTGTCTTAGAGAAAAACATACACACTGCAAAAATTTACACCTAGATGGAAGACTGTCCCAGAATAAACTCATTCCAACCACACATATAGAATTTATTCCACGTTTCTTTCAGAACCAGTATCCTTTCTCCATGTTTATAGTGGCCAGGAGACACTAGTTAGCTCGTGCCATGGAGTAAGTACAGTTCCAAAAATATAAGATTAATAAAAATTAAAAAGTAGCACCAAATATCTTTTCCTTTAGTACACTTTGCTTTTAAATCAAAACCCCCTTTACTAACTTGACGAAACATAATATAATTAGCAATACACTCTGTCACACTCAATTAGACACACTATTAAACTGACCAGGGCCAGGAAATTATTCCATTCTTCACTTCCTAGTAAATAATATGGAGGGGGAGGGGAGGCCATAAAGGGTAAAGTAAAGGGAGGGAAAGTCAAAGACAAACTTACTTTTGAAGACCTACATTGGTTCATTAGATCTATATACTGGTTTCTTCCTATGCCGAGAAGTCTTAGACCTGAAAAATAAAAAAGGTTTTATTTCTTTTGAAATGGGTTTAAGCTGAAGATATATTAAACATTCTTTAAAGAATCAGAACTCATTACATAATAATTTTAATTAATAAATTAACTAATAAAAATTTTAATTACTCTTATCCAAAATAAAAGGATAGTTATAGCAGCTAAATTCATTCCATAATCCATACCCACTCATTCATTGTGTACAGCTTAAGAATAAAAAAAAAAAAAAGAAGAAGAAATCCCCTATCACTCAAGTCACAGGGTAGCAGGGAATAATCCTTCTTTCCTACACTCACATCAACAGCTTCGGATTAATAGTTATAGTTTTTCCCCCCTCTAACAAAGCCCATGCCAGATACTGGATTAGAACAATGAGAGCACAAAAGGCTGCTTAAGCTTCTAAAGATGATGATTAAGACAGAGCTGAGTTAAACTGAATCAAAATTTATTTCTATAATCTTTAGCCTTTGACCATTAAGAAACCATGGACAGATATCAGAAAACTATTCATTAGTGTTAACTCCAACTTTCTGGTTTGACACGAGCTTTTATGATAAAATGTAATTGAAGAAGTTTAAGTTAATTATACTGCAGTCACTAATTTGCAGCTGTGCTAAGATAACAGAATTGCTGGGGGGAGAGAAAAACAAGAACAGGGAAGTCATTCCTCTCTTCGTACTGCTGACTAACACTAGATATCCAACAAGCAAACTGGTGCTGAAGAAAGAAGTTCTTATCTGTTTCCCTGGTGTGAACATCACATAGAGGTAAAACAGCAGTTAATTGACAACATCCCTTTAAAAACTAAACCAACTCTTTCCAAAAGCTGTAGGCTACACCTCACCTGACCACACACCGTCCTTAAAGTTGACTTTATACATATATACCAAAGGTGAGGAATTAAGTCTTTAACTACAGAAAACTTTACAGTGCCAGATTCGAGTAACACCCTCCCTTGTGCCAGCAGTTTACATTTTGCTCTGTAAGACTTTTCAGGAGGCTGTTGATCTTATTCTGTTTTCCTCCACCAGGTTCAAGACTTTTGCTTTCCAATCTTCCCATCCCATACCAGAACAGTGCAATAAATAAAGCATCTGACACATCCAGGAGTGTCATAAAATACCAGATTCTCTTCCCTCTCTTTTCTGGTACATCATCCCTTAACTCACATTGATGCCACTTCACAGGAGTGTGAACAGCCTCTCAGTGTCTTCCTAACGTCTTCAGCCCAACACTTGCCAAAAAACACCCTAGGAAAGGACCAGCAGCTCATTTTGCTGGATGAAGAGCACACACTCCTTAATATCACTATCTAAACGCCTCTACACCTTCATTCACATGCTCATGTTCAAGCAAACAGATGCCTGCAAATCCACTTTCAGAAGCTCCTTATTTCCAGCTCACTGAAAGCAGTAATGCAAGTAGGTAATACTTACAATCAGCTGCAGTGAAGTTGGGTAAAGAATCGTAACTTTTTTCACTATTCATTATATCCTTAAAAAGAAAAGAAAACTTTTAATTTGCAAGAAGAAAGTCATTTTTGCAGAGAAGCAGGACCAAAATCCTGCCTGTCCTTTTTATTTTAAGAACTAAATGAAATTTAAACAGGTCTATTAAAGTCAGTTATATTATCAAACTTGCCAATCATTTGATTAATCATTACACAGTAAGTTAAATACATAAAAAGTGAGACTTCTGTTTAATGTAATCCTTGCAAAGAAAAGAGCTGACTGAAAGATTAATATATAAAATCCTGTATCTCTCTTCACAAAAAAACAGGCACACAGAATTTCTAACTAATAACAGAATAAACAAACACCTAATCCATTATGTCTGCAATCATATATACATAATAAAATAAAAACACTTCTAATATCCAACGAAAATAAAAGAAGGTTGCCAGAGTGCTGACAGAAAACAGAACCATTTTTGTTCTCATAAAAACAGATCTTCTTCAGGCTTTTCAAAAAGCTTCTAATATGGTTAAGTGTCCTTTTTGAAAAATAAAAAAATTAAAAAAATCGTTCAAAAGTGCTGTCATTTGGGAATGGTGATTCCCTTTGTTTTATTAACCTAAAAGAAAATGAGGTATTCCTTTTACAGTTTGGAGTGAAGACTCACAAATCTCAAGCATCAAAAGAGAAAGTCTGGCCTCAGACTCCCACCCAGCTCCACATGACAGAGTGATGAATGGTTAATGGGGCAGAAAGAAAAAAAAAATTGCAGGTACAAGTAGTTCTCTAGAAACTTTCCTTACTGTTTCCTTATTTCTTACAAGACCCTGCACAAAACCAACTGATACTGTCTTGTGTGCATTACAGGGCCATTACCAACATCTCTAGACAGAACACAACACACTGTCACCACAGTTCTGCACTCACCTCCATTATGCCTGTGTAATAGGAAAATGGTGTTACCCTCAGACCTTTCACCATGATGTCAGACAAATGATAAGGGTACAACATGAGATGATCTCGACTGTATTTTAACAGTTCTTCATAATATTTACGTTCGTCTTTCTTGACATGCTTAACTACAAGGGGAGAAAAAGTTGCACTGTTCTATGATGTTCAATTTAAAAAAAAAAAAGTGTTACAACAAAAGGATTAAACATATTATAATGGCAATTGACAGAAAACTACAAGCAAAATAAAGCAGTGGTTCAAGGCATTCAGCACCCAAAAATTCCTACATAGCATACAAGTAGTCTCAGAGCTGTTAGAGATGACACCAAAACAGAGCAGATTTATCTAATGGGTTATCAGGAAGCGGCCCATTGAGACAGAACTTATGAAGGCCTTAGAAAATTATCTTTTAATTAGTGAAACTATTATCTACTTTGGGAAGACAAATGGATGCAGTCAGTGCGAACTAAATTGAAATTCTGCAAACAAGTCATAGCCAATAGCTCATGGAGTCAGGGTCACTGCATCTCATCTGGTGAGAAGTCAAATCCTCTCTTAACATCTCTTAATTTCTTGGAAAATGGCAGCAGAACTACAGCAGGAATTCAGTTCCTCCTGGCAACTCAGTAACCTTCAAGAGTGCTTTGCCAGAAGTTACCAAATGGCCTCAAAAGTCAAGATTTTTCTTGATGTTTTATTATTTAATAGTATTTATTTTCAAGGAAAGAAGGATCTTTGAAACAGGCTTGTTCTTGCATTTTTACAGTAAGGACAAGCTTCCACACAGAAGGACAGGGCAGCAATCAGAAGTTACTTTGCTCCTTTACTCACCTAAGTTATTCCGGTATCGTAACTGATTGCGGATGCTGTAGAGTACAACTTGCCTTTCATATTCCCTCTGGGAGTTTCCAAGACCCTTGAAAACATAAAAGCCTTTTAACTGACTTGCACAAACCCCATTTAAGTTAAACCACTGCGGTCTCTCATGAGCAAACCTATGCAAGTATTTGTCATTGCTCAGTGAGCTCCCAGTTCAACAGTGACAGTATCTTTAGTCTCTGTACGACTTCAAAAATATCTTTAAACAGGTCTCTACACAGGATTCAGATTTAAGCAATCATCTTTAAATATTTTTTCCCTCATACCACTGTGATAAAAAAGGGAGTATCTGATCTTCAAACCAAGCACATGGTGCATCAAATGTTTACCAAGCATTTAGTGTCTTTCAGTCTTGAAGAATTACCCAGAATTAGCGTGGTAAAAACCAAGCATAGTGAATGACATGTGAAGCTTCAATTGTTGCACCCAAGAAGCTTATAATCCCCAAAAAATAAAACAGTGAAGCTGCTCAAGCTGCTCAAGCTGCAGCTTCACAGAAGTGAAGCAATCAAGTGATCCTAGGTCACAAGATTAAGGAACAAGCACAGCACACTACTTGACTATCAGGAAAGAAGATAAAAGGAGAACTTTGGTTCATGCTTCAAATGCCTTACTTCAAAAACTGCCCCCTCAATATTCTTTAAATTACTTGTCTACTCTGCATCAAGTCATTTGGGTTGTTTGGTTTTTCTCTTTCCTCTCCAGTTTCCCTCGCTGAGGCTTATACTAAAACAGATTCCTTGATGAAAAGATAGTTTACTTCATATGGGATAAACAAGAAAGTTGCACACAAACTACAGAATCAGGTATTAGAAAAGCAACCTCTGATATCATAGACAAGGTCTGTAATTGAATAAATGTCCAAAGAGGGATCCAAGGATTTGCTCTAAGTACAAAAATATTAAGGACTATGCTAACACTGAAGTAAACAAAACACAATTCCAGAAGTTACACTGAAGTAAATAATGCATTAAACACTGGTATATTTTCTATCCTGAGTCACACAACCAACATCATGGCACTCATGCTGGGCAAGTAAAGAGAAATCATCATTCATTCCTCTCCTACTGTCCCTGAAATCTCAAACTCAAAGAATTAAATTACTCGAGGCCTGCAGCCAGTGCTCATCCTCTCCTTGTTCCGTGCAAGAGAAGGAATTAACAGCATCTGCTTTCAAGCAGCGTAAGACCTTGGAGACAAGAACTTCCTCTCATCTGGACACAATACCTCCCCCCTCTGCTATCGGAGCTCCATTAAATCCAGGCAATAAAAATTTCATGAGGTTTTGTTTTCCAGGAGAGTTTCGCAGCACAGACCTCCCTGGCTACCGAAACAAGGCGCTGCACAAGCGTCCGAGGACACCTGTGCTGGTTCGGCTCACACAGCCAGGGTTCGGAGGAGGGACACCCGACTCACCTGGTTTTACATCTGCACAAGCTCAGCGGGTACCCCACATCTCCCTCTGGCCACCCCAAAGCACCCCTACGTATCCCTCCTCTCACCGAGGCCACACACCCACACACCCCGCTCCTGGCACACAGGAAAAGCACCGCTTTCTTATCCCGTTCTCTCCAGACACACACACACACCCCTGCACACAGAGGGGTCGTGCACACCCCCAGTCCCCCCGCTCTGCACATGCGGGTCCCCCACCCTCCTCACAACCCCTCTCTCCACAGAGAGCCCCACACCGCCGCCCACATCCCCCGTCTCCGCACAGCCACCTCCCCCCGCTCTCCGCAGTCACCCCACAGCCCCAGGGGCCCGNAGCCCGGCCCGCCCCGGAAGCGCCACTCGCGCAGTTCCGCGGGCGGGCCCGAAGTGACCCCGGGCGGGACGGGAGGGTTGGGAACCGGTCCCGGTGGGTCGGAGGGGCGATGGCTCACCTTGGCTCCGGGCTGGCACTGACCGGGAACGGATCCAAGCCGAAAAAGCCCCTGTTGCCCGCTTGGTTCGGTTTAACAGCAGTGTCCTCCTGGTGCAGCTCGCCGCACAGCCGGGCAGACGCGGGTGACAGCTCAGAGCAGGGGCGGGTGCACGGGCACAAACGAGCATTCCACAGGCGAGCATTCCACAGCGGGGAATCACAGGATCAATTAGGTTGGAAAAGACCTCTGAGATCATCGAGTCCAGCTTGTGACCGGACACCACCATGTCAACCAGACCATGGCATATCTAGCCTTTCCTTAAAACCCCTCCAGGGACAGTGACTCCACCACCCCCCTGGGCAGCCTATTCCAGCGCGGAATGGACTGAATGAGGAAGATCATTTCAGCTGGGCTGTCCCAGCTGAGAGTGCCCTGGTATGTGTTGTGCACAGGGAGGGCTGAGGGCTTGCAGCCCTGAATGCCAGCAGCCACCTGTCCTGCACGTACCGGGCCCCGAGCAGCTGGATTAGTGTCACCAAGGAAGCTGCTTCAAATAAAACAGCAGCAGGTGCCCCTCCTGACCCTAGGCTTTGCGTTCTTGTGAGTCATTTAAAATCTTAACCTATGTCAAAATCAGTGCCAATATCCAGGCAGAAGCATTTTCTTATTGGCGGGGAATTACTGATGGGGGAAGGGCACTGTATTTTTAACACTACACAGCATTTTAGTGGATAATTTTATGTATAAGAAATAAAGCAAGTGAGGCCCTGATCTCCTGTGTCATTTGTTTTTTAAGGTTGTTACCCTGCACACTTGGTAATAACCTTGAAGCAGTGGTGGCAGCTGAAAGGGGACCAGCAGCAACAGAAAGAAACTCGGTGGTCTGTTGTCTGTGAGTAGGTCCCCAGGGAACTTTGGACCCAGTTCTTCAGCATCACCGGTGTCTTCAGGGTCCCACTTACGTGTAACTGCAGAGATAAGAAGCTTCAGCCCGTGAACATGCCCTACAGAGATCCCTGCAGCTGAGGAGCAGCTCACATGACCTCCACACTCCATGATAAGGCCTCCCTGCTCATATCACCAGCAGAATCCAGTCCAGGAACAATCACAGCCTGCAAATCTGACCTCATCCCTCAATTCTTTTAAAGCCAGTTGTCAGGTTTCCTAGGAGCCCTTCTGTGTTACACCCCACAATGGTTTATAAATAAACTATGAGAGAAGACATTAATAAGAAACCATGTTAACCTTGCTCATTCCACATAAACCAGATGGTACAGGTTGTTGGCTGGTACTGTTTGTTTGCTTTTGATATCAGCAATGAAGACACACCTGTAAATAGGTCAGGACAATTTTTTTCTTGGATGGTTCTCAGATAAAATATCTTGTTACTGGCACTATCACCTGAATAGTACTTTTAGTAAGATGCATAGATGAGAATCCACAAGCTAAAATAAGGTGCTCAGAATAACAGTAATGTAGGCAGTATTGCTATTCTATTATATTCCTATCAGCTGCCTCAGGCTTTTCAGTTATAGCTCTGGCAAAAGGGGAAAAATAATCAAAACAATTAGAAAGAAACTATTGACACAGGGTAGATTTTCAAAAAGGCAATGTAATTGAGGAGAGCTTTGATTAGAAATGAACAGTGAAAGTACTTGATTTTTAACAGGATTTTAATTTATTACCAGGAAGGGTACCATGCAACAAAATTGTTCTGTATTTATTAATGATTTTGAGAATTTGCAGACAATTGATTCAAGTTCACATTCTAAATGAAGGTCATAGATAAAACAGTCTGAACTCCTGCACCTTCAATTGAGGTCTTTGAAGTTATAATCACATGGATTTAAATCATGTGTGTAAAATGCAGTGAGCACTGAGGACCAGACTGCTGATCCTTTTTTACAAACCTTAGGATATCATTAAAACCACATCTACTCCTAGGTCTGCTTCTCAGAGATAGATATAGATATAAATTACAGATAGAGATATGTGTGTGTAGGATGTTGCATAATTTACAGTTTCTCCAGCTGACCCTTCAGGCATTTGCAACAATGAACAGATTTATCCTGGAACACGGGCACCATGTGTAAGCTTTTGCAGATATTTATGACTTTCCCTGACCTGCATTAGCGGTCACAGGAAATCAACCCTGGTTTAGAAATTTCTACGTGCTGTTGACTCTATATAATTACTATTTTTTTCCCCCTATTCAGGTTGGTACACAAGACTTAAAGGCATTAATTAACTTAAAGGCATTAATTTCTGGCAGGAGTAATCTTATTGCTACACGTTTTTCTTACTATATTTCCTATCTTCTTACAGAGCAAATTTGCTTCTTGGGTTTTAATATATTTGCTTCCAGTTGCTCTCAGCAGCCTTTGTTCTTGAAGTCACCTTATCAAAAGACATTACCTTTTTGTTCACTGAATTTTCAAAAGTCTAGTTTTTTCCTTATTCCAGGTCTTTTGTGCTTTTTCATTGCAAGAAGTTAACTCTGTGTGTCATTACCACTTTTAAACAAACTGCCTTCTCTTTCTGGATTTTCAACCAGTTCCTCCTTGTTTAAAAACAGAAGTAGCATCTTGGCTTCCTCTAGTCACTTCCTTTATTTGCTGATTTCCAGTGTGCTCAACAAGCTCGCTGGACTGGTGGGGGCCTGCCAGTAAAATGTAGTGCTCTGAAAGAGTGAGCTGAGCTGAACTCCTCTGAACTGAGCAGCTGCACTGAGATCTCTTACTCTCATTCCTTCTGGTCCTGGCTGGCCTGACCAGTTGCATGCCACCTTCACCAGCATGGGAAGAACATTTGTGCTCCAAAATGACTTTTGACTCCTTCTTGTCAGTGATTTGTGTGGCATCCCTGAGCTGCCTATTCAGATTGATAACTGTTGATTGGATCTCTACACTGAAGAGTTCGCAGGGAATTTTCCTTAGAAACAAGGGGTTTTGCATGTCCAGTGATTACCTTCAAGAACATTGACTTCCAACTGGAGACAATTTCATTGTCAATGCCTGTTTTTAGCTGAGTTTGTTGGCAGGTGGATTTTTTTATTTAGGACTTCCACTCCATTTTTCAAGCCCTTAAATTCCTCTCCAGAGTGAACATTTGAAAGCTTCAGTCCTTCCTGCATCTTACCCCTGCTAGTGAATGTCTTGGCAAACCTTTGTAGATCTTTTGGTCCCTGATAGTGCCTGATCAGTCTCTGGTCAGCCCTCTGCCCTATTTGTCTGGTCTGGATAAATCTCCAAATACTGTTCAGAATTCTTGTGACTGTCTTTACTTTCTGAAAATTCTCAGTCTCACAAAGGTTCACCAGAGGTCAGCAGAGTTGAACAAGAATGCCAAGCCTGTAAAAGCTATTTCACAGCTCATTCCAATGCTGCAGTCAAGGTTGGTGAAGGCATTAATTCTGTTGCCTCTGATGTAATCCACAAGCTGTATTTCTCTGTCACAGAAATCCAGATGCCTGTCTCTCCAGGAAAAGTTCTGCCTCTTCTTGCAGACAGACAAAGCACCATCCCACTGCCCATTCATGAGGGCACACTGCGACCACAAATAGCTTCTGCAAAAACTGCAAAGCTCAGCTTGACTTAGTTCTTACCTGGTACTGCCTTGGTGCTTTACTATTTCACTTACTTCACTAGACTGAAGATTTCCGTTGCCTCTTCCATTTAGCCTCAGTTAAGACCCATCAGCTGCAAACAATTCTGTGGTTACCTTTAGAATAAAAAGTAGGTTGGTGGTTGCCAGCAGTAATCTCCAGAGTGGCAGTGTTATCAGTTAATAGTTACACTCTGCGGTGTGTGTTGGTTTATACTTGGGATAATTTTTCATCTCCTTTTCATCTTCTTGAATTCTCAGAATGCCCCCATGTCATTGCCTGGGGTATGTCACACACAGGTCCTCATGTCTTCAGGGAGTCAGCCCTGTCACTTACAAAGCTGAAAAGTACCATACAATCCTTAATTTGTGTTAATTGTACAAAGTTTTAAATTCCCAGAGGGAGCCCCTGGTGGTCTAGTGGTTAAGGATGCGGCACTGTGACTGCCGAGGCCCGGGTTCGATTCCCGGTCGGGGAAACTCCCCGGGCAGGTGGAGCCCGTTAGCCCTGTAAGGCGATCCACCTACGTCCTGAGGACCTCGCTGCCACTGTCCAAGCTCGCTTGGCCCCGGCAGATGAACCTTAGGATTAAAGGGTGGGCTCAGTTCTGCGCGCACTGTGTCCCACCTAAAATAAATCCAATGCGCAGGCTGGAAGGCGTACAAAGACCTTCCTCAGATCTTCGTTCGCGAAGTCTGGCCATTATATTTAAATTCCCAGAACATAAGCTTAACATAACATAAGTCAACAAGCTTGATCAGTGGGAGTAGCACATAGTTTTCCTACTGATACAGCATTTGCATGTTTAGACAGACCATTTGCATGCACAGCATGGTATAGTAGGACTCAATCTGCTGTTTGTTTTAAATCCTTAATGAGTCACACCTTCTGGGCTGCTGTATTTCATTCACAACCAGTGAAAGCAGTAGGAATGCCAGTCTGTATTTCAGCTTATGAGTGCCCTCACGCTCAGCTACAGAGAAACCTTGCAGTTGCTTTCTCTCAAACTGTAGTATGCTCTTTAATGTCAGTTGGGGTGGCTTTATTCCCAAAAATATTCTGAAAGAAGTGGGTAGTTCCCAGTTCATTAAAGACTTTGAAGATGCATTTGAGGTAGTATGTTACCAAGATCATTGAATTGTTTTTTCATACTTGCATTTGATTTTTGCATTTTTTGTGTTTGAACACCATGATCAAAGCTGATCATTTGTTTTTAAGTGTGTTTGAAGGGTAGTAAGGTCTTTGCAGAAAGTATGTAAATCAAACTACTTAAAACCTAGAATTATTACTGTACTTTCAGTAACACAGTGATTTTTCCTTTGCTTACTTTTTACAGAATCACATAGGTTTTTTCGCTGAACTACTATAAATTCAAGTGTACTTGTTTTGGTCTCTTATTTTTCTCTGGGTATCGTACCTGAGGTCTAAAGAAGGACTTTGGCTGGTTGTCAGTTGTCCACAAAGCTGCCCTCTCACTCCACATCCTAAAAAGGACAAGGGGAAAAAATTAGGTGAGAAAGCTTATGGGTTGAGATGAAAACAAGCACAGTATTCACCAATTACTGTCATGGGCAAAACAGGCTTGACTGAAGGAAATTAGTTTATTTTATTGCCAATTAAAAATAGTGTAGGAGACTGAGAAGCAAAGACAAAAGTAAAAAGACCTCTTTGCTCCCATCTTTCTTCCTAGGCTCAACTTCACTCCTTCATTCCCACCTTGTCTACCTTTTTTCCCTGAGTGGTGCAGGGGAACAGGGAATGGTGGTTCCAGTCAGTCCATAACATTTTGTCTCTGCTCCTTGGTCCTGCTCATGCTCTTCCCATGCTCTAGTGTGGGTTCTCCACAGGGTCTCAGATCCTGCCAGAAAACCTGCCCCTGTGTGGGCTCCACTCCACAGGCTATCATTCCTTCCAGGAGCCTGCTCCAGAGAGGGCTCTCCACGGCCTGCAGCTTCCCCCAGGGCACATCCACCTGCTCCCATGTGAGGTTCCTCATGGACTGCAGGTGGATCTCAGCTGCACCGTGGAGCTCCATGGGCTTTGGTGGCACAGCTGCCTCACCATGGCTGCACCACCAGCTGCAGGGGAATCTCAGCTCTGGCACCTAGAGCACTTCCTCCCCTCCTTCCTCACCGACCTGGGTGTCTGCAGGGCTGTTTCTTTCAGACTTTTCTCATTCCTCTCTCACAGCTGCTGCACAGTATTTTTTACCCTTTGTTAAACATATTACCACACCACCAGCATCATTGACAGGACTCGACTTTGTCCTTGGGTGGGTCCATTTTGGAGTCACTGGCTCTGGCTTTGTGCAGCATGGGGGCATCCCCTGGCCTCTTGTCACATGGATGCCCCTGAAACTCCCTGTTACCAAAACCTGGCCACATAAACCAAATAAAAACACTGAGATTCTGTTCAAAATATTTTGTAGGAGCTGAGGGTCCTCAATGACCTATTAAATACCACTAAATCCCATAAGATCCTATATAATCTCTTCAAATGAGGCATCCTTCTTTCTAAAATGTTTGGAAAGTTAGTGTTGGGTGGCACAATAGTTTTATTTTTTAAATCATTGTAATAACAATTCAATAAATTAGTATGTATGATATCAAGGCTTACATTGCAAAATCCTGGTTTTCCTTAGAGAAGCCAGTCAGCCCATGACACAACAGGATGTGATATTGGATAGTAGGGATAATAAAGCCACCATGTAATATTGAATACTCCCCACCTCACAATGACTAGAATTTAAATAGTCATAAGTTATTGATTAACCCAGGGTTGGGTAGGATTTAGCTGCTGTAGTAAAAGTTGACTATTCCATCTGTATGTTTGTTTTACTGAAGAGCAGAAGAATTGCGTCTTCTCAGGCTAAGCAAAAATGGGCAGTTCACATGTAAGTAGTTATTCAATTTGGATTGTCAAGAATGCAACAATTTCCTGGGTTTATTTTTATCACTTTTCACTTTAAATGGCATTAGTACAGCTGCAAGTGAAGATTTAACTTCAAAATCAACTTTAAGTTTGTGTGGGAAACTTGTATGTAGCAGGTAACGTTGCTTCATTGCAGTACATGAATAATGAAATTATTATAACACACAGGTCCTAAGTGTTTTAATGCTCCTTGTGGCTTAGTGAAGCAGGGCAGCACATTTCATTTTGATAAAAAGAAATGATGTGTCGGATGTCATGGGAAAACAAATTTTATTTAGTTTAGAAATTTGTGTCGGAACATTCTGAATGCTAAAATAATTTCTTAAAGAAGTATGAAAAACTTCCTGTCCCAAAGGCCAATACTTTGAAAATCTGGCTGTTTATCACAGAACAGTAGGGACAGGAGTAATCTCAAAGTGCGGTGCTCACAGAATAGCCTGGTTAAAATCCAGGTGTTGGGATTTACTACATCAAATTAGTCTATGAATTTTGACTGAGACAATATTGGCTAACATTTGTGTGTCTGCATAATGACAGTTAACCTCAAAAAAACATGATTGTCAAAAGCTTGTGTGTAATAGCAGTGAATGATTGGTCTCTCTGGAAGTTAAGTAGCTTGTGCTGAATAAGCTGGGGGTTTTTAGCTCCAATTTTAAATCCAATGGATAAAAGCAATATTTAGTCAGCAATGCATTTTCTCCTTGAATGCTGAAAACCTGTCATTTTACAGTTTGTATTAATAGAAGACAGGCTGATACAGGCTAATGTGACATTAGTTTCTCTAAGATTTATATTAATTTGTCATGTGCCTATTTTTTAATTCAAATTCAGTAAGGCCTTGAGAGATGCCAAGGATCTGATGCTTGGGGACCAGTTCTGCAGGACATTTTCTTTGGCAGACTGAGCAAGACACCCCATACCATTTGCACAAAGCTCCAGTTACTAATCCAAGGAGCTTTTTGTCTCCCTGTGAATGGGTGGATGGCCCCATCTGGACACCATCTTTTTGCAGACTGGATGTTTGGATAAGGGGAGAGAAGGGAGCAGTTTAGCAACCTACCTGTGCATAGGAAACAAGGACAAGAAGGCTCCCGCTGCACAGCCCCAGGTGTCCACGTAATCACACATCTCTGGGTTGTTGGCAGGTGTCTCCTGAGAGTCCTGTCCCTGGAGAGCCTTTCAGTGGACTAAACGTGCACTGAATGCAATGTAGAGCATGCATACTCAATTCAGGTTTAAACTAGCCAGCTGGGGTCTATCTGTGGCAGGAGTGAGCACAGCACTGCATCTCAGGCAGGTTTAGCAGGTGTCTGAGCTCCATGCTGGACTAGGTAGCCTTGGATGTAGGTGCAGTACACCAGAGTTGTGCTGTAGGCTACGGTGGGAAGAGGTGTGAACCCATGTTGAAAGAGAATCCCATGACTCACTTGGGGATTGCACCATTCTGTTGTTCCTAGGAAATTACAGGTAATCTTGGAGAAATACCTGCATCTGTGTCAGAGAACCACTTCTGGAACAGCCTGAAAATAAAATAGAAGAGTTTTCAGCTGCAGTTTGTTCTTCCTCCTAATCTCGTGTGTTGCAACCATAGGCTCATGAGTGTCTTATGTGTTGTGTTTTCTAAACCTCCAGAGCAAGTCTTACAAACTCGCAGAGGATATACGAAAACCAGCCATAGGGACCACCAGTTTGTCAGCAGATGAGCCAGTAAGCACTTTTTTTATGAAGGATGAAAGGCACACTGTGATGTTGCAGCACCTGTTGCTGTGGATTAGGGTGGCTTTGGGAGGCACTGCAATGCACAGGGGCAGCTCCTCTTTCGTGGTCAATACTGGCACTACTGGCTGGGTAAAAATGGGTTGTTTCATTCTGTTGAACAATACATCTCTCCAAAATTTTGTCTGCTTTGAAATTTCAGAGGTGAAATTTTTTTCATTAGCTTTTGCTTGCTTAAATGGATTTAGGTTTTAAAACTTTTTTTTTTAATGTCATTATTAAATGAAGTTTTCATTGAAAGCTAAGTATTCTTCAGTGAAAAGGTTCCACTACATGGATGTTAAAATGGAACTTTTCAGCTATGTCATTTTTAAATGGAGCTTTCATCACAATTAGTATCTTCCTGAACATGTTAATTTGAACAAAAAATCAAATTTTACTGAAAAAAATGCTTTTATTAAAAGTTTTCCAACCAACACCAGCTCTTGGAAGCTGAGTTCCCAGTTAAGAACTGCACCTTATGCAACATTACAGTGTGAAATCTGCATAGTTCCAAATGCTTTTTGCTCTCTGAACTCAATCTGGTTCTTTTTTCTACAATCAAGCAGTGTTTTTGATGGTACATCCTTAGAGATTTAAGTTCTCTAATTATTTTATTTCTCTTCAGTCTTGCATCAAGCTTGTCTATACTTCTCCTGCCCTTAATATTAAAAGTCAATCCACCTGAAAATCTGGGTGGCTGCTCTGCTGTAAGCAGGATGCTCTGGGAACATTTTGGAAATAGCAGCAATGGTTTTTATTATATGATTTGGAAAGTTTGGTGGATTTTTATTTATGTGAAATGGTGTAATTTTTTTTTACCTTCTTTCTCAAAAATACATGAAGATTCTTTATACATTATTCTGCGATGTTTAATTAATCTGGGGGGAGGGGCTGAGTTCTTTGGTTTTAATTTAAATCGTTTTTGAAAGTTCTCTGGCATACCCTTGAGTTTCATCTTCTCACTGTAAAGCCTAAACCTTCTGCCAGGGAGGGCTCTGTAATATAGGAAGGGGTTGTTGTGGTTTGAGAACTTTAATGTAAAAAAAGTAAGTGTAACCTGGGGAACATATTTGCCCGAGGACTCCTCTTGGGCATAAGCTCACAAACAGCACAAGGACTTCTGTATTGCCTGTGGACATTACTGCCCTTGTAGAAATGTTTCCTTAGTACCAGTATTACCACAGTGTGATTTTATTATCTCATCATGAAGCTCAACAATTGCTCTTTGTTGCTTCCCCTGGCAGACCAGTGTGATTCAGTGACAGTCGATTCTTGTTTGGTCCCTGGCCATAAGCCCACAGTCAGCAGAAGACAGAAATAACCTCTTGTTCAGCCACCCAGCACTAAGGAAGAGCTGTAGCAGATTCTTTTCATTTCCATGGTCCCTTTTTATCCAGGATATTTGCTGTTTCTTTTAGGTCTGAGGCTGTCCTGTGAATGTTGCTGTAGTAGATGTGAATAGGCATCTACACATGAAAAAATTATGATGCATTTGTGGCAAAAAAAAAAAAAACACATCTGTAAAACTCATTTGTGTTTTACATAATGTAATGACATGTAACATACGTGTCTTACATGATGTAAATACGTCAAGAAATTGTGTTGTACAAAAACATAAAAAATTCCAAAGTATCTGGACTCTAATGCTCTTCTCTGTATACAACAGTTTTAGTATACTGTACCAAGTTCTGTTCTTACTGTTAAGGAAATTTTTGTCACTAGACTCTCATCTCCACTAGATGGATTTATTGGCACAAATTATTTATGATATCTGGTAGCTCAAGCTTAGGTGCCTCAAAAGAGGGACCCCAAACAAAGAAACCCATTGGGCAATTAAACCCTCACAACCTAAACTTCCCATTCCTCATGCAATAGTCCAGAGCAGTGGTAATATTATGGTCTGGGGTCTAGTCCCTCTTTATTGGTTCACTGTTTCGTCACCAAGTGGTTGCCACGTGGTCATCTTCACTTTTGGTCAGTTCTGTAGTCCATGTTGTGATATGGTTGGTACAGCTCATATACCACAATCTATGGCTGTCCACTCTACCTATTAATTTTTCAGTAATACTTAAGATGCTAGGTTTGTCTATTCTAACTATTATTAATGTCCAGGTTGTTCAAGTTTCACTACAATCCACCTTTACTATTATTAATGATCAGATTATTACCTCCAGGTTCCACTATAATCCATTTTTGACTTAAACAACATAGCCATATGGTTTAAAGTTCAGCTTGCAACCCAGCAGTTCTAGCTACTTATGTCAAACAAAAACTCAGCTACTTTCAAAATAATATAAAATTTTTAACAGTTGCTATCCGGAAAAATTACTCTGCCTTTATATTAACTATGACTAGTGGCTGAAAGAGTCAGCATGATGTTCCCAAAGAACATGTTAATTATTTCAGCCCTCTCTAGGTATACTTAAGTCATATTAGCTTTCATGCTGGCATACACAAGAATTTACTTCAGTTCCGTCAAGGTTAACCTACCAGAACTCATCACAAGTCTTAGTTAAAGTAATGAGTGTAAAATTTTTAGTAAGACATAAGAACACTTGAGTCAGGCATTTGGTATCTCAGCTGAAAAAGAGTCAAAATATGCCGTTTTCCAAGTGTTTCCCAACCAGGTATTATGGTCAATAAAATAATAGTAGGCAAGTCTGCCCCCGCATAACAGAGACTTGAAATACTAGATTTGTCCAAGGTGAATAAAGCCATTTGTTTGCTTTTTTTATGGCTTCCATTTGCAAGGTAAGTATTAAAAGGAAGTGATGTAAGGCATGACTCATGGCTATCCGCAGGCCTGGTATCTTTGAAGATTCCTAGCATCCTTTCCTGCCTTGGCTTCAGCTGCTCCACCAGGTGACTCAGGTCCTTGCCATCCCCATGTCCCCCCTGCCAGCCCCATGCAGGTGCTGGGTGTGCTCACACATCTCAAAGGTATCTGTATTTGAGTATCTGGCTTGAACCCTTTAGAAATAAAAGGTGCAATTTTGAAACATTTGCATTCCCGCTGCGTGGTGCCCTGGTAGCTAACTCTGATTTTAAAAGTACTCTGTGTTAAGGTGTTCTACCAGCCACAGAAATGTTTGGAAGTGTTAAAACTGGACAGTATAAAATTTAGACATGAGAGAACCACCCCAAACTTCTTTTTTCCCTCTTAATTGTAGACTTCTCTGTCATAGTGATGAGCATGAATAAATTGGATAAAAAATTGGTCATCAAGTATTATGAGATGATACATTAACAACTACTATGAACAGGAGGGACGTTGTAGGAGAAAGATGGTTTTAATTTTGCAGTTTAAATAACTATCAGAGCAATTACCTTCACTGTTGCCTCTTGTAACAGGAAAAAGTAAGTGTGATTAATTCTATTAGGATCTTATTGTTGCTGTAAGTTTAGTCTCAGATATAGAAAACAGGGTTTGCACCTTTTGGTTTGGAAAGAGTCAGAGAGTCATTGCAAAGGCTGTTGAGTAATGAAGTTTAATCTTACATATGTTGTATTATCCAGTATGGATTCATATAGAAATTGTTTGATCTTTACAGCAAATAGACTGTCAGGAAGAAGCCAGGATGTTGCTGTCATACAGCTGTTAGACATAAAGCAGCCGCAAGGATTTGGGAGAGTGACAGCCTGGATGGCAGATGGTGGATGGCATTGGAGAGGCTGATACCATTCTCCAAGCAGTCAAGGAGGCAGATGGCAATTTTGCAGTTGCATATTGTGGTTGACAAAAATGTGGTTGAGAAAAATGTTCAAACAAACAAAAATGACAGGACAAAAATGACAGGTATGCTTTACAAAAATGACAGGTATGCTTTATGCAAAACAGGAGAAGAAGGAACCTAGTGGTCAAAGGGGCACATGTTGTCTCAAGGTAGCACTTGCTAACTGGTATGTCAAAAAGGTGCCTTTTTGACATATCAATTTTGATATGTCAACCCTGCCTTTTTATTACCACAGCACAAGCCCTCGTGCTTTCTGATACTGCCCTGCTGCAACATGGTGCAGCTGTTTGCTTCTGTTTGTTTTTAAATATTAGTGCCCATCTACTCTCACCTGTGTACTAACAGCCTTCACATTTCACATAAATACCTACCTGAATAATTGAGCCCAAAGATTTGAATATTACTGAAGAGAGAGTTGCAGAAGAACCTATAACTCTGAAGCAAGGATGATAGGAGATGGTGAGCACACCATAATGATGAGATTTCCTCACACTGAATGGCCTTTCCCAGTTACATGAGATCTGACCTTGCCTACCAGCAATTGCTTTTTGCTTCTTTTTCTTCTACGCTATATTCAAGAGCTCTAATATTTTGAAGTTTTTCTTATGGAATTACCCTCACACTGAAATGAAATGGGTTTTATCTGCTCTTCTGCCCTTTCTGATTGGTGGTCTGGAGCTTTCTGAGCAGGTCAACCTTTTATCCCCCAGGAACGTTTGCAGCCCCATGGTAAGTTGGCTAACGTGAATCAGAACAGGGCTGTGTATCCCAGGGCCTTGCTGCCACAGATCACCAGGAAACAAGGCCCTCATCCATCCCATGGCAAAGCTGGAGGCTCCTGGTGGAGGAGCAATCTTCTACCTGCTGACTCAGAGAGCTCTCCCATCCGCAGCTCTGAGACGCGTGACATGTGTCTCCAGACTCTTTGCCATGGGTGAGGCAGATGTTGCTGGTCAGTCAGGCTGGATGCTACCACTGAACTGGCTTGTCCTCCTCTCTTGTGGTACTGATTCCAGTCTCAACTGCATTGTTAGCTGACACAAGCAGGAAGATATATTTTCTATTAGGAATGCAAAGGTTTAAATAAGGTGACATTATTATTTTTATATAAGAATAATATACCTTATCTAGTGGTAGGAGGCTGTGACTGTTATAGAATCATAGAATATTTTGAGTTGGTTGTGCTCATACCTTCTGTTGTGATCCAGAAAAATTGACTCAGGTCAAAGGGGCCCAATGTACCACTGCAACAGGATGAAAAAAGTCTTTATGACTGGAAACATCTGTTTTAGTAACTCAGACTATTGATGAAGTACAAACTTAGCATTAGGTTTTCAGCCCATCAATAGAAGTAGATCAGAATTAAAATACAGCAGCCTACTCCCATGTTTGTTCTTGTGTTTTAACAGACAGAAATGCTTGAAATGAGTGATGAGGTTTGGGCTGTCATTAAGACTATGGCTTTGGGTGGGAGTTCAGAGTTTGTTCTGCTAACAGGATGTTATCCTGACAATGTGTGATGTACTAGAAGGTTTTAATCATACGATCTAAGACAACATGTCCTTTTTTTCCCCCATCCATTACTATTAGTCTAGTTAATCTTGGATTCCAGTTGCATTATAGCTCATTAAAGACTTCTGCCAGGATAAATAATTAATCTTGAATATGTGTGTGTTGATAAAAAATTAATCATGTAGGTGCTGATTTGCCAGAAGCTGTCTTCTGTGATCCTAGTGTATTAGGTACAGTTTAACTAACACGATGCACACCCCAGTGCTGTTGTTTCTTATGCTAACAAGGTGACTACATGGTTTGGAATGTTTCCTGGTAGACAGAGAAAATAATTTTTTCTTCTCCATGCAAAAGAGAAAGACAGAAAATCATAGAACTGGAAGGTACCTTGAGGTGAACCACCACTCTTCCATTGCCTACAGCAAGATCAGCTCTGCCTAAACCAATCCTGACAGCTCTAGCTGTGCTGAGCTGGAAGAGAACTGGTTCATTAGCGTGAGACTGGGCTCTCTGAAGGTCTTTGAACTGGAGGCTCAATGACTATGCATAGTGAAAATTGAGAAATCTCAACAGATTCCACAGCTTCCTATCTGTGATGGGTTTTCAATTGTTTTGACTTGTCTGTTTGGTATTCTGGTGTTCCTGTCTTTATCTTTGGGATATTATGGATTGTTTGGGGGTTGGCTTCCTAAAGAAACAGAATGTAAGAGGATGTAGGGGAATGCAGCATGTATGTATTTATCCAGGTACTTTATCAGCACTGATCTGTGTTAGAGCTGCAGCAGGTGACCAGCACCCCGAGCAGCTGCTCTTTCCATCGCTCTGAGAGTACTCCTACATAAACCTCTGTTCCAGAGCGTGCTTGTGGCACCTGCATGAGATGATGGAAGCGGAAACACAGCTTTGATTTCTCAAGCTGCATTACCGGCTGTTTTCAGGGAGGGCACATTGTCTCTCTTTTGCAGTGTGGGAAGCTACTTGGCACATTCATAATAGCATTTCTTCTGTTCTTGTCTACTGACAGATGAGCACTTTATATCTACTGCAATGTTTATTGTCTTTTGCTCAAGGAAGGTATTAGATTTTGTTTTCAGAAATGTCTGCAATGTATTGCAGTGCCCTACCAATTTGAAATACTATGTCTTGATTCCATCAGAGTTCAGTCCCGCCCCCACCCCTCTGTCTTTCTTGGGTTTGCTGACATTTTTGTTAAACAGTTTATTTGTGCTCCATAAGGACTCCACATGCTAAAACATCAAAGAAAAATCTCCAAATGATTCTCTAAGCATTGCACACCATCTTCAACTATAAACTCATCTTACAGCTCCTTAAAGTCACTTAAAGTGTTACTTTTAGATCAGTTATAATCTGTCCAGTTTAATAGAAATAAATCTGTGGCAATTCTAGCAGAGTTTCAAGGGAAAAGGATTACTGTCTAAATTATGCTTAAGAGAGGCAAAAACTATTCAGGTTAAGTTAAAACAAGCCTTGACACAGGCCATAAATACAGCTGTGCTGGAAGTGAAAAGATTTCTTACAGCCAGAACTCTGGTTGCACTAATTAATATAGAACTATTGGAGCGAAATGAGAAGAAAATTAAATCAGTAGATAGAGCTGGACTGATTTTTGAAAGCAGGTTCTCTTACATCCTATGCCCAGCTGCAAAGTCTGTGTTCAGACTATCCACCTGATATTTTAGACTCCACATCATGCTATCACCAAAATTGCTAGAACAATTTTAAATCAGTAACCACTCAAATCTAATCTAAGATCCTAACTCTAAAACAAGAACTATATTAAAGTGATTCTGCCCATGTTTTTAAAAGAAAAATGCCTACAAGTTACAAATGGTATTAAACATCAATTTATTTTCCCATGTATCCCTCACAGGAAAATCCACCTGTCAAATTCCACAGGGAAAGAAGCAGTACAGTTCTGAAACAGCTCTCCCTCTCCTGCTTGGGAACCCTAAGTCAGTGGGCAAGGCCAAGGCTGGGACTTTAGTGGATATCAGCCAGGGCTTTTCAGTGACCGAGGCATTGGCCCTGACAGTCACTTACTCAGAGTATCAGATTTCCTGTCTATACAGCTGAGGTTATTATTACACACAGTATTATAAGAATGGTAACCCCCCAGGCACATCACTTAATGTCCTGCAGTGATTTATTTGAAGACACAGGCTTTAGCAGAGCTTACTCAGTAAATTCCTCCGGTGCTTTAAAACAAACATGTCCTGAACATCATTAAGAAACAGGCCTTCCTTCCCTTCCGCAGGATTTTTCCCTTGAAATGTTTCTGTATTCATGAATCCTCATAAACCTCCAATGTCATTTCAGTCTCTAGTGTTACCATTTTCCTACCTGCTTCACCTGTGCTACACACAAACACAACACCTACAATGACAGTTGTACCCAGGAGTTAGGGACTCATTAACCTGAGGATAACTGACCAGACATCAAGACATAAGAAAGCAAACCACTCTCTCAATGTCCTGTCATGACATTACCAGGACCAGGTGCATCTGTGGTAGGGTTGCGGCTGTGGGAGCTGCGGAGGCAACAGCATCGGCATGAAAAGGGCAATTCCCACAGCCCAGCACTGCTGAGGGGCAAGGCAAGGCAACACAAACCAGCTCTTGCCTTTTGGTGTTTGTGTAGGTGTTTCTGTCCAGGTTGAATGACTGAAAAGTGGGAGTGAATGCCAGAAGAAGCCTCTTTCTTCTCACTTCTCACCATGTCCTGCCCCAGGTCAGGAGGCAGTGAATGTGAAGCAACAGTTCTCAACTCATATTGATGGAGTGAATCTGAGAGTTTATAAAATAGAACAGCACTTGGATAATTGCAAAGTAGTCAAATGTCTGCATTTGTTACATTAGCACTTTCCTCTGTATTTTGTGCCACAGAACTTTCCCTTTTTTTCTGATTTTTCAGCTGCTTCCTTGGTCCTTACACTTGCAAAGAAATACTTTGCAAACAACTCTAGAATAACTTCAGTAGTGGGTACCTAACACAGGCAGCAAGATCAACCATAAGCATATTGACACCACAGAGCCAAAATAATGATATCTCCCTCGAGCCTTGTCTGCTCCAAGCTGAGCAACCCCAGCTCTCTCACCCTAACATTATAGAAAAGTATGAATTCATTTTGGATACTAATCAGTGCATCTGTTTTCTAATTTTGTGGTTTTCTCTTTCCATTTTGACCAGTTTCCTGGGAAATTTTAAGACTGTTAAATAAAATCTCCCATTAGAAAATATTGGTTACTTATAAGCATCTCTTTCCATGTTGTTTGAAAGGTTAAAAGAAGCTTGTGTGTGAGCATACAGTAGGATACATCTTTAAAAGCAACATTTGTGATGATGTTGTAATTTAAGTGTTAATTTGTGCTCTAGAGATGAAGAGAAATTATTGCATTGTTATTGTACCTTACTAGTTGTTATAGTTGTAAAAATAACTTCCAGTTTCAGTGAGGAGGTTAATCAGCCATTTAACCTCTTCTGCTCCTCAGTAGGCCTGTGGCAATTTCAGAAGGGCTTAAAAGCAGACTCTCATACCCTGGGGTATCATAACCCTTAATTAACAATGGTGGTGCCAGTGCCTGGCAGCCCTGCTGAGCAAGTAGCCTGATCCTCATGTTGCTATTTGAATAGAAATGCTAAAGCACTTGCAGTTCCCATTTAGACCCCCTGGAGTCCATGATCTATATATAGTTTTACTTGATTTAGGAGCCTAGGACCTATGTTTTAGTACTATTTTAGAGTTTAGGCATTTATGAGATCTGATTAATAATATTATAGGGGTTGAAATTGATGCTGACCTCGTGGTCTCAGATAATTCTATCCTTGTCTGAAAAACAGCAGAATAGAGGATATAGGAGCATTTCAACCTTTATGATTCACAGCTTGTCAGATTAGAAGCACACACAGTTTTCTGTTTACATTGATATGTCAGGCTGTAAACTGCTGCTATGGCTGTGGACTTTGAATTATTTTCCCAAATAGGTTTAGCTGAAGGTAGCCACATATACCGATTTTCCAAAATAATAAAAAATACAAATAAAAAAATTAAAAAAAAAAAACCACCAAACAAACAAAAACCTCAACAGAAAAAGAGCTTTAGCATGTCATACATCTCCAATTATCTTGTTTGCATGAATGTATCAACACAAGAAGGGTTTTCAGGACCACTTTTTGTTCAGGGCCTGTTTCTGTATGTACCTGATAAGGCTTTTGGTTTTGCCTGTCATTAAAGTGGTACAAACAAATAATATTTGATCTGGCAAGAAGATGCCTAATATGAAGTTATTACCCTTAATTATTTGAATAAGGCGAAACCGGCAGAACAAAGTTATATAGGTTCAGCACTGTGTGTCACGTGGTGACACTTATTTGTGGATCCATTCAAGGAGCCCTACTGACAGATACAGTATTTCAGCAAAGGCCAGTGAGAACTTCAAGGTTTAGATGGTGTGAACAAATATCAAGCAAAAAACAGGCCCAAACTGCTGCCATCCTAATGCAAAATTGTTTCCCATGTGTCTGTTGTTCCTCTGTCTTCCTAGTCAAGCCATAAACACCATCATCATGGTTTTGATGCAGACCGAGATGCCAAGAAAATACACAGTGCCTGCAAAGGAGCAGGTAAGAAAGTTCCTGGGTTTTGTACAAAGGGCAATTCATTATTATAAAGAGCATATACATGAACTTAAGGAAAAACAACTGTTCCAATGAGTTTTAGGTAATCTTTATGCATTCTGTCACTTACTGACTGAAAGAACATTCATACCCATGAAGATAAAAGGGAAGGGAAGCCCGCTGGTTCCTCAAAGACTGGTAAGATCTAGTTTGGTAATTGCTTGGCTCCAGAGGATTGGGGTAAACATACTATTTGTTCCCTGTGATAGGAACATGAAGCTGCCAAGACTGATATCACAGTCATGAGGTCCTGCAAGTCAGGGCAGATTTAGGTCATGTTATATGTCCTTTCCCAGGCTTTCAGGGAACCCGTAAAAAACATTGCCACCTCTATCTTCACCACTGTCTCCTGTTCATCAGAGCCCACTGCAATTCTATTGACTGAAAGGAATATACAGTTCTTTCAACCTGCACCAGTGATTTTTAACAAAAAATATTGGCTCCCACCATCTTCTGAGGTAGTTTGAAGTAATCTGCCTGACTGTGCACTGATGTGAGTGAGGAATGAACAGTGTTTCATGGGATCCTCAGGTCCATGGAGGTGACAATGTCCAGTAGAGAAAGAAAAGCCAAGCAGCACGTGAGACCAATAAGTTATTAATTGACTCCGGGTCTTTGCACAGTAAACAATTCTTCCTGGTATAGCACTGACATTAAGAATCACCTAGTTAAGGGCTGAATTTCAGGAACTATTCCTGTCTTATCAACTGAGCCTCTTCAAGACAGTTCCCAGAGGACTCTCCTCCTACTGAGAGCTTAACCCCACACTGTCAGATAGGAACATACTTCCTTCTAAAATTGGACCATACCTTCTGCCTCAGTTCTAAGCAGGAAGAACTGGGCAATATGTCCAACTGTCAAAAGCTGTCCTGCATGTACCTGGTGGTGATATGAGGCATGAAAATGAACCAGCTGTTGCTGAATGCCAGTATCATTTGTAATTTTATCCTTTCTGCTGGCTGCTACTCAGAAACCCATGTTGATCCCTGCTTCCAAAACACTGAGGCACAGCACAAAGTGCAGTAGGTGAATGGAAGAGCACAAGGAGAGCGTGGGGCAGTGTCCACCAGCAGGATGTGCATCAGCAGACCTGGAATATAGCTTGATGCCTTTGATCTGCAGTCTAAACCCTTTGCATGCTATGGGCATTTCGGCAGTGCCCATTACATGCTGGGTCATATACCTCTACTGATTCAAATTCTCCAATACTTGTCTTGAAGAAATAATGCCTGAGTCGAGCTGCTGGCCCTTAAATGGAACTGCACCAGGACACCTGTGTTAATGCAACAGCTGCTCTATTGTGTCTTTTGGACATCCAGGTAACATGACTATCTCTAGCCACAGAATGCCTTCCAGAAGCTCTGTTGAGTTCAGACATCTGTTTATATGGCTGAGGGCAAAGAAAGTACAAGAACAAGTTCATCGCCTTTAGTTAGCTTCTTACACTAATTGCACTCAAAGCTGACTCAGGGCTTTTCTCCTGGAGGGGTGCTGCATGTTCAGTTCCCCTGTGTGATGGGCACCACATCAGCTGCATCTCTCTGGGCATCCCATGCTCCCATTGCACTCTTTTTGCCAAGCAAAGCAGTATCAGCAGACTCAGACCATTAAGGCTGGTTCTGGCTCCTCCTCCTGACTCCATTTAACAAAAAGAAAAACTGATTTTGTACAGGCTGTACATCCAGGCAGTGGGTTAATGAAGCCGATTCAAAGACATCCTCATCTATCCCAGCCTCTCAGCCCACACCCCTCATTCTGTTGTGCCAACACAACAGTTCACACACTCAATAAACTGGATCTGGCAACTGATCCCTCGGGACAATTCAAACAAGTATTGTCACCAAAAACCTGCATGCCTACAGGTACTGGCATAACCCTGATTTTAGGAGCAAACTGAAGACTCAATTTCCCTGATAAAATATGAAGAGCATGAGATGGTGAATTTTTATTTTATGGTCTGAGCATTGTAGCTGACTAAGTCAACTTTATCCTTAAAAGAATCTTAGATGCTACAAATCCTAAGGCTGGAGCCAGTGGGGATATATGCACAGCAATTTCTTTTCTCTTTAGAGATCACATTTTCCTTCTTCAGCATTAGATTCTTGATAAAATAATTCCTATGCACAATTTCTTTTTCAGGAACTGATGAAAAGAAAATTATTGAAGTCTTGTCAAGTCGAACATCAGAGCAGAGACAACAAATAAAACAGAAGTACAAGACTCTGTATAGCAAGGTATTTTGAAATAAATGGCCTCTCTGCTTCAAACTCATACTTCTAGAAATACATCATATAGGCCTCTGCTTTTGAAAATACCAAGGGCACAGTGGGTTTAAAGAGGACACCAGTTAGTTTCTGATTCAGCAATTTATTTTATCTCCTAAAAGACTGATTATATTTCTAATTTTATGTCTCAGTCTTCTTGAAATCAGCCTTAACCAAATCAGAGCATTGTAATCAAAGTTGGGAGAGCTATAAAATAATTCATAGCTGAAATAGAAAATATTTCAGCTTGTACTCATCTTCAGCACATTCGGGACAAAAAAGTTAATGTAAAAGGGGAATTTTAAGACAGAGTCCCAGTTAGACCAGATGAAAATTCAAAGAAACTCTGTGATCTTGTACCATTATATTTTACTCCAGTGTTGAAGCAGAACATGTTGCAAAACTAAGAAGTCTCATTAGGCACTTGATTTCTGCAGGAGGAAGCATAGACTGCCGTAATGATTTTGCGTAAGAAAATTAAAGTTTCCAAAATATTATTTCAGTAAACAGCTGAATCCTGCAGAGCTCATTACTAAATTGATATTTTCCTAAGGTCTGCTTGCTCATTAGTCATTAATCAGTGTCAATAAGACAGCACTGAATCTGAAAGCCTTCTATATGTAAAATTTACAGCAAGCACGATATAGATTTTCATTCCGTAACTACTATAGATTCAGTTCTATAATGAGGATTAATAAAAATAAGCATCAGAAATGGGCAAATGGCATGAGATATCCCAGTTACATCAACACATATCAACCCTTCTGCCTTGCCTGAGCGACCTCAATCTCTTGGGAAGGAGACACAAGTTGTACCATTTCACTCTCCTGATGCTCCAGGAACTTGCAGGGCTCACGGTGCCTGTGTTGATGGCAGCCTCTGACTTGAACAGATGAGTGTTCACTTGGAGTTGTGTAAGAGGGAATTTAATAACTTCTCGTTCATTGTTCTGAACTTGTCAAGTGCTTCCCATACTACAGGAAATGTTAATTGCAGATACATTGTCAGCAGGCATCCTCAGCACACACACACTGGCCAGTTCTTTTCCAGGGTCTCTAAATTTTAAATTAAGTAGATCACTTATAGATCTACTTACTAGCTGAGTAGACCACTGATTTTTTTTTTTTGATTTTTTTTTTTTTATTAGTGGGAAAAAATGCTGATTGCTTGGCACCAAAGCACTTTCTAAAAATTTGTTGCTTTTTCCAGTAAGTCGGTTTTAACCAAAACTGAAAGAGAATGTTCCTAAGTTTGATCCCTTCTGTGGCACCCCTTTCCAAGCAGGAAGCTTCTGTGTTTTGTTTCAGTGTAAACTTCTACTAAGCTTTTAAAAACACTAGTTTGCATTTGTTTAAACAAATAAGAGTAAGAACTGGACTGATATTGACTGGTATTTGAAGATGGGACAATCATTTCATTCAATCTGAAACCAAAACTTTTAGGGAATTTATTTTGAAGAAAAAAAAAAAAAGGTCTGCGTATTTTAAGGCCTTTGTTTAATGTTTTTGTCCCTTTATGATACAGAAGAAGCTTTTAAATCATTAAATTCCCCCAAACAAATTAAGAAACCCTCTAATCCCACCTCAGGTTTTGCAGTAACCCTCCTGACTGTCCCCGCAGGAGATGGAAGAGGACCTGAAGGGAGACCTGAGTGGGAATTTTGAAAAGGCTGTGCTGGCTTTGCTGGACCTGCCCTGCGAGTACGAGGCCCGAGAGCTCCGGAAGGCGATGAAGGGCGCTGGGACGGACGAGTCGCTGCTGATTGAGATTCTCTGCACACGAAACAACAAGGTTGGGACACCATGTGTCACCTTCCTTAGGTAGCAGGGCAAAGAGCTTGCAAAGAGCATCCACCTGGGAGGAGAAGAAGGGATCAACCCAACTTCCATTCCTGAAATGCCTCTTGTCAGTGGCTGCAGTAATAGGATTGCCACACTAGGGCCGAAACCCCTGCAGGAGTTAAGAGCAATATAATTCAAATTTCTTCCTTGGTCTACTCCTATCTCCCATGGGTGGCATGAAGGCAACACTGATGAGAGAAAAATCCCTGGATATGTGTTAAAGGCAGCTTTGGCACCGCTCAGGTGGTTCAGAGGTGCAGGAATGAAATCCTATTGAAAAAGCCCTTAGCTCTCACCTAGATGCAGGGGAAAGCAGAGGAACACCTACATGAGTCAGGCATCCCTCAAAGTGCTGTACTGAACCAGGGAACCCCTGGCTTCTCTCACCCCCTGGTTGCTACACCTCACACAATATGGTCATGGTACTGACTTGCTGGTGTTTGCTTGCTTATTTATTAATTAATAAAATTTATTTATGTTTATTTTTCTTTTTTTTTTTTTAATTTGCACAGGAAATTGTAAACATAAAGGAGGCCTACAAACGCTGTAAGTAGTTTTGTCTTTCAAACAGCTTCATTTAAAGCCTTTATCACTGGGTGAGCCCTCACAGATTGGTTTTTTCTTCCCAGTGTTTGATAGAGACCTAGAGTCTGACGTAAAAAGTGACACAAGTGGCTCCCTACGGAAGATATTAGTCATGGTGCTGGAGGTAAGGCTGAGGGCTTTCCTCTTATGCAACTACCTAGCAGAGATATTTCCTTTTTTCAATCCTGTCTTCCCTATGTAATCACAATAAGTATTAGCTGGTATTTATAATAGTGGAGTTATGTAGTATAATAATGAGGTAATTACAATAAACAAAAGGCATTCTTCATTATAAGAGCCTTTTATATCTACAGCTTTTTAATATATAACCAGAAGTTATAAAGCCAGAAGTAATTTTATAAATTTTGATACTTTGAAAATAACAGCATTGTTTTATTATTATTTATAGCACAGTAATGGCTAGAATACTCATTTGAGGTCATGGCCCCATTATGCTGATTTTTGCCTCAAATCGGCAAAATCTTATTTCTATCTCAGCTAAGTATTTTAGAATTCAGATAGATACAGAACAAGTAAGATAGAGATTGTTGTTATGTTAGTTTTCCATTCACTAAAAAAGCATATTTTCCATAAGAACACACTTTATTTTAAAGCCCTTTCATGAAATAAAGCAAAAAACCAGTATCTTCCTAAAGATACTCTATAACTAAGAAAAATAGGATCACACCTAGAAATGCAATGTGGTAGCCAGTCAGATCAGACAGCCTGGAAAATTAAAAGACTGGATAAATATAAGAAGCTTTAAAGATGTAGCAGTCACATCACTAAATACATCACAGTTAAGATTCTCATTCTGAAAAGTGTTGATATAGCTCTTTCAATCTCCTGGAGTATATTTTCAGGAGTGGCAAATACATATTATTCTGGGTTTTTTTCATAGATCAGTCCTTCATATTTTCTCCCAGAACTTACAGTATTGGTGAACACTCAGAGTATATAGGTTAGTCAGGAAAGCATTTTGCAGTTGTTAGGGCATATCCAGCACTGTGAAAACTGTCGGCACTTCACTGTAGGTACTGGGAACCTTCCTGCTCCAGAATCAGCCTTTGCAATCTCATTAGGGCTCCACCTCACAGGAAATAAAACTGGGAAATAAACCCTACCACACAGGCAGCAAAAAGTCAGCAAAACCAGAGGCTGTGGTGAACACAAACAGAGGGTTCAAAGCGGCAGCACGGAGTCCCACCGTGCCCATCAGCAGGCACTTGTCAGCAGATGGCAGCAAAACTATAACCAAAATATTTGCAAGGCCCTCAAGCCGACCATCTTCCCTTCCACTAAGAAATGTAAGCAGCACTTGTTTGGGTTTTTATTATGGTCGTCTATTTTTCTCTAGGCAACCCGAGATGAGACCCAACAGGTCAATGCAGAGCTTGCTGAGCAAGATGCCTCAGATCTGTATAAAGTAAGTGCACTTGTGGAAAAATCCCCATTTGCCCCATGCTGTGCAGCAAGGGCTGCCTCGGGATGACTAAACACACCAAGCATGGGAGCAATGACAGCGTAAGGACACGAGCAAGGGGGGCTCATGCTGGAGCTCAGTGGATCAAGGGTTCTGGCTGACTTCTTGTCTCTACTGTGAATAAACAAGTGCTTCAAAAAAATAACATGTAATTTTGAAGGCAGGAGAAGGCCGTTGGGGGACAGAGGAGCTGGCTTTCAATGTGGTCCTAGCAAAGAGAAGCTATAGTCAGCTGAGAGCTACTTTTCAAGCCTATGAAAAGGTGAGTTATTATCTTCTGCAATGTGGGTTGCATAGGGACTGACATTTAGTTGCAGACCCTAAAATGACATGTAATGATCTGAAGGGTCTTTTTCAACCTAAATAATTCTATTTAGAGTGGACAATCTATTCTTTGCCATTTTATAACTTCTTGAATGCTTTAAGAATTTTGGAAAACATTTTTATACAACAGTATCCTGAGTTTAGAGAAATAGCAGATAAAACTGTATCTTCTAGCATTGAAGAACCTATTCCCCTTCATAACCTACACAACATCCAGCCAAATAAATGTCACAAAGTTGTTTCCTTCCCACAGCTGCACAGCAGTGGGTATCCCCACTCCTACAGCAAAGGGACAGGTTGACAAACTGCTGCCCCAAAGCACAGTTTAGCTTTTCTGGTCTTTTCCTCTCCTTCTCCTAAGCAGAGCCTGTCAAGGTCTCTCCTCCTGACCCCCCCCACTTCACACCTCATATTGGTTGGGCAGAAGCACAGCAGAAGCTTCCTGTCTGCCCACGCTGGGCAGACAGCCTGTGAAGGTGCTTTGCTGTGCTTTCCTCTGTCTCCAAACATAAGACAAAATGGGCAGCGGGATCCTGGCTGTTTGGTTCTTCTCCCCATGTCACCCACCAGCACATTTTACACATGCTTGGGCCTGGATCTCCACTGAGATATCTTGCCTAGAAATTATCTCAGAAAGAAAAAGCTGTGGGAGATCCAAGGTCCTTCTCCTGGCAGCAAGGTGGAAGCTCAGCAGTGACGTTTATTCTCAGGAAAAGGTCCCCCTTCCAGCCTCTGGCTCACAGTCCTGAACTTCCCTGGAATGACTCAGAGTTCATCAGAAAACTGTAACCCTGGGCATTAAAGATGAAAAAAGCTCCAGTCAAGGCCATATTTCAGTGTCAGCATAATAAGGAACCAATAGTTGGAAAAATGTTTGCAGCTTAATCCAAGTTTTGGTTTGTTGCTGGCAGGAGAACAAACCCAGTCACAAACTAATACTCTCTCCCTCAGAGTGGTCCAAACCCTGGGGATTCATTTAAATGCTCCAATAGCCAAGATACCTTGGCTTTTTGATTCCTAAAGCCAAGAAGATTGGGTTGCCCAAACCAATTCACCACATCCTGCCTGGCTGTACTCGAAGTAGAAGAGGGCCAAGATTAGAGCCATGCAAACATCAGTCCTCCTCTGCAGTTGGAGAAATAAATAGGGCAAGATCTAAACCAGGTTGGTTGCTTGCAGAACTGAAGCCTAAATCCTCAGAAGGTGTCCTTGCTGCCTTGTATGCACGGTCTCCCAACTCTGACCTAAAAGTTTACTGGAGTCTTGAGTCATGCAGGGCCATCCTGATAAGCAAAACAGAGCAAAGTAAAAGACTTTGAGGTTCCTGAAGTTCATAAAAGTCAGGATAAACTCTGTTTTGAAGTGGTAGTCTGCTTTTCCCCTTTCTTAAAGAATAATACAAAAACTTGGGGACAACTGCAGTGCTTGTAAACTTTCCCTGGGAAGCCAAAGACAATAAGTAACAAAACTTCATAGAGCTGGTAAAGCTCCAAAAATTATCTTATTTGTGTGGGAGCCATCCAGAGCCTTTGACAGAGGGGCCAGAGGAAGCTCAAACAGGGGTTTGAGCTCTCCTGACCAGGGGTCACTGAAGAAGAAGCCGCAGTTTCTTTGTCCTAGAAGCTGCCAGACACGTGACTGATGTAGGTTATCCATCTCTAAACCACTGTGCCTTGCCTGGCTGCATAGACCTTCTCTTGGTGCCAGTGTGTGTGAGCACTTACACCAGAGGAGAACTTCACTTGCCCTTGAATTACTCCCCTGGAAAGACTATAAAGGATCTGAATTGGCCTTTTTCCATTGGATCCCAAATCTGATGCTGGTTTTATGGCAGTGGGATAACATGTCCAGAAAGCAGCTCTTATGGCTTCTTTTTGTTGTCCTCGTAGGTGTGTGGGAAGGACATCGAAGAATCCATTAAAAGTGAAACGTCTGGAGATCTGGAGAAAGCTTATCTGACTCTTGGTAAAAAAAATAAATAGTTTTGAGACCTTTCCTTTGTAGTTTTTGCCATGACCCGAATTGCTTGTCGGGGGTTTGTGTACAGCTTGGCAACTGCCATCGAGATAGACCTAAACTGAGCCGACATATCTGCCAGGAAAAAAAGAGGGAGTTTTCAGTAGTGACTTGGACTCTTTGGTTTCAGAAATAAACCAGATAAATGGTTCTCTCTCCACACAACTAAATTATTTGCCCTCTAACACAGAGAGGCCACCTCCAAGCTGTCCCTGAGACCAAGGCTGGTGATAACTTCCAGCAGATTCCTGGGCATCATAGAAGAGTGCTAGCCAGCCACCACAGAAATGTAGAGAGTCCTCAACAGCAATTTAGCACGAGGGTTGACTGTGACTGGTATTTAAGCCTGTCCCTGTCTCTGGTTGGCTTATTGATTTTGCTGTTATCCATCTGGATCTAGGCTCTCCCAGATCTTCCCCCTGTGGTCTGCAGAATTAGCAGCTACCACAAGAATAGACAGGCAAGAGGAGCCCCAAAGGGGAGAATGCTTGTTCTCATTCATGTCATTTTCACCATGGAATGGCAGAGTACTCAGTGCTGATCTCCCTGTGTAACATGTTTTCCCTGTGGAAAAATGTATGTCCCCATTCAGACTCCAAGATTTCTCCTTGCATACTGATAGGGGACTAGTCTCAGAATTAAAGCCCTGCCAGCTCATATGTCTGAGCATAATCCTAGAGAGTTTCTTTTATTTCTTCCTTATTTGTTTGCTGCTGCTTGAAGATGCATCACAAACTATAAATATACAAGTATAATGAGGCCTCTTACTGTTTTCTCTAGTCAGCTGTGCCAAAGACTGCCCAGGTTACTTTGCCACACTTCTGCACAAGTCGATGAAAGGAGCTGGGACTGACGAAGAGACCTTGATTCGCATCCTTGTGACCAGGGCTGAGGTAGGGTACCCTGCATCCTGTAGTGCCTCACATCAGCTCTGGGAGAAATACAAATGTAGAGGGTATGGAGCAAGTCCTGATGGATCATGTGCTCAGTAAACCATTTTCAGCCCAATGACATCAGTGGTCACACTCTGCTTCTGTACCCAGGCAACTCTAGTTTTGATATTGAATCTATTTCTGTTTTCAAAATAACTAAACCAGGAAGCATGCAGGCAATTTCAAGTGGAGTCAACTGTACCTGGTTAAAACTAACCCATTGGGAGGTCCAGCCCCAACACGATGTCTAAAAGCAAATTCCTAGTTAAGTAATGATAAAGCAGCAGTTCCCAAACTGAGAATTGCTTATAAACATATGCTGCCAATTTTCTATGATTCCAGCTGGGAAAAACAGATAGGGAGGAAGGAGGAAAAAATAAAAAGCCAAAGGAGGTAATTATCATTTTAAAAAGCACAAAACTTCACAAGACATTTGAGAACTTAAGCACAATCTTTAAGTCTTCCTTGTAAACTGTGTAGGTTGTAACTCTAGGTCTGTTTCAGTCGATAAAGGGGAGGAGCCTTTCACAGGGAAAAGGACAGCATATTTCCCAATATTGGAATTGGGATATTGGAATATCCCAATATTCCAAATTTATTCCACATTGTGGGAAATTAGGCTCCAGGGTATTCTGTTAAGACATAGCCATTATAATCTTTAAAACCTGCAGTGACAGAGATCAAATCTATGCCCTAGGTGCCTCTTCACAGGAAATCTCAAGACAAGGCGTTTACTTCCCCTCCCCCCCAAGTAGTAACAAGAAAATTACTTCTGTGGGTGGAACAAAACCGTCTTTTAGCCATACTCCTGGAAGTGCCTCTTTCCCTGCTTGCCACCATGGAATGGCCTCAGGAGTTCACAGCAACCTGTGTGTTTTTTTCTGGTACCAACACTGTGCTGGTACAGCACCTCTGGGCAGAGATTCCCCAGCCACCTGGCGTGGCTTTCCATAGCATCACCTCACCATGCCATCTGACATGGGCTTACCTCATATCTGAATGTCAAGCTGAAAGTCCTCCAAGATTTTTAGACCTCCTACTTTCTCCTCTCCTCCTCACACCGGGTGTGGTGGACCTTGGATCAGACCCCAGGGGTCCTGGTAGGACCAGGGCATATTACTCAAAGCATGCATTTCTCTTCTAAAGAGGCTCTTGTTGTCTCCTCAGAGCGACCTGCCAGCAATAAAGGAGAAGTTCCAGCAAATGTACAAGAAGCCATTAGCTGAAGCTGTCCGATCTGATACCTCTGGGGACTTCAGAAAGCTGCTCCTGGCAATTTTGCACTAAAAAGCCACCAAGAATGAAGAGGCATGCTGAGCAGCCACCTCTTGATTAGTTTCCAAAATAGCATCCAAAAAATGTGGCATTAGCACAAAGAAAAAATCCAATTTGTTTTCTTTCCAACTGGGAAATGTGTTGCCAAGTAATGTTGGACGTGAAGTTTATGTTATGGCTATCTTGCCAAATGTCCTTAAGCAATAAAGAAGTTCAAAAAAATGGATCAAAATTGACCACTTTGTGTTTGCATATGTGGAGGAATCTTCTGTCATTGTTTCTTGTGTGTAGATTTTCTGTCTTTCTCTCATTCTGAATATTATCCCTGTTCTCTCCTCGATTCAATGGATGTCATGGCATGCCATTACAGTCCTGCCAAGAGAAAATGGATAGTAATTTCTTCGCAGCTCATTATCACAGCTCTTTAAACAACCTGAGGGCTGTGAATTAATGATTTAAGTCAGACCCTGATTAAAATCCTGCTGTCAACAGGGAAGGCCAGAGTGATTTCCCTGGCTGTGAGTTGCCCTTTCAGCATAGTCACCTCCTAAGTTTTCCCATGAAGGAGATAAGGACTTGCAGTCACCATCAGCACCAGCTCCTGGGATATGGTGCAGGAGAAAGAGATAGGGCTTTCATGAGGTGGATCTGTCAGGCAGGGAAATGCTGTTCCCAAAATGGCAGACATGGGCCTCAGGATAGCTGCATGGTCTTCACCCTGGGACATTTCCCAGGTCTGACTGGATAAAACTCTGAGGAACCTGGTCTGATCTCATGGCTCACCCTGTTTTGAGCAGGAGATTGAACTAGAGACAACTGGAGGTCCCTTTCCTCCTGAATTACCCTAAAATCCTATAATCATATGAGAGAAGATGTAGATGAAAAACAATGCAACAGAACCTGACAAATAAGGAGAGGAGAGTGAAGAGTTTTGGTCAAGGAGATGGGCTTCTGAGTTTTTTCGTGTGTCTGCCCCTTCTCCCTTTCGAGTGTATCACTCTGGAACGGAAAGGGTCTTTCACACCTAGATCCTCAGACGTAGGATGTCTGATGGCATCAAATTCCCATTGAAAACAGTATTTCTGAAGCGCCTGTTTCTCCCTGCTTGGATCAATGTCACAGCAGCAGTACATGGCTGTCTAGTTATAAGATGGGGCAATATAAATGGGAGATGGGAAAGACAGGTGGCTTTGAAGAACAATGATCGGTGTGTCACACAGGTGTAACAGGATGTTCTGGCATTTTAGAGCCCTGACCCTCCTTTGGCAACATTTCTAGCCACCTGAAAGTATCAGGGGGAAATCCTGAATCTGAATGCCTAAATGCCTTTAATCAAAGACATTTTAACATTCAGACCCAGAAAGAGCAAAGCCATGTAGGACCTGCGCATCTTCTTGTTGCTGTTGCCATGGGTTTTTTGTAACCAGAGACTACAGAAAGGATAGTTGAATAATCTACTTCGGTGTCCAGTGTTCCTGGTGATATTTTATCCTCCAGAGGTCACACTGTATGTTCAGTCCAAGATAAGCTGGCAGCTACCCATTCTCAAGTGATGTAGTTTGAAGAAAAAGCCAACAGGTGTCTGAAACACACATGAAGTAGCTGGTTTGGGCAAAGGATTTGTTTTAAAATATTCCAACAAGAGTGCCCAAAGCTATATGAGTGGTTTCTGTGAAACCTCTAGAAGCTCAGCAGTCTTTAAACCAGCTAGGTCCTTATTTAATGTGAAGCACATAACTTTGGCAGCCAAATTTATTTTTGCCCGAAGACTGTTTTAATTAACACTGGTAGGTCATTCTGACTAAAGAAGGAAGAGCGCAATAGCTTTAATCCAAATCTTTTACTCTTTAATTAGAGATGGCCTGAAACCAAGCCAGGAGCCCACACATCTTCACACCCACATATATTGGGCAAAGTCATTATTGAATTACATGTTCTATCTCTCTGTCTGTACATAATACAAATTGTGATGGCAGTGACTCTTGGGAAGTTGCTCTGTAACTCCAATGCTGTAAAACATGGAGACTTATATGCCTCTATACATTTAAGTCAGGGGTCCAAAACTGAAGTTCAGATTTCAAGACCAGTATCTATAGATGTAGCCTGTTGTCTTGCCTACAAAACCAAGCCCAGATTCAATCAAGACTTAAAACAAGCCTTAGTTCAGCACTAGATACCAAACCAATGAGAATGACAGCTGTGGTGATAGGGCACTCAGTGAATCATGTTTGTTGAGCAGCTAGATAGAACATTAATAATGTAATAGTTACAGAGGAATGGGAGAATAGGATCATACAGATATCTGGACTAAAAGAATAAGAGGATCAGATAGCTGGCAACTAGCAGCAGCAGAAGGAAGTTAGCAGACTTTTCTGCGGGTGAGAGGCAGCATTTACAAATTGCAGCTAAGGAAATTCCTATCAGATATATGGGAGCAGGTAGGCAGAGAGGTTATGAAATCTCCATCTTTCAAGACTTCAGAAGTTCAACTGGACAAGTCCCTGAGCAACCTAATGTAACTGAGGTTAGCGCTGCTGTGAGAAGGAGGTTATACTGGGTGAGCTCCCAGGGGCTTCCCAACACAGTCTTCCTGTGATGCTAGGAGAATTTGGTAATTTGTGAGCAGGAGAGCACTCCTGGCAGTGCTGTGTAGAAGTGCCTGAAGCAACAGAAAGGACTTCCTGCTATTGCCATGTGTGATTGTCCATCAATTCCCCATATTCACACTGAACATCATCTTTGCTCTTTCCTAGCTTCATTGCCTTCAGTGAACCTGAAATGTCAACCAGGGAGGTAGAGGATGGGGACAAAGGGCCGTTTTCCCAATCCAGCAATTAGTAAACCCACACTGGGCTCTGGCTGAGCACAGACAGGACTCAGGGAGGCTGCTTCAGTGGGAAGTACCAGGATGAGTCCAAAATCAGATTGCACATGTGGAGTTAAGTCTCCTGATGGTGTTATCAGCTGGGTGAGAGACAGATATACATATCAAGCAGAAAGATCCCTACCCATACTGTGTCTTCTTAGTAATTTGCTAGTTTAGACATATCTTTATATCTTTACTCTTTCAATGCACATATTCATTATATACATTTACACTCATGTGTAAACATGAAACTCATAAATCTAATAATTCCCCAACACATTAGTCGTTCTTTCTGCTCCCATATTTCTCACCCCTCCAGCTTATAATAAGCAAAATGATGTTAAGTGCCCATCTTACCCTGGTCAGTGCCCACCAACCAAGCTCCACACTTCCAGGGCATGCAGCATCCCAGGCAGACTGGTTGCACTCTCACCCTGGGCTGAAGGCTGTCATCCCAACCAACCAACCACCACTGGTGCTTGGGGCACTCTTCCCATCCTCCCCAACTCATGGCATCTGAATAATTATGATCCCTATAATTGTCTTTTTATACAATAAGAAATGTTAATCCTGGGTTTTGTTTCCTCTCCCAGTTTTATTAAGTCCATAATAAGGAATACTTAATGTCAACTTAAACTACAAATTTGGGCAAAGGGATGATCTCTTTCTTGATAACTGTGGGGGCTGGTAGCCATCGAGACAGCACACGTAACACTGAATAACCTCAACGAAGTAAATGCCTGGAACAGTCCTTTTTCTTTTTCCATATTTGTTCATTTTCACCTGAATTGTAATAGGATCAGCGTATGAGTTTTAGAAGTTGTCTGACATCACCAGTCTTCTCTGTGCCCCTGCCTATTGGCCAATCAGATTACAGCTTTTTTCCGCTCTGTTGCCTAGTGCATGATAATAGACGTTTCATCATCCCATTACACTAAAACATAAGAAAAGCTGCTCTGGGTCAGATCAAAGGTTCAATCATCCTAATTCCAAACCTGAACGACTCCAAACTCTTGAGAAAGAACAGAAGGAGAAGGATGAGTGTGTAGCATTGCAGCAACATGTGAGTTCTTTGGTAGACTGGATGTGGCACTTAGTGCCACGGTCTAGTAACCACAGCAGTAGTGGATCAAGGGTTGGACTTGATGATCTCAGATGCCCTTTCCAACCTGGTTGATTCTATGATTCCATGAATTTTCTAGAAACTGCCATGGACAGAGTTTGTACAGCAGCAGTGGTAAAGGGTCACTGTTTTTAACAGCCCCCAATGGCTCCAGCCCATCAAGGGTTTTGGGAGACCTGCAGCATCACAAACCACAGTGCTGCTGGGTCATATACCTTGCAAATGAGCCCACTTTCCCATTTGCACACTTTGTTCAGTCCAGACTATGATCTGTGCCGCATCCCACTTCCACTGTAATGAATAATCCTGTTCTCCCAAAAAAAGACCACTCAGGACTGGTTCAGCCAATAGCATGCCATCCTTGGAAAGCTGCCTCAAGAACTCATTCAGAAACAGATTTTATGAGATAAGTTAAACTGTCCCACAGCAGAAATGGCTCCACTCTCTCGCCAGGGCTCATGCTGCAGGGCTGATGGCCCCACCCTGCAGTGGGACATACTATTCTAGACTATCCCATGAAAAATTATTTCTACCTTATTTATATAGAAAATCCCAACTAAGCAGTGCTGATGTGCCCACTTGGTTGTAGATGTGTCTGAAAACATCATCTCTGGGAAAAAAAGAAGAGAGAGTCGTAAAGCAGGAAGCAGGAACTCCATTGCTCAGGAGCCCTGGCCCCAAATTGGCAGGGACCTGTGTGGGGACTCAGCAGGGAGAAGCAACCCTCCCTAGAGAAAAAAAGCTATTTAAACAGCACACTCTGTACTCTGGGTTAGCAGGAATTTGCATAACTGTGCAAAGCCCTTGAGCCTGAGATCTTCTAAATAAATGCCACATTTATCACTATCTAAAGCAGAAGAACACCTACCCTTCCCCAACCCTGTAATCCAGTGTCGTCAGTGAAGTCAGATAGCATCATTTGCTTCTTTAAGGGTTAAAAAAAAAAATCCACAGCCACTGCCAGGAAAAGGCAGAGCTAAACAGGCAGCAAAGAGTTAGAGCCAGAACAGAGAGATAAATTTAAATCAATCATCAAAACGGACCACAACAAGAGCATATATATACAGAGCAAGAAAGAAAGCGAGAGAGTGTTTTGTTTGGGTAGCTAATGTTCCCTGGACAAGAAGAGAGAGAAATTCTCCTTTGGGTTTTTAATGCCACTCTAAATATTTATAGCAAGATCATGGCCAGCTGGTGAGGCAGCGGCGGGAGTAGGGAAGGGAGGACATATTTTCCCCAGCGCCCCAACATCATTCTCCAAGTCGTTTCTTTACTTAAGGGGAGGGAAAAGGCTGCACATTGCCATGTTTACCCTCAAAGTGACTCATCTGCAGGAGGCAAATCCAGTGGCTCCTGGTCATCCCCTCTCTCATCTCGCCTGGCCATTCATGCACACGTGCGCACACACACACATGCACAGATTGTGTGGGAAGCCTCCACCCTGTCCATAGCATGTGTCTGGGTCTTCAGAGTTTTATCAGGCTTTCAGGCATTTCACCTGAAGCATTAATGCTGCACTGAAAAGCCTTTGGGAAAGGCCATCCATAGCACAGCTCTTGATGCAAAACTTCTGCTTTTAGAGGAACAGGCTGCCCCCATCCCCATGATCTGCTGGTCCATGGACACAGTGGCAGCAACATACGGAGGACTGCAAACACCAGCACAGCACAGGGGTTGACTTAAGCGCATTGTGGCTCCCAAGGATTTTTGCTCATCTGCCTCGCTGTGACCAGATGCAGACATGACTCACTCGTGAGCTTTGGCTTTAAAAATATGAGAAGGAGTTTTGCTTTAACCTTGTGTTTCCCTGTGGTAGAAATGCTTAGAAACTACATTTTGGATTGAATCCCACCCCAGAACAAAGGGAAAAATTTCAGAAGACAAGAGGGACCCAATCCAGTTATCCAGGCATGGGTAGCCAATGTTATTTCTCTTGAACCACCCAGGAACTTGGCACAGAGCTGGGACACATCACACTGGGAACCAGCTGGGGTTCTGGAGGATTCTCTGCTGGCACAAGGTGTTCGACTGAGGATGGATTTAGGCTCATCATCATAGATGATGGGAATGTTAAATATGGACACCTTCATATGATTGAGGCAGTTGAGCACTTGTGGACATCCACCAGTGCCTGGAACACTGTCCACCTACCCAAATACAGGTGGTACATACTGGTGACCTGAATAACTTGTCAGACTCGGTTGTATTGACTGGAACCCACTGGCTGCAAAAGGAGCTCAGACACCTTGTTCATCTGCAGTCAGTGACCCCATCGAGGTGTCTTGCCTGGGGAGCTCAGTGCCACCCTGGGACTTGCCACTCTGGGAGCCACTAACTGCAGCAACCTGCTCCAGTCCTCCCACCCATAACACCAACCTTCCTCAAGCCACCTCCCTGAGCAGATCTTTGCTAAGGGTTTCAGAGAGCTGAGGTCCTCATACAAAAGGCCACACCCTGGTATTTTCTATATGAATTATCAAGCACCATCAGAAAGATAAACTGCTCCAAGGGTGAACTTTATTCTCTTCTTGGCAAAGGTAGTTGGGCTCTCCGGTCCACCTTCGAACACTGCTGGACCCAGGGGTCCCAGTGCATCAACATCTCCCACCACGCTGCAACAGGCTGACGTTCCCCAGATCTCTCCATAAGGTGGAGACAAGGTCCATCCCACCAGAGTCCCAGGGAGCCCTTCTCTCTCCCCCTTCTCCGTGAAACTACAGTATCACCTAGCGCAAGGCATTGCAGACTGTTTACAGCCTTCTAGAGTTCCCAGGCACTTTAGGACAGGGTCTTGCCACTGTTTCCAAACGGACAGCCAGGACTTTTATAAGTGAACTTTCCTCTCCGTGTCTATTTATTATATGTAAACATTTGCCAAAAAAACACCACTCGGGCATGCTCAGAACCAGCCAGGTCATTGCAAAAGGCAGCGGCAGCGTCACATGTGATAACAGCGAGCAGCCCGTGTGCTCCTATTCTTAGCGCAGGAATGTGCACAATGCCCCGCCGCCCCGCCGCTCCTGCGCACAGCGCCCGGGAGCGGCAAAACTGACTTCAGAATAAACACGTCCAGAAATCACCCTCTATGAATCACCCTACCTACTGAAAGAAACGTCCTGTGGTTTTATAGGGTTTTTATCCAGGCTCTAGCTATGGAAAATCTCAGCAGAGAATAAGCGACAGAGAGTAAGTGCATGCAGTGAAGGACAACAGAAGGTAAACGTTTCTACCTTACGGTTCCACTGCAGGTTGAGCAGTTAGTCATGACAGTAGATGTTCATCATATTGTTCTGCCTGGCACTTAATTTAGTCATTGTGTGTCTGATTAACATAAAATACCCACAGCTAAGCAGTTAATAAATAACAGTTTTAATGTAGATTCCCAGTCTCTAGGGTTCCGTTTGCCCTGCTGCAGAGTTCAGCTCTGCCAGATTTGCATTCTTTGAGAGTGACTAACTCTAGGGGAAAGAGGCGCAAGCTACTAAACTGCTAATACTTTAAAATAGTGAATAAATGTCTAAGTGCATTTTATTCAACGTGATTAAAATGGACAAACCAATTGCTTCAGCCATCCAGTTTTAATCCCAAATCAGTGCTTTTGCTTCTTGCCAGGGACAGAGGCAGTGCTGACCTCAGAGCTGCAACCTATCTGATAACTTTATGAAAATTTTAAAGGGTCTTAGCGACCTTTTGACTTCTCTATTATTTTCCCACTGTGCTGAACCCATGTTCCGTTTTTATGCGTAGCAGTGAACGGATATTTAGAGCAACATCAAAGTCCCGATTTGTTCCCTTGGAGCTGGATATTTCAATAAAAGCTGCTAAGAATTTGGGATTTTTTTCTGCCAAGTCCAGAATTCATCTCTCTCCTACTTTGCTATGGAGAAGGGATCCACTGAAGACTTTCTCTTCAAAGACCAGGACTTCTCCTCCGAACTGCTGAGGCAGCTGAATGCTCTGCGACAGAACGCGATGCTGACTGATGTTACCCTCTGTTCTGGGGGCTTTGAAATCCCCTGCCACCGAAATGTGCTGGCCTCCAGCAGTCCATACTTCAAGGCAATGTTCTGTAATGACTTCAGAGAGAGTCGCCAGGCTAAAGTCATCCTGAAGGGCATCGACGCCAACATTTTGGATCAGATTATCCTTTATGTTTACACAGGGGAGATTCTTATATCCACTGAGAATGTCCTGTGCCTGTTGGAGACTGCCTCCATGCTGCTGTACACTAAGCTGTTTGAGGCCTGCTCTGCCTACCTTCAAGACAAGCTGACTCCTGACAACTGTCTGAGCATGATTAGACTGGCAAAAATCTTGAACTGCCAAAGCCTGAATAAGAAAGCCAAGGCTATGGCTTTGAAATGCTTTCCCATGGTGGCCTCTTCTGAGGACTTGAAAGACCTTTGTCCCTTGGAGCTCATCGATTACCTTGGGGATGATGAACTCTGTGGGGAGGAGGAGCAGGTCTTTGAGGCACTGATGGTCTGGGTCCGGCATGACCTCCAGGCACGACAAGGCTACATCCAAGAGTTGTTCAAGAAAGTCCGGCTTCAGTATGTCCATCCAACTTTCCTCTTCCACTTCATTGCCAATGACTCACTCGTTCAGTCCTCACCCACTTGCAGGAGCATCCTTGAGTCAGCCCGGAGACATATGTTTTCCTTGTACAGCACGAACACACCTGACATCAAACCCATGATGCACGTTCCTCGCCGGTACTCCAACCAAGAGTTCCTCGTCATCATTGGTGGCAGGAAGGACAGCCAGCAGACAAGGGATGTCCTGCTCTATGATGACAAGACAAACCAATGGCTGAGCCTGGCCAAACTTCCCATGCGCCTGTACAAAGCCTCTGCAGTGAGTTTACACAGCAACATTTACGTGCTTGGAGGGATGCCTGTTAGCAATAAGAAAAGCCTGGTCAGTGGTAATATTTACATTTACTCCCTCAAACTCAATCAGTGGAGGTTGATTGAGCACATGTTAGTTCCACGTTACTCCCACAGAAGTTTGGCGTATAAAAATTATATTTTATCATTTGGTGGAATTGGTGAAAACCAGGAAATTCTGAATTCTGTGGAAAGATATGATAGCGTCTACAACACCTGTGAGAGCATGGCAAACATGCCTGTTGCTGTCCTTCACCCTGCTGTTGCTGCCAAAGATCAGAGGGTCTACCTCTTTGGGGGAGAAGACATTATGCAAAACCCTGTTCGACTGATCCAGGTAATGGTCAGTCCTGCTTGTCATAGGCAATTTCTTCTAAGGTATTCAGCAGTCCATCACACTCATGAGAAAATCAAACCACCTAGAAAACTTTGTTGTGAGTTGCAGCAAGGGGCAGGTTGAGTTGACACATGGCTTCAAGGACCATTGCAGCCCTTTCATCTTCCCCTTCTGAACATTTTTCAGGCACAAGCCCTGAGATACTTATTTGGGTGTCCATCAGCTGTGCTTCTGGTGAGCACTGGAGCAGGGCTGCTGCGGGTGATGCTATGGCAGGCGACGGCAGCAGTCCCCCCTGCCCAGCTTCATGCCTGTAGCCAATATCACCAAAACCAGTGCTTCCCCCTTGGCAGCCGAGCTGGGGTCTCAGCCTTGCACCTGCTCGCTCACAGCGAACACAAACACTCGCCATCATTAGAGCGATTAGATACTCACTCATCAAAGGGCCGGGACTTAAACTGACAGTCATTTCGTATAAACATTTGTGTTAAAAATGTGGCTCCTGCCACATGTTGCTGGCTCTCTGCCTGCTTTCAGCAGTTACACTCTATTAAGAAGAAAAAATACATACAATTTTTTCTTACCTGATTTGATGCTTTGGTAACATTGTAGTGTTTCTTTCCCCATAAGTGTTTTTCACTGGTTGAGGTGCTTTAACTAAGAAGAATCCTTACAAGCTAAGATGGCAACCAGGACATAAGCAATACTTTGCAATTATAACAGTGCTTGATTATCAGGGGGAAGGAAACGTATTTATCTGTTAATGGGGAGTTGCCCTGGAGATATTTACTATATTGAGAACCAGATGATATGACATAAAAGTTTGTGTCTCCCAGATATGGATGACTGAGTGATCATCATCTGGCAACAGCTCTTTTTCTCACATAAATTGATGACTTAGATACCACTCTAAGTCCCTTTGCCAGCCACCAGCACAAATATAGCAGCTGCGCAAATATGGTGGCTGCCAGCAAAGCTGGGTGAATTTGAAGTTTGTTTGCGCAGGAAATTGCTAAGACCAAGGCAGGAATACACAGAATAAGTGGTAAATGAAATTAATGGGTTGCACTTTGGGAGAGCAAGTTACAGTGATTTAATAGCTGTGCAAAGATTTACAGCCAAGAAGCTTGTATATGGCAGACACATTTTGCCTTAGTGCCTGTGCTAGCATCTCCTGAGCACACTAACTTGAGGAAACAGAATGCTTTCCAAGGAGACATATTAGGGGAAAAAAGTGGGTATATTCTCAGATTTCCAGGACTTTGAGCCCGAGGATTGTATCTATTGGGGCAAAATAAAACCTGTAAGTTCCTCTGTAATTACAAATGCCGGTTGAAATGCAACATAAACAGCTGTGTATTTATCTTTATTTTTTTATCAGGTCTACCATGTCTCCAGGAATACATGGTTTCGGATGGAGACCAGAGTGGTGAAGAATGTCTGTGCACCAGCTGTCACAATTGGAGACCAGATTATCATCATAGGTGGTAAGAGCTCTGTTTCACCTTCCTTCTGCCTCCCCCTGCACAGATCTTGTGGGTTATCATAGCCTTCCTGTGGGTTTTGAGGGGGTGCTCCTCGAAAAGCCCCTGGAGCTTGGGAAAGAAAGGAGGAGTGTGCCCACTCTCCATCCACTTCTCTTACAGGGTCCTATGGCAATAAAAGCAGAGATAAGTTCTCCATGAGGCCCCTTCTTTACTCCAAGTAGCAGGAGCTGAGGAAAAGCCAGTGCAAGTTACTTGTCTGTGGAAGGAAAGACGCCAAGAGCATGGGGATCCTGCTTCTCCCCTGCTGACTCACAGCCTGGTCCTCCCTGTGTGCTCTTCTTGGGAGAACAGAGAGCACAGTTACCACAGTTGTTGGGGTGGGTGGGCTATAGTTCTCTGAGGTGTTGGTTGGTCCTGTAGCTGCCTCCTGGGGGTAATTGTGAAATGTCCTGAAAGGGGTGTGAAGAAACTTCTCAGTGTCTTTTCCAACCTGAGGACCAGCCTCTGCCCACTGGCACTTTGGTATATTGCATCATTGGTAGTTTGACTCTCTACAGTCCTTAATGCAGCTCCCCTGATCACGGACTGGCAAGGGAAAGCATGTGTTAGGTTATTTAAGAGAAAATGAGACATAGAGTAGCTTTGGCAAAGCAGTGGACTGAACACAAGCCACACAGGACTCAAACGTGGTGTCATCCCTCAGGGGGAGGCCACTGCTACCTTTTGCAGTAATAACAGAGGAGAGCTGAGTCCAAAGGTCCAAGACTATCCTGTGTGGCAGATGTTCATTACCTCAGACGACACTCTTGTTTTTCTACATAGGCAAGGTTCTGCTGGGTACCAAGCTGCCACACCTCCATTGCTCCAGGGCAATGACCCTTTTACCAGCCCTTACCTCTCAGCCAATGTGAGGTTACATCACCCCTCAGTGCAAGAGCTGTACAGTGGGTCACCAGCTGGCACAGATATGGCACTGTGGACTTTGGGAGTGGAGGAAACATCAGTGGCACTGTGCTGTTGAGTAACCAGCTCCATTAAGTTGACAGCCACAACTCCAACCCAACAAGGCACTATTGTCCCTTTGCCACCGGTTTCTCTATGACCGAGTGAAGCTCTAGGAGTCTGTTGGGTGAAAAGAAGTATTTTGGGATGTTTGAAGGCATGTGCAGGTAACTGCAAGCTCCAACTGTGTTGAACAGGTTGGTTGCCTGATCTGATGGGTCTCATGGTGCTCGTTGAGCCTTGGCTGCCAAGGTGCTACGAGACAGAGTGAGGACAAACAGGAAGGGAAAATAGACAGAGAGGCATTCCTGTGATTCATCATCACTTCCTAGCTTAGAAGTCTTAATTCTGCCAAATTATGTACCAGTATAATAGGCTTTATTGAAGATCATCAGGAAATATATTGTCATTCCTTCTGCTGGCCATAAGCTCTAATTGCCATCTGTCTCTTCCACCTCTGGCTTTGCATTCAGGATACACCAGGAGAATCATTGCTTATGATACAAAAGACAACAAGTTTGTAAAATGTGCAGACATGAAGGACAGACGAATGCATCATGGGGCCACTGTCATCAGGAACAAGCTGTATGTCACAGGAGGACGATGTCTCACTGCAGACAATGTCATCAAGGACCTGGATTCCTTGGACTGCTATGATCCAGAGACTGACACATGGACACCAAAGGCAAAACTGCCACACAAACTCTTTGACCATGGATGCCTTACACTCCAATGTGTCCCCTGTTCTAACCTTCTCTAAACAGCCTTTGGTACTTCTTTGATAATTTGTGCTTTCCTTCCCAGAAAGGACCTGCCTCGCTCTGCGGAGAGCACATGGGGAATCCTTATGGGGTCACGCAAACTCTTGACTTTGAAGGCACTAGCAGCACTAGTCCTTCCCAGACCCTGTGCCAGAAAGGTCATAAGCTCTGTGCTCGTGCCTGTTCACCTGACTGGTATTGCATGTGGTGCTGCTGAGTCCAATCTGGAGGCCTTACCCAGCATCTCAACAGAAAACAGGAAAAAGATACTGGGTAAGAATCCGATGCAGGATTTGGCCTTGTACAGATTGTAAAAGGAAAAGTGGATAGGGATGCTGATATCTCCAGGGAAATTAAGATCTGGATGACCTGGCTTTTTTGGAAGGCAAACTCAGTTGCCTTGGTGGCCCTTTGCTGCTCGGTGCTGAGCAAGCTTTCTGTTTCCAGTGATGAGAGCATTTAGAATAGGAAGCCCTGAGCTCCAGTCTTGTAGCCAGCCCAGCAGCAGCTGCCTGCATTATCTATGGTAGTCATCTCATAAGAAATAAAATTTTCATGTTCCTAACAGCAAATTAGAAATAAGCAAAAGACTGATGTTTTCATCTGAACTCTCATATTGCAACAAAATGTAGATTTGACTTTCCTGAGCTAACACTCTTTCAAGGTGAAGGGAAGATTTTTGTTCCCCCTGCCTGCTCTCTGAAGAAGCAGGAGAAGGTGGGTTGGAAATTAGGATTGTCTGCATCTTCTTTTTCAAGGGATCTTGTTTTGCAGGGATCTTCTCCTTCTTCATCAGTAATAGGAGTGGGGTTAGTTAGGAAGACTTTGGCTCATGGAATTCCTGAAATCTGGAATAGCAGAAAGGACATATGGAGGAAACGGGATATAAAAGAGAGGAGGTATTTGGGAGGAACAATTTCTTTTTCCCTTTCTCCTCTCTCCAAACCACTAGGAAAAAACCCATGAGACAAAGCCAGTGACAGGAAGCCAGCTTTCCAAGAAGAGCAAGTCTAAATCTGCCACTTGGCAAAGCAGCTCTGGCTCCACCAATATTTTTGTGGGGTTCTGCCACTAAGTGCATACTTTTAAAGGGAGGGGATTATTCATCAGATACTGAACAGGCTGTGAACTGCTGTTAGGTCACCAGGCTTGGTAAGATTGCTGAGATAGCAAAGAGCTTTAAAGATAGGACTGATGTCTACCATCCAGAGAAAGGATGACAGAAAGAACACCCCTTTTTGAAAGAAAGTGGGGCTTTTCCAAGGGTACAGGGCATGAGGAAACCATTCTCAACCTTCCTCTTCGCAGAAAGCTGCACAGCCATGCGGTCACCACCACATTGCAGTGAACAAACTCCAGATCCTAAGATCCCCTCCCATAAATCTGTGTCTGGGAGAAGAAGGGTAACTGAAATAGTTAATGAAGTGGGGGGCTGGAAGAAAGTATTTGGTATCAACTGCTCTTGTAACAATGTGGAATAAAAGGGTTATTATTGTTTGTACGAGCTTTGTGTTCAGGAGTCCCCCTTGTTCCCTCTGAATTGTTGATAAAGGGAATTGTTTTTGTACCAGTGGGTATTGCCAGGGTTTCCTTCTAAGGATCTGAGTAAACCTGCAAAAGATGAGTGGGAACACAAACTCATCTCCCAGCTCAGAAGCCTTTGGCTACATTTCTCTTCTGTCTTGCAGTCTCTATCATCATCTCCTCCCCGTGCAAAGCAGAGCTAAATTACAGCACTTGCCAAGTTGGACTGGAGCAGTGATTCATCCTGCTTCCTCACAGACCATCTCCAGCTCTCTGGAGAAAGAAGCTTTGTCATGGCCAATTATGGAATGTCTGCCCCAGGGAGATGTTTATTGCTAACCCTGCAGTGCTGCCTTCCCAAAGTCCTTCCTGTGCGATCCCGCTCAGCTCCAAACTCCGGGAGACGCCAGTTGCTGCCATGCATTTTAGCTGACACGGATTCCTGCCAGGCTCGTGACTGTACCAAAAACCAAGGAGAAAAAAAAGTTGACTCAGGGCCATAACCCCATGTTTGCAAACCATTGCCACAGTCATTGGTTTATGCTTAGAAACAAACAGATTTTTTTTTAATTCCCGTATCATATAACTAGTGATTTTGTCCATGTTCTTGTGGGTATCAAATAGTACCTTGCACAGCTGTAGCTGGGCAGGAAATGGGGAGTGCAAAGAAGAGGCAGGGTTGCAACATCATCCCCTTCAGCATCTTTCCTCCAACCCTTAGTGAGCCCTCAAGTCACCCCCTAGTCCTTGGAGAGGCCAAGGGCTATGGCCAGCCCTGCTCTGGCTGCAGCCCTGTGCTCCTTCTCTTCACAAACTCCTCACCTTGTGCCCGTAATTGAGGAAATTCGGAGTCACTTGGAAGTAAATTCAAACGCTGGTGGTTTCTGATAGATTTCTGTCTTGTGGTCAGTTTTGATGCAAACTCTGACCAAAGATTTTGGTGCCCTTCACGGAAAAAATGTTGAAATCAGGGAACAGGGTTGAGCCTTTTCAAGGCAGATAAGTTGTTTGGTCAGAGAGGCAGCAGCACATGCAGCTACAGGACAGGGGATACTTAGCAGTGGGACAGGCACTATGGGAAAAAGGGATGTTGCCTTTCTAATTGGTTGCTGACCACCACCTGGCCCACCTAGAGCAGTACCTAATACCATCCTGACTGCTTTGCAGTTGTTGTATCCCAGTGGTGCTATGGGTAAAAGCACTCCTAGCAAAGGTACTTCTTTCTCCAGTGTCAGGAGGAGACTTTTCTGAGCAGAATCTGCAAGGCCACCACTTCATGGTACCCTTCCTGAGTCTTTACATGCTTTTTCAGAGGTCTCATCATCCTAATATTCAAACATTTGAGTGCTTGCTTAGGTGGGAATCCCCCATGTGAGAGCAGCAAGGCACTTCACAAATACCATGGCCCCAATGAAAAGGTGTGAATTTGTTGCTTTTCATTTAAGAACCATGGAAGCCAAGCAAAAGAGTCTTTTAAAAAAGGGTTGTTGATTGGAGGTCAGCCTTCAGAAGGGTTGATCATCTGCCACATTTTTTCAAATCAGGGAGTGCTATAAAAGCTCATCACCTCCAAGATCTCATTTTCAAGTGTCCTGACTCAGTCACCAGATTATGCAAACCATAGCATCACAATGGCTGAAAGCAGCCTGTTCCATGGGATAGTGAGTTACCCAGTCTGTCATGGCAGGGTATTGTCCAACACACAGAAAATCTCCCATGAGAGATGCTCTGATCCCTCCCCAAGTAATGTACTTGAGTGCATTATTAACCTCAGAGCTTTATATCTATACTAAATCTTCTTTGCTGTACCTTCCGCCATCCCCACAGAGATAAAGGGCAATCGATTATCCTTTTAGATACCATGTATTTTTTTACATCTTTAAAGTTTATTAGGATGTTTCAAATTCACTAGACTAAACAAACCCAGCCCTTTCAATCTTTCCTCATAAGTCATGTTTTCTAGACCTCTGATCATTTTTGTTGCTCTCCTCTGGACAATTTCCAGTTTGTCTGTTGGTGGTTTTTATTTATTTAAGTGCAGGGCCGTGGCTCAGCCTTGCAGTGCTGAGAAGAGCAATAAACCTTGTCGGCATCTTACCTACATCATTCCTGGTCTTGCAGACCAGAGGGACTTTTGCTTTTCACAGCAGCAGCAGATACTGACTGGGGTTTGGCTGTGCTCGCCGTTAAGGAATGCTTGCAAGTTTGGGCAAGGTCACATGGAAAGACTGCAGGACACCCAGGATCTCCCAGGGTTATTCCGTACCTCTCCATCTTTGCTTTGTCTCATCAGGATCCCAAGTCAGATCCCACTGAAAACAATAAGTTTCTCCACGAACTTCAACATAGAGCTTTGGACTGGGCCCTAATTATTGTGTTCTCAGATGGGTCCATCACTAATTCTATTAATTTTAAAAGCAAATATTTAATGTTTGAGTCTTTTATACCAGGAGAAAAGTTTCAGGCAAAAAATAAAAAAGGAAGAGAAGAGATTGCATTTTCTTTTCAACTTTCTTCCACTTGCCTTGCTGCAAACCCAGAGCTGAGTCCTGCTGCACAGACAGCCTGTGGTGGGCAGGCAGCTTTGCTTTGATCTCAGCAAAGAGCTTCGTAGGTTAAGCCTGTGTTTTTTCACTGTAACCATTTATCAAACAACACAGTCCTTTCCAAGGGCAGCCTTTTTCTTGCGCAGTAATATGTTTATAATTATAATGCATTTCCTGCTTCTTTTTGATTAAACACACCTGACAAAGTAGGAAAGATGTCAATGCATAAATAAATGGGCACATCATGTTCATCACTTCGTCCTTTTTTCCAAAAGCCAAGGAGTTCATTGTGAGGTGAATCCTTTAGTTGAGAAGGAAAAAATTGGGGAGAGCATATATGAATAGCATACAGGGTAGTTTATCCCTGGCATTGTTCCTTAGCCTGACCTGAGAGCCATTAATAATTGACAGCAGCAAAAACAATCCCATTTTAAAAATATAAACATCCATACTTTTTTTCCAGCTGCTCGAAAGCTCCCCCGCAGAAGTTGAACAGTCATATTCTCCATGGCACAACGAGCATGAATTCCTCGGTGCAAGGTTGCACCAGCAAAGGAGCTGTGACCTGCTAATTAGTGAACTGCTAATAATGTTTTCAGCAGCTAAAACCTGATGAGTTTCCCCTGGGGTCTAAATAAAGCAGAATTCATATGGAGGAACTGGTGCCTTAGTCTGCTGGTGCCACCGAAGTCCACAGGGCTCCTCAGGGTTTATGTCGGAGCCCTGAGAGGTTGATCAGGCCTCTTCTGTTTATTGAAGTTTCCAAAATAGTAGCAGAGGAGTGAGGAGCCCAACTGCTCTGTCACTCGGCAAGTCACCCACCAGCTCCAGCTGCCGCCTGTCACTTCCCTCCCCAGGGCTCTTTGTTTGCCTGCACTTCTTTCATGTTGCAAGAACCCTTTCCGAGAAAAGCAAGCAACAGCACATCCCGAGCAGTCCCAGGCCATTAGGCGTGTGTCTCGTGGCTGCTTTAAACACAAGGGATCCTCACAGCTGTTGGAGATATTTGGTTCTAGGCTTAGGGGTGAGCCATGAGTAAAATACTGCTGAAGGTGGGAAAAGGGGACAGAACCCGATCCACTTCTTCATCTGGTCAGGAAGATGTTCATAAGCCACCCTCCTATATCTAATCCTCCATGTCTAGTTCTCTGAAGTTTGTTTCTTGACCAGGCTGTATCTTCTGATGAGTAAGCCATGTCCCACCACCCCTCCCTAAGGCAGGCATGCTGGGGCAAGGACAAAGGCAAGACCACTTCTTCAGATCCCCCAGTACCACAACTGTAATGACATCCCCTGAGTTTTGCACTGGTCTTGGCACACTGCTGAGTTTTCTCTCTGCTCTTGAACACATTCTCAGGCCAAACAACTGGGCATATGTGCCCTGAAATGACATTTGGAACTGGCAATGACCACCCAGAGCACCAGGATGTGACACCAAGGACTCTCAAGTGCAAATTTTCAAGCTCATGAGATGCTCCTGGTCTGTAAAATCAGCCCAAACCAATCTGAGCCTTAGAGTAGAGCCCTTAGAGCTCTCTGTTAGACCTTGGAAAATGTAGGAGAATGTGTTCAGACCAAAGGAGCAGAGAGAAAACTTCATGGAGGGTGCTGCAATGTGAAACTTGGTTACAAAGCTTCAGTGCTGGGAAAGGGCAGTGTTTTATCCAGATCAGCAGCAAGCCCTGGAATTAATAGGGTTGATTAAACCATCTTGATGTGCATGGTATGTGGAGATAAAGGCCCAATTCCCTAGGGCTTCTAGTGAAAATTATATGTTAACCATAACAGTATGTGACATTCCCTGACAGGGGTGAGGGACTCTGCTGGAAGACGAGAGACAAGTACAAACCGAGGGGGCAAAAGAGGCAAGCTCTTGGGAAAGCAAAGTTACCACAAACTTGCTGGATCTGTTTCAATGCTGAAATGACGTGGACCCTGGCACCAGCCAGATCGAAAGCAAGGGAACTATGCCTGCTTTGTGTTGTTATGACACATATATTTCCCTGAAAATGACATTAAAGAGTACCAGAGGCTCAAACATTGTTCTGTTTATCTGTTCCCTGGGTAGGGCTCTTACTCTTAGAGACAGCCTGAGCACTGCAGAGTATGGCCCCTGTCAAAACTTTGCCTCTGTGTGGGGACCATCAGCAAGTATGAAACAGGAAGCCAGCCCAGGGAGTCAGGGCACACACGACTGTTGCCTGCTGCCACCTGGCAGGACAGCATCCCTTTAAGACACATAGAGGGATGAGCTGTGGGAGGACACTCTCCTACCATGCACTGAGGTTTGCCAGATAGGAAACAGACGGCATAGGACCATTCCTCCCCATGGCATTGACTCTGGGTTTATCCTGTGCAGAAACACGGAAAGGCTCCTCATCATCCAGGCTGTGTCAATGGTGCCTCAGTGTGCTTCAGGCCACATTTCAGCCCTGGGGCTCCCTTGCAGTGCAGCTGGCACCTGAGTTACCCATTAATTCACAGGGTGAACTAACCCCTGCTTGTGCAAGCAATACACAGATAGCCATGACATCCTAATAAGAAGACTCCCAGCAGCTCAAGCTTTGACCAAGGAAGAAAGCAGAGAGGTCCTATGGACATTCTTGCTAGCAGAGGCTAGTTTAATGGATGATTCAGACCTTTTTAAAAGAAGGCAGTTTTTGGGCTTGGGAGGTGCTGGCTGAAGGCTTCTATCTGAAAGATCCTGTTTAGAGCTACAAGAGTTGTCTTTCTGCTCATAGTAACTTGGAACAAATGTCAGTAAATAGAGTCTGTTTCTTCTCCAGGCATAGAGGGATCTGGAAATTTTCTCAAGAGAAAAACAGCAACACACAGTGAAAGGAGTGGTGCAGGCAAACTGAAATACAAATGGCAGAGAAGCCAAAAGCATGTTTGCCCTTCCAACCTTGAGCTCATGTTTTTCATGGCATGAAATGTGACATGCACAGTCAGTCGCGGATTTCAAGCTGAGAGTCTGTTATTTGTGATGGCAGTGTAAATACAAGGACCCTTCCTCCAAAGAGCTTATGAGAGATTGAGAGCAGAGGACACAGATGGCCCTCAGAGCATCATAAGCTGGAGTTTCAAAGAATCCAGCTCATTCATTAGGCAAGAGCAACACCTTATGCCATAACCTGGATAACTGAAGTAGCCCTAAAAAAAAAAAAAACTTTGATTCTTTCCACCCTAGTCCACAGCTCATCTCACAGGTCAGCACACAAATATTGAACAAGTGCCAAGGCCCATGACTTTCTGGAAACTTGTGCAACACTGGCTGCACCAGTCTCTTCTATCCCCAAGTGCCTCAGCCAGAAGGGCACCATTGCCCTAAAACTTACCTAGGATAGGAGTTTTTTCTCTGATTTTCCATATCTAGATTTTTCCCTTCACCAGGAAAGGTAGCAGAAGGTTTGGGACAATCTATGTCCCAAAAATGGGCACACACCTTTGAAAGTGTATCCCTTCTGCTCTTAAAAACAAATGATTTATGGAGTAAGGACAGAACATTCAGACAGCTCAGGGCACTCTGATTTCCAGGAACAAGCTATAAAAGACATTTAGATTGTCTGAAAATACTTTGGCATTTCCCTTTCATGTTTGCAAAGGAATTTCAAAGGTAAGGTTCTAGGTAGGGTGGACCAACCTTCCTAGGACTGCCACTGGCAAAGAGAAATGTAGCCAGGGAAATGATTACGCAGATCAATAGGGGTTTGCCTTTATCATATTTGTTTGACATTAGAACACATTCTCTTCTGCTAATTTGTGGCTGGACTAATACAAATACCTGGATTTTCATGTAAGTACAACATACTGCTTTATGGCTGCAGGATGTTGATGAACTCAGCTTGATCAGGAGAAAATCCCTACCCAGGTTTTAGTAGAAACCTTCAGACACACTGATAGCAGAATCGTGGTACTGCCAGCCTCAGTGGGATGTGGCACTTGCAAACAGCATGAGTCATTTGCCCTGGAGCTGTAGTAGCAGAGAAGATCTGAAGATCTACATCAATTTGGTGAATCTGCAGCATCTGACACAGTTTAAGAGGTTAAGCCTATTTATAGACAAATGAGGGTAATTTTCATAGCTGAAGGGATTGTATTTTTTTTTTAATAAATTCATAATAAACTCTAGGGAGGAGAATACTGAGATCTGTACTCAGATAACTCTGGAGATGAGAGGAAGTTTGTCCAAGGCAAGGATGGAGTCAAAAGAGCCAGAAACTCAAGAGTGCATTATCCTCAGTGCTTTGTTTTTTATCCACTCACAGGATTAAGTTATGCTTTCAGGACAGTACAAAGCATCCCTCTGGAGTCAGACCTTGATATCCCTTCCCAGTGCATAGGTGGGACCCACAGAAGTGCATTTGAGGGGCGAAACTGGGAGAGACAGAATGGATGTGCATCCTTGGGGAAACAAGTCCCTTCTTTTCGGGGGAATTTCTATTCATCATTTCTTGTCTTACTTTTTCTTTGGTCAAATATAATGCTTTATATTATTAAAAAGGGGACAACATTTTGCTCTTCTAATGACATGAAATATTTGAACAGACAAATTGTAAACTACTAGACTTACAGTCCTGTGGTTGCTCACACCACTTCTCATTCTGGTTATGTAATTTTTCTGTGTCTGTGGATTACTTCTCGCAGCAGAATCAACTCAAAGCCAACTTAGAATTTTGCCTAAAGTCTAACTCCAGGGAACCCTCATGGTTATCACTAATGGTGAACATGAGAGTCAGTTTGCCAGTGGGCATTAGCAGTGCAGTTTTGTGGTATCATCAGGAAGTGAGAAAGGATGGGACTTGCTGAGTGATTGTGGGTAAAACATTATTTCTTTTATATCTCCAATGCCACGTCACCAAAATAGAAATGATACCAACTCCTCAAGAGTACTTCAAATGAATCCACTAAAGCCTAAAAAATGCTGCCTTTTGTGAATTGCCAAAGACTGTTTTTTTGCAATCCCACTACAGCTACTTGCACTTCACCACACCTGTAGAAACAGTATTCTTAAATTAACACAATTATGACCTTAAATGAACTACTAATCTCTGGATAAGTGCAAAGACTTTTAAAATGAATATGGAACTGAGGCTATCCCTACTCCAAAAAAGAAAAAAGACAAAAGGGCTGAAGTTAGTCCCTACTTCCTTTTCCTAAAATGTGAGGGATTTATACTGCTTTCCATAGAAATCAAGGATGTATTGCATATGGAGTTATATAGACCCACTGGGAAAACAGAGCCTTATGAAAAAGACACAAAGACTAGCATGGTTTGCAGGTGGATTGTGCCCATGGACTAGTGATGCTTTCACTGAAGCAAAGGCTCTTCTGCTTGGAGGCAATCTCCCAAGTAAGCTTGAAGATTTGAAAATCATTCCTTTGAGGTCATCTGAAACTTTTTTCCCAAATTCAGAGTAATAATGTATGGAGCACTCCATGCACTCATTTCGTTCCCAATTGCCTGCAAGTTCAGATCATGCCAAAACATGGCATTCACATAATGGAATATACGTACAATTACATATATAAATTACATTCATTTCTACATCTAAGGTCTGTAGGAGCAGGTCCTTGTTTGTTCTCCTGGAAAAAGTAAGTTTTTCAGTTCTTTCAATGTTTTTACACCAGACTTTCTGACACTTCTTCTTACAACGTCCCCTCAGCATCTGTTTTATTTTAAAAGGATAAAAATGCATCAGTCTCACACATTCTTGCTGCTTTCAAGCTTCTCCAATTACATTATTTATATGAATCTATTCCCTTTTTTTTGTTAGGATTTTTTTATTCTTAGTTTAAATTTCATATACTCAGTGGCAAGGACAGAGACCTGCAGGGTGTGTTGTTTTTAAAAGCCATTTTATTTTGTCTGCTCTGTGATGAAAATATCTCAGCAAATGTAGGATTGCAAGGATGTTTGGGCACCTGCCATCACTCTTATTAACTTTAAGCTGATCCTAGGAACTGGCAGTACTTGACTATCCGGTTCCCAAGTAGCATTTGTGAACTGCAGGAGTCCTTCAATCTTGTCTTCCAAGCATGACTCTTTGGGTCCCTGCACTTACCACCTGTCTTAGTAAGCTCAGCTTATTCTGAAATCTTAAAGTTAACATGAGACATCTCCATTCTTTGGCCTCTGCATGTCTGTCTTGGTACACAAGGGGACACAGCGTGAAGATGCCCAAGCTGGCGACCCTGGACACGCATCAGTGTACACTTCATCTGCACTTGTGCAAGTCAGAATTCCCTAATTTTTGCCCTGTACCTTGATCTGACAGTAGATGGGTCAAATGCTTCAAAGCAGCCTTGTGGCATTGGCTAAGTCTCCCAGGGCTAGCAGGGGGCTCCTTGGTGTTCCACTGTTTCTCACACGTTCCCAAAAGTGGCTCCACTTGCTAGCAGAGGCTAGCAAACCAATTAGTTGCCTTTGAAAATTCTGACCTTGGTCTTTATGATGAAATCCTCTTGATAATAGCACTGCCTGGAGTGAGCAAAGAGCTTTCCTTGTTTTCCTTAATCAGAATTCAAGCAAACTTCTGCTGACCTCTTCATTTTGGCCATTTGATTTCAATGGGAAATGGACTGCACAGGGAACTTGGACCTCAAGCCTTGTATATTTTCTCTAATATTCTTTTATCTTCACTAAAAAACATTTACTAATATATTAAGCTAATGTTTCTCCACAGAGGGTCACACACAGTTCAGCATGCATCTTGCATCCAGAGATTTGTCCAGGTCTCTAGTGTTAAGTTTTTCTAAACAGGTCAGGTATTTACTTGCTGTTACTGAAGGGAACAAGCAGAGCCCTTCTAGCTGACATCTAAAATAATGAAAGGAAAACCATATGTAAACCATACTTTCTGGAAATAAACTAACCCTTCTACATTTACAGGGTCAGGGGAGTACGAGTGACCCCACGTATCCCCATGTGACTGCCCAAGTTGCTACACAGCAGAGCAAAACTGGTCACACAGATGTAGTTACAGAAGTTGAAATGGGGATGCAGGGGAGATGAGGAAATGTTGCCAGATTTAGAGTAACAGGTGGTTCCTCTGTGGCATCCATGAGGGACGAGTGGAGCTGGGTGCTGAGAGCAACCTCTGCTGAGGCGCCTGCACAACATGGGGGGAAAAGTGTCTGCAGGGATGGGGCACCATGGAAAATAAACAGAGGAACCAGCACATGCAGCATCAGCCCTTTCCTATAATTGGTCCTGCAAGGAGAAACCTGACCCTGTGATATAGGCTGTACCTTAGGACTTAGGAAACATATGGTTTAGGCACCTGCTGTCCCAGGCTGTGCCTGACTATCAGCAAACAGCTTGGCCACGATGCAGGGATCCCAGTGAGTGCTTAAATACCTACATAGACGTGGGTGTTGCTATCTCAGTTCTCCTGTTTCCTTTCCATGCTGGATAAAAAATAGCTGTTCTCTACCTTGCATGCCGGAAAAAACAAATACATTCTGCTGTGTCAAATGCTATTTGAAATGAGGTTCTTATTTTAGGGGCCTACTCAACTCAGAAGAAATAACCCACTCCCAGGTTTCCAGCTCAGCAGAGGCACCTCATGTGTAACTGCAAGTTTCTGCCCAGCAGAGGACAGGTCACACAGAGGCGGTGACAGAAATCCAAGCAGAGCACTGTGATCCAGAGAAGATTATCAAGCCCCAGCAGCAGTGGGACTGAACTCATAGCAGGTCAAGAAGAAAACAATTAGCACAAGGTTTGAAACAGTCTCTGGTGAAGCTCAAGACAACTTCCCACAGACATCTCAGTGTCTCACGTGGACAATGATCTTGATTCTCCATCATCTTATCCCTCATGTGGGCACTGGCACATAATGTGCACTAAAATCCTATCCAGCTTTAGGTCACAGTTTACCTCCAATTCATGTTCTTGAGCCTGTCCAAGAGAAGGAAGAGCTTTTTTATGTACTAGGCTTACAGGATTACATTGCTGCCACATGCCCAGGGCTTTCAAAAGATGTAGTCAGACCCTCCCTAGTCCCACTGACCTTTTCCCATTGATGACTAACCTCAGGCCTGCCTGTACGAGCAGAGAGCAAATGAGTCCAGAGTGGCAGTTCCTTGGCAGTGACTTTATTCACCTTTCAGTGCCGCATTTAATAACTCTGGATGGCACTTATTGGAATAGATTTTCCAGCAAGTGGCATGCCAAAGTCTCGATGAAATCAGGCCTTCTGTTTGCTGTCAATCACCTACCTTTTGCCAATTCAAAAGTGCTATCTGTGCTGGAAAAGCAAGTCCCAAGGAGCACTTCAGCCCAGAGCACACAGCTAAGCCTAGCCTAATAATAGGTTGTAGTAAAAAGAGGTCATCTGTGCCTGGTCTTCAACCTGTTCTTCTACACTTTGCCTTGAACAACAGACTTACCAAACTACTAGATGTACTTCCAAGTGTCTTCCTATCTGTTTTATGGGAACCCTTTCATGGTCACTGGAGCTGGAATATGCACAGGCATGGGTATCTGCTGAGTGGCAACAAAATAGAAGTGCATCCATCACCTTATTTTCCAGACATTACATAGTCTTTACCCAAACAGCTGATTACATACATGTGAAGATTTTAGGGTGTGAGCAAAGCTAATTCTCAGCTCATGGCCTGAGCTTGTCCTTGCTAAATATGCAAAAGTAGACATTGTTCTGACCCTAGATTAGGTTATAGTTTCAGTTCTTGTTCCCTTGTGTCAATAGGAAGTATGTTCTCTGGCATCTGCATCAGGCGCATTTGCACCAGTCCCCGATGGCTGCAGAGCTGCAAATTCTGTTTGTGGGTGGTGACTTTGCCTCCAGATCTTTTGTTTTCAAAATGCAGCTGCAGAGGAGAGGAACATGGCATCATTATTGCTATGAAAGGTCTTTTCATCCCCTGTGGTTTCCGGGTTAGAGCTGTGTTGGCTGAGGATTCCTCCCCCAGGGTGGAGGAGTAATGGAAATGCAGCCTAAAACAGGATCAGGAGGAAGATGTGAAAATGAGCACAAATGCACAATGTATGAGTCAGTGCCACAAGGAATCTCTATCCCGTAAGTCAAGATCACACCTCCCCTTGGTACAGCAGAGCTGTTCCCACACAGAGAGAAGGCATCATGTGGTGTTCGACATCTTTAAAAGGACTTATGTCCTGACTGAAAGTTTAATAGTGGGAAAATATTTTCAGGTCAGTAACATTTCAGCTTCAGAGAAGGGTAGCAAAAGCAAGCATGACATGCTGCATTCATTATCTGCTGTAAAATAATATGGACCAGGCACTGAGGCCAAATCCCTTGCGTGGTGCAGATCAACCTCCTGATGCTAACTGATGCTGAACTGATTAACTCTGCTGATGAGCTGGCCTTTGTCATCAAAACCAGTTCTCGTACTCTCATGGGGAATTATATTTTAAATTTTTCATTAACAGCCTCACAGAGGAATCAAAGTGTAGATCTAGCACCAGGAGTAGGCAACATGGGCTGAGAAATACCCAAAACAACAGCTCCACTGTCAAGGGTCTCCAGACTCCCAGGGCCTATAAATCCACAGTCCATGGCAGCCTGGTGTTGCCAATGGCTGGAACTCAGACCTGAGCCTGTGGGTTCTCCAAGGCAGACACCATGTCCATCAGAGTGGGAAGAATTTGACCCCCAAGGAAAGAGGCAAGGCCCAACAGAGTAAGACCTCTCCTCCTAGGTAAGCATGAGCAGGGCAAGGCAGAGTCAAACCCAAAGAGCAAGGGCAGATTTGAGCCTAGCCAGGATAAGCAGGCTGACATTCAAGACAGCCACAGGGCAGACTAGAGAAGATGCAGTCTGCTCTGAACCAAAGGTCCAAGAGACTAGGACAGTTCAGGTCAAGGAGAGATGTAAAAAGAGTTATTTTTATTGCTGTGCGTGTCTTGAGAACCAGACTAAAGCACAAATGGGATGTGAAGGGGCATGACAGAGCACAGAAACAAGTGGGACTGCTACATAGACCTGACCACTGGGTAAGCATCAGCCCCCTTTACCACCTTCTAGAGAAGCCTCTCAAGCCCTACCTCTCCCAAGGAGCTGGCTGCAGTCAGGGAGCAGAGCTGGAAACCCAGGTAGGTCTCATGGTCCATCCATCCAGATGTCATGCTTGACACCAGCCCATCACTCCTCTGGACAGGCTGCACCAATGGCCAAGGAGCAGCCACATGACACAGCACCTGCTCACCTGTCATGTGCAGGCAGAGCAATCTGTGGCATTGTGCAACTGTGCAGCAGCACAGCACCAACCCTGCCCACAGGCGACCTCAAAGCCCAGGGAGGCACCTCACATTCTCCTGCCATGACTGTGGCTTGTCTGGCCACACCCAGCTCCCTGCCACATCACACCAGGTGTTCCAGTGCCAACTGTCCTTCCAGCAGCTCTGCTGGGCAAAGCAGGAGGAGCTTCTCCAGGAGAGAAGGTGCTCACAGAGGTGATGGACAGCAGGTGTCACTCCCCACTAGCTTGAGCAGATGGTTTTGGGACAACAACCACAAGATGAGGAGGCTCAGCTGACCCTGCATGCTCAAACATCCTACCAGCCTGGGAGACACCCCGGAAAACCCAAGACAGAAGAGGCCCAGGACTCAGCCCAGGTTGGCAGGCTGGGCCATAGCTGTGCCCTTGGCACCTCTTTCCCAACTGGTACCCCAGTGGTGTCCATGCAGATGTGCAGCTGCACAGGCAGAGGGACACTTGTCACCCTCTGGATCAGTAAGACATGGCCAAAGGCAGGCCCTGAGCCATAATGAGTCCACTCTCCGTGCCTCTGGTTTTGGGGGTGGGCTGTGACATAGTACACTGTATTATAAAAGCCTTTGTGTAATTTCCCACAGTAGCTGGTCTCTGCTGTGTTCAGTCTACAAGTACTTCAGTTTATAAGCACTTTTTTCCTAAGTGCTGGACTGAGGCTGAGGTTCAGGACGTTCTCAATAAAAATAATGTTGCCAAGGGTACATGCACATCTTCCTCTCTTCCATGAATTTGCACAGCTAGAACCTGGTGAACTGCTGACAAGGCACAAGAGTAAGATGCAGGTTATGCTCTGGAATCCATCCTGGCTTATTTAAAAGCAGTTTCAAATGCAAAATGCTGAGTAGAAGATGCCATTTGTCACTCTTGGGATCAGATTTTCACTGTAGAGGCCCCAGTTTCATTTACAATAAATTGCCTCATAATGAAAAGGTGTTTTATGCCATTCTTCAACTATAAGTTATACTTACATCCACTCTGTGGTCTCTTTACATTGCTAAAGTGTAGTAAAGTGACTGTAGGGTAAGTGATAGGGATAATTTGTCTACAAGGAGTAGACAAATCAGAATAACTGTGGAAAATACTCTGTCTGGTTTCCTCATGTGAAAAAAACATTCACAACACAGATTCGATGTGCAGGCGTTGTTTCCCGTGACCCGAACACCACAGATATGTGCTATATCTTCCTCTGAAATGGGGTCAGGAGTTATGAATCTATTCTGTAACTAGCATCATTTTTATTCACAGTATTTATCCAACGATCCCAAGCAGAGAGTAGAAAGCAATCAGAGTTGTGAATGAGGATAAATTTGTCCTGTTTGCTTTTTTAGGTTTGCTTTTCCAGCATCCAGAGAATGTATCTCTTCCTATTATAAGCTATTTTTCCAGGGTGATTTTACTTACAGTCAAAAAATGAGCCCTGTGAGATCAACTATTAAATTTAGATCTTTGGGCTGTTTTCATCAGTACAAAAACACAGGGATTTGTAGCTGTCAGCTTCCCTAAAACTGATTCATACAGAAAGAGCAAATCCTGAGCTCAATTAATTTAAGGTGGTTTCCAGTGATACTGGAGACACACACACATGAAGCTGAGGATAAGGATCTTTTGAGCATTTCAGGCAATGACCAGATTGGGAGAGGTAGTTGGGAGAGAGCCACTTCAGTGGTTTGTCACTGCTAGCTTCCTGCTGAAACTGTTGAAAGAGGAAAACATTTCTGGTTTCTCATTTTTCTTTCTATTTTAGGATATTACTTTGGCTACAGTTGGAGCTTTCTAGCTTTGAGAGCCAAATTCTACCATTAGATCATCAGGGCATTTTATCTGTGAGGAGAAGAACATTGACTGGAACATATAATGGAGGACCAGCAGGATTCTTCTGCACTCCAAATAATGATCTTGGTGTATCTACGCTAATTCTGTGCTTGGGATAATGTTGTATATTCTTTGAGAGGGACCAGTTCTAGTACTACCTACACCACTAAAAACAGATGCCATCTTTGTCTGTACTAGGGGCTAAGTCCTCCCAGGAACTGTCTGATAGCTTTTGAGCCCAGACTGCTTAATATGCTAAATTACAGACAATTTTTTCATTATTCTGGATTTTTTTTTTTCCAACATGTCAGGGAGATGAACACTATACATAACATAATGCTTCTGAAGTTCTCAGCAGTCTTTTCTGAGAAAAAATGTCCTTCCGGTTCACTGGTAAAAGCGACATCTTCCCAGCAGAGTGAATCAACTAGTTACTGGATAAGCTTCTGCCTTCAGAGCTGTACTTCAGTCTTGGAATTTAGTCCAAGAACTAAATTTGGGAGCAAAAATCTAGTATCTGCCAGCTTGAGTTTTTATGTTTCTCTGTTAGTCCAGCAAAGCAGAGCAATATTCTGACTGATAATGTTTATTTGCAGGAATCTGTTACATCCCTTAAATCTCTTATATGCAGACTCTTTTTTTTGTTGTTGTTTTGAATGTCCTTTACATCAGGTTAGTTTGTCCCAGCCCTGATCCTGTGTCACCTCTGTGTGGCTTTTTTTAGGGGAAAAAACCTACAGACTGACTGATGCTGATAGCCTGTAGAGGATAAAGTAAATTAAAACCACATTTGTGGTTGGTCAGAAAATTAGGTTTACATGTGAAGAGGCATAATTCTACTGCTACCTTTTTGTATCCCTGTCAAACATCATGGAACCTGTTGTTAACACTTTTTATGCTGCCAACTGTATGGGCCATTTCACTGGTAAAGACCAAAACTCCCAGGAAGCACTGGAGTTGTCCTCCCAGAGAAGAAAAATGGTATGTTATGAGTCATTGATGCTGGTGCACCACAGAAGACTTTCAGTGGCTCAGAAGGTCATCCCATAGAGAAGGATAAAAAGCAGAGAAACAAAAATCCCTCCTTCTGGGGCACACTGAGGTAACATCACTGTAAGTAGCAAACTCTTGGCGTTTCTAAGCACAAGAGTCTGCCTGGAAAGCACACACTTCATGAAAAAATATCATACACTTGAATTTAACCTTTTCCTGATGGAAACAGTGCAGCCAGACATTTTGCCTGCTGAGCGGTATTGACAGTGCATGGGCTACAGTTGGGGGAAAGAGAGAATTTGAGAGGCAATGTCCTCTTCTGCCCTTTGTGCTATCCATGCCTGGGGAACAGGGGGATATTTTCGGAATATTATTTTAAATATCAGGGAGGGGCTATCAGGTTTCATTTCATCTGTTGGTTCTGATCTGTGGTGCCAGTCAAGCTATAATTTTAAGTTATAAAATGGAGTCCTATGTGGTGAGGAGCACAAAAAGAGACAATGCCTTTCTTCACAATTGGAGTGCACCTGTGGCAATCTGCGCTTTCACCACTGTATCCATGTTACCACAATTACTGTCTGCCTCAGACTTATTGATTTGAAGCCTATTATGTCAGCTTAGCCAGTCAGATCAGAGCAGTAATGCTCTGCTCTCCGTACCTCAGTTTCCAGAGGGAGAAAAATGGATTCCTCTTTCTAGAGGGACTGCGAATTTTCTAACACTGTGTGATGGCACACAAATTCATGGCAGAGCTGACATCCTCTAAATCCTCAAGTCTTTACCCAAGGTTCCCTCAGGAAAATCCATCCAGACCCAATACACCCCAGTAAAGAAGGATCAACATGGAGCACAAATTACCCCCCCATGCATTCCCCTCCTCTCTGGGAATAGCATCCATCTGTGCTTTGCATTCTGTCCCTTCTTTACAGCCTACAAATCTTTCGGACATTTTGCTTTTATACCAACTAATGCTGAAACAGCTGATGATCGTAGAGTGTGACCATGAAGGGAAGATGGCCCAGAGATGCACTGAGCATATCTGTTTATATCCAGATAAGACTGGGTATTGGGATGGGGAATGGCTTTGAAGGTTTCATCAAGATAAGAGAGTTGAGTGGTATCCCCAGCTGACTTTTCTTGAGAAATACATTGACTGTAATCTTGCAAAATCCCAGCACTGGGGAAGGGTGAAAAGGGATCAACTGTTCTCATGGTATCAGCCATTTTTTAAGACTTCAGCTACAGTGAAGCCACACCAGAAGATAAGGTGGTTTCCAACTCTGATGACATGAACACTTTGGGGCTGATCTTGTGTCCAAAGATTTTAAGTTAAATTTACCTTCTGTTTCTTCCTTCAGCTTAAATGCTCCATTCAAAAGACAGCAGGTTTGTCCCAAAGACATTGTGGAATTAGTTGTGTGGGAAAAGTAATAAATTTGCATTCTGTCTTGCAGGGTTGTATATTGTCTACACTGCTACAATGATCTAATTTAGCTGGAGAAGTCAGACTCCAATAAGATGACAAAGGCTGTTTCTGCACAGGCTGAACAGTAACAGCTTTGTACAAGGTAAACGGTAGTGCCTGGGAACGGGGTGGGGGGGAAATGGATTCAGGCAGTTTAAGGTGTCTTATGATGTATCTCTGCATTTCAAACAGCTCACAGATCTAAAACTTCAGCTGTTTAATCAGCTGTCACCTCTTCAAGGTTTCCTAATTCTCCTACGCTACGCATGCTGCCTCAGATGATACGAATTTTCCACAGACACATGATGAGACCTCTATTAGGGCCCATGTGTCTGTCATTACCCTCCCACACCAGAGCTAATGTCCTTCCCATAGTGGATTATGATATATAGATATACACAACACATCCTCTTCCAGAAAAGCTCTCCAGGCTTTTTCTCCGTTAAGTTAACCTCTATTTTATTATCTCAAATTAATTTTGCTGCATGTTGAATGTTGGATGTTCAACCAAAAGATGAATGCTGCAAGTGCTTACACGAGTTTCATGCTCAACGGAATAGCTGATCACTAAACTTGGATTTAGAAGCATTTTACTTCCCTGTGCTCCAGCTGGTGTACTTACAGTGGTCACACTTTGAAAGTCAGCATACACTGCACAGTGCTCAACACCCTCCAATACACAGCACAGTATCTGCTGGAAAGTCTTTTCTCTTTACCACCTCTGCCTCCAGACAGCAGGGCTGGAGGAAAGGTACTACAGCCATCAGCAAAAAGCCTCATTGGAACCACCACAGAGTTTCAAGCAAGGATATTCCTTAGGGACACACGCTGCAAATTTAGGAGCAGAAGCTGCTGCACTATTATCAGTGGGAAAGTCGCCAACAGCAGCTGCAGATGCCAAATTCCTGTTCTGGCATCAGAAGACTGTTTTGCGCTGTTAGATGGATATAGCTACTGTGTCCCACCTAGCCTGGACAAATACCTGGTGAGTTAGAGCAGAAGAACCTTAAAATTAAGTACGAACTTAGGAGCACTCACCTTTTTTTTGACGCATTATGAGTGGGAAACCATACTAGAGAATACAGCTCTGAGAAGAAGCAACTCCTGCTTCCAGGGACCTGCAACCTAAAGAACAGGCTGGAACAGACTCAGCTGACAAACTTGTTCTTGCAGTCAATTACTGAATTTAACAATTTCCTGCCTGTGAGCTGAGTCAGGGTAACTGTCCCAGAGCACACTTCTGACTTCTGTGGAACTGAGGTAACCTGACCTCGTGTACTGCGTGGGAGGCCAGTTGCATCACCCCACAGCTGGTGCACGCAAGGAGCAAGGAGCCATGGTATTCCTGCAGCTCTCTTCATGCCCAGGGATTTGTTAAACCCAGGCAATTTTGCATCTTGGCTACCAAAAAAAACAGAAGAAAAGTTCTCTCCTAGGCCAGGCGATGCATTTTAGATCAGAGGGACAAAATTTTCTCCTGAACTGGCCTTCAGCTGTAATGTAGCAGCTCACATATCTTACCATGAGCCAAGGAAGGATGACAGGTAACTTTTTTTTTTCCCTTCAGGATTGATTTGCAATAGGTGGGTAGAGCACCTAACTGCTTCTGCAGAGCTCAGAGACTCTTCATACACACCAGCTCTTGCCAGTAAAAAACCCAAAATCGATGTTCCAGCCACACAGGTGGCCTGCTTGTACTTCTGAATTATGACGCTGCTGAGTTTGCTGAGTTATTCAGGGTCCTGCAGTGCCATATCCCAATTTTTTTATGTCTGGGATTAATTACTTTTTCCATCAACCCCAACCACCCAAACCCCTGTCAAAGTATAAAGGAGCCTTTTTCTGACTCTGAGATATTGTCACAGCTTGTTCCTCACCCTTTGGGAAAGAACCTTGTGCTACTCTCTAAAAAATGCTTCTGTTCATCAGCCAAGTGTTGAGACAAGCAACTCAGCACTAGGCTATGTAATTGCAGTGAGTAAGAGACAGGACTTGTCTTCTGAATGGGAAAACCCTCAAAGCAGCAGTTTTTTATTTCCTGCAGTTTTAATTATATTTTTAAATTTAAAAATCAAGACACTAGATTCGTATTTATAAAGAAAGATCTGATACTACTTAGATCTTCCTTCTATTTTACAGGGAGAAGACTGCCTCTTTCCCAGCTAAATCTTGGAAAAGATATAACTGCAACCAAAGGAATATAGACTTACTCTGAATTCATTCCTCCTGTTGCAGGTACCAGTGTTGTACCCTTTCCTTGCAGCTACCAACTCTGGACTGATGAAAAACATCTTGGAGAGTATCCCTCTTGGCCTGTCTCTGGGCTGCCTCCCCTTTCCAGTATATTCTAGAAGCTGGGTTCCCACTGCATGCAGAAAGACTAAGAGATCCCAAAAATGCAGTAGCCACCCATCATCATTTCAGCACAGCATGTGCTGAAAAATCCCTGCTTGTAATAGCAGTGATACTGCTGTGAATCCTTGGCACTTTCTCTGCAAATCCACTTGCTTCCTGGAAAAATCAGGCACGCTCCACTCCATGCCTGGCCAAGAAAGTCCAGATGCTTTATTGCTTCATTCTCATGCTGCGTTTAGATTTTTAATGCTTTCATGTGAAAACACATGGGAACCCTAAGTCAATACTCTATTTATTTCTTCTGTAAAGTCACTTCTTGGTGCGAAAGTTAAAGGTTACAAGCAGTGAATGGCTGTTGACTCCAGGGGTTACTCTTATAAAGCAAACCAACACTGATTTTTATTTCTGTTTATCTGATGCTTGCAGAACACTACACACCATGTAAACATCACAAGGCACCAAGGGAGAAGTTGAAAGCAAGGACTGACCACTGTGGTTAAGTCTGCACATAGCACAGGCAAGCACAAAAAAATGGATTAAAAACTGTTATTACTGAGATGCAAAGTGTTTGCCTCTACTGGAGCAATACCAAGCCTGAGAGAGATGAAGCCAAAGCCCCTAAGTTATGTCTCTAAGATCTACTTCAAGGGAAAACTCAGATGTGCAGTGGCCTTCAGCAGGAGGTCTGATATGACAAAATTCAGTTTCCATGCAACTGTTCATAGAAGAAGAGAAGGATTATAGAAATCTTTCTTGTATGTATTCAGAGTGCTGGCATTCAGGTTGCCTGTGGGCAGTGACAGGCAGAACAAGGGAAAGGAGCCAACCTAGTATGATGCCTCCTACCTGCTCTTCTAAAAGGCCCTGGGCATGAGAGGTGGCCCACTGAGCAGCTGTGCCCTTCTAAGAACTCCCTAGGAAGGAAGGGAAGAGTTTGTCACCTTTTCTAGGACACATAAATCCCTGCAGTCCTGGTTCTCAAAATTATGCATAAGCTTCTCTGTAACAAAAAGGCCTGGAACACTGGCACTGTTCCCTGAAATTGCCAGTGCAAAGTACTTAAGGACAAGTACATAGCCTTAAAAACACAATATTCCATCTTAATTGTCTTCTTAACCAAAACACAGGATAATTTGCATTTTCTGAGTCACAGGAGCATGCTTGGAAGCCACTTTGTAGCTTCCCTGCAACTGTCAGGGCTCCAAATGTGCATTCTGGATTTAAACTGAAAGCTGAGCTTCTCACCCCAAAACTATGCTCCAGATATTGGTGCTATCAAAAGAAAGCCAGCTATCACAAGGCTTATGATAAAAATCAGAAAGCCAGCAACCGTCCTTCCAGCAAAGCATTCTTTGTGGATACGAATATCCAGCTGAATCTCAGCTATGTGGTTTAAGAGACAGAAATTAGTATCTCCTGCTGCATGACAACAAGCCTTAACTATATTAACAAAGGAAGGTGGTTCCACCAGTGTCCCTGCTCACTGGCACCCATGCTGGCCCAGTAGGCAGCCCAATAGAGGGCAGTGATACAGAAAACAAAGCTGAAAGAGTGCTTTTAAGTCATAGATGTGAGGGATAAGGAATGGATGGCATTGGATAGAAAATGGCAATAAGATCGACAGTTACAATACTTCTCTCCTGGTCTGAGTTCAAACACATGGGCCAAGTGAACCTATTCAATTAAAGATGTATTTGGAGAGGTCCCACACGAAGCTGCAGCGCTATTCCTGGCCACACTCTGGGTGAGCTATGCTGGCAAGGAATGTGTGCTTCAGGAATGCAGCTGGACAGGCTGTGTTTAGGAAAAGTTGTGTATCCTACCAACAGGGCGGAGGATCGGAACTCTCTAATAACCACGCTCCTCTCTCCACAGGAGGTTTCACACAGCAGATCACCCTGATGCCCTTTGCAACAAGCTCCCGTCGCTGCGCCGAGCACTGGCCACCCACAAGATCTGGACACCCCGAAGCAGCTTTATACAATCCCGCCTGTCAGGCTGGGAAGCTCAGTGTGTCTCACTGATGCTGCCAGGGTGGTGTTGAGGCAAGAAAACTGCAGAGTGACCCAGGATGGACTGGCAGACTCCTCAGACATGGAGGCAAGCATCCTGAGAAACTCCTCTGGGCTCTTCATTGAGACTGAGCAGTTGAAGCTCTGGCTTTCGTGGAAAGCAGCTGGTGCAGGAGAGGGCTTTCTCACATATGGAAAAATGAGCTGTTCTGTAAAACAGGTAGTTCTGGGTTAGAAACTTGTAATGGTCAGCTAAGGGGCACCTTCAAATCTAGCCAGGAACAATTTCTTAGGCTCCTTCTCCTGCAGTGTGTCCTACAGCATGATCATGAAATGTGCATCTGCACAGTGAGAAAAACAGCTCCTTTCAGAGCCCACGAGCAAGGGTACATGTGCTGCGTTGTCGAACAGCAAGGGGTTACCTTCAGATTTTCTCCTGCATCGTGTTGAACAGAGGCCTGGAGCAGGCAGCATGCCTGATGGGGAGGTCTGTAACCCCCTGGCACCTTCCCAGACCTCGCCTGGGGCCACCTCTCACCTTTGGAAACTGCCCTGCCCAGGGATGGCTTTTCACACTGTGGAAACAGCTGCTTTCTGCAGGCTGCTGGAGGGACAGAAGGGTGGAAATTTCACACTCCATTCCCTCCATCTGTGTTCCTACCTTCTCTTCCAGGGACATCTGTCCTCTGCAGCAGGCTTGCCCTTGGACTGCACTATCCTTCTACCTCTGAAGGCTCCAAATCACTTTAGGAGATGGGAAAATGAAGATGCAACAAGGGTGCAAAAGGGAGTGCCTGGCATTAACCACCTCCCTGCAACGGGCATCCTGAGAACAAGAGGAGTGGGGGGGAAAACAGAGAATTTGGGTCACCAAACTGGGTCCCCTGAGACTGCAGGCAACCAGGCAGTGATGCTTGTTACACAGGGGCCACTAAAGCCACAGATAACACTGCAGCACCAGGAACAAACTTCAGACTTATTCCAAGAGCCACAGCTGTGATGTGCCACAAGGAGGATGGAAGAAACGAAAGGCATGGCCACTCCATGATATCCCAGGATAATTACAGGAGCTCACTGATTATTCTAGGAGGTCAGCCATGAGCTGCAGTACAAAGCCAGGCCAAGACAACCCAACTGGTGACCTGATCTTCGCAGGTGTGATGCCCTCAGAGCTCAGTGGCATTCAGTGCCTTCTGCTTTCCCCAACACTGGCAGTGCAGCAACACATGGCTGTGGACCTCAGGGAGGCCCTGACACTGATCCAGCTCTTGGCTTGGTTTATTGCTGTCCCACAGAGAAACCTGCATCCTGCAGGACTGTTGCCACAGCCGGTTCAGGCGCCACTGGCCTCCTGCCCACTGTAGCTCTGTACTCCAGCTCTTCTCTGTTGTGGAACTGAATGTCCAGCACTAACTCCTGACTGCAAATTCCTGGGCTTAATGCAATGGGCAGGAGGCAGAGACACCCTTTGACATGTAAAACATATATTTTCTATGAAATTATATCCCCAACCCTGATGTCAGTTACACAGTGCACAGTTTATGTACTAGAAGCAAGAAATAATTCCCAGATATACTTCCAATTTGACAAGATAAAATTCCCTCGGGCTGCTCCTCTTCTCAATTGGATTGCTGACATTAATTTGCTGCCAGCCTCCTGCCTCCTTTAGATCTACCTATGGCACGAAGAGGAGGGAGGATGGGCTGGCCCATTGCGTGCGACGTGTGTGGAAGTTGGCTCACAGACAACATCCTGCTGTTTGTCTTTTGTGCACAGGGAACTGCCAGTACTATTGTGGTTTTCTCATCTCTATTATCTGTCCTAAGCACATCACCTCACATTTAGGAGTGTGTTTCTGTGAACCGAGGTAAATCCAAGGGCATCATTTTACGTTTCCTAAATAGTTTTGTTTTTACACCAAACCCACTTGCAGATATTTGCCCAGGAAACTATATTGCCCTCCCTCCGGTTCTCGAGAAGCTGCTGATCTGCACTGCTCCCATTTCAGTGTGGAGAGGGCTTCTCTCTGCTGAGATCAAGTAACGTATCCAAGGTACAGCAACAGCTGGCAAGACCAAACGACCTTTGGGGCCAGTCTCCTGGCTCGAGTCCCCACTAGTGATTAACACATATGGCCCTCTTACGCCAACATCAGCAGCCAAAATCCCATCCAGAGGGTTAAAATCTCAAGCTCAGACTGTCAAAGCAACCAGAAAGAAGTCTGGTATTCCCAAACCTGCCCACAGCTGCTTCCCTCAGCCTTTCAGCATCCTTTACTGGGTGTTCTCATACTGCCAGACCCTGAGAGTGAGTCATTAGAGGATGCACCCTGCAACTTTTTGACCTCATCCATCACTAGAACCTGCTTCCAAAGGTGAGTCATGGCTCAGCACCTTCCCATGGGCTGCCTAACTTGCCTCCAGAGCAGGGGCTGGCTTCTGCACCTCCTTGCATGCCAGCTGCCTCCGTGATGAATACATAAGGTCTAATGGTCACGGGATGGGCAGGCAGGAACTGCCGTGATTTCATCGCAGCTGTGACCTGGTTGACCCTTCCTCACATCATTTACTCTGCTTCTCTGTGGAGTGAGAGTCATGAGACTTGCCTGCTTGGTATGAGGATTAATTCCCACCAGCTAATCCTTTGAAGATGAGAACAGCATACATCGCCAAGTGCCGCTGCTGTTGCTGTAGACCTGTGCTCTGCCCAGGCTGTGCTAATGAACAGCTCAAGATGAGAGTCATTTATGTCATTGGTGTCTGTGTGACATCCTTTTTCTAAGAGGATCCCTGTTGGCTGCCTGGAGGGACCCACATCTACCATGTAGTCACCAGGAGGTTTGGCCACGAGCAGATCTATTTTGATCTCTGGGGAAAGGGTCCATGCTCTGGAGCAGTAGCTCTGATTTCTGTTTGTGCCACCATTTCTAAAACATCAGCTCCTGCAGCTGGTCCAGCCTGGCTAACCCTGGCTCTGCACCTGTATTTCTGTGCCGCAAGCTTCACTCTTGGGGTTTTTGTTATTTTTTTTACCTTTGATTCAGGTTGTGCTACAGTGCCAATGGTGGCAGCTCTCCTGCCACACCATGTTAAAATCTCCAAAGGTTTTAACACACCACGTGCTTGGTTGAACCCACAGCTCTTGCTGCCTTATGGTCTGACATAGTGCTTTCAGTCAGCAGGTGACCATCTACTGCAGCCCACTGCCAGCTCCCTGGCTGCTCACAAGGTCTGACATTGTTCGTGGGTTATCATGACAGATCACGACAGCTTTTAAAAGAGAAAGGGGAAATAAATCCGTGTGTCTGCCTTCCCAAGCACTCAATTCTCTCTTGATCGCCTATTGCAGACTGAACCCAACTGCAGTTCAGAGTTGCTGAGTGATCCTCATTAAAAGGATGAAGGTATTTTCAGTGACATGGATCTGCTTGGCTTAACCTACTCTGCAGGGCAGGACGTGGGTGACCGGTGACTACAGCTGTTCAGGGACACACTGAGCTCAGTGGTGCTGCTGGGAGTTGCCTCACCCCAAGCAGCTTCACTGCTGCAGACCTGGTCCCCTCTGGAGTCTCCTGATGACTCCTGAAGGGTGGTGTGACCTGCAGTGATGCTGTTGAAAGATGCTCACTTGTTGAAGGCTCAGGGCACTTAAACTGCAGAAGAAACACCAAAGATAATTTTGCAGCTCAAAGCACTCTTGCAGATCAAACAAAGTCTCCCTATACTCCAAAAATAGCTGTCACTGCTTATAAGAGAAGTGAGACCACTGTCCTCTAGAGGTGGCTTGTAGGGGAGGAGACCTCAGCCCCAGTGTCCTTGTACCTGGATTTTAATTTTTGCATGCACTGTGGCTTACCATCACTCTCAAGCACCTTCTGTCCCCAGAGGCTGCAATAACCCTTCACATATGGCAGCTTTTAGTCAGTGGGTTTTCACTCTCCCTTCCTCCTGCTGACCCTGTGTAACACCCACACAAGTGAGCCAGGGCAGGAAAAAGAGATGAGGTGGCCAGGGGCAGACCGTATACTCCTGGTGTGGAATTCCCAGCATCAGCAGACACCGTCCCTGCAGCTCTCCTGCCTACAGGGTTCCCACTCTGCCCCGATAGTGCTGCGCCTGCGCATGCAGCCTTCCCCTCACCTCGAGTGCTTGTTTTCTTTAGGTTTTTTTTTTAATTTTATGAGGGTGAATACATAGCACTGTCACTTGCAAGTGCCAGATGTTGCCAAATGCCCCATGGCAGCCAGCAGCACACACAGGGAACGGTTGGCAGCATGACACGGATTAGGACAGCTTATCCCCCTGGCCCCACAGCAGGCCCCTTGCCGTGTCTCTTCTCTGCAACCCCCAGCCCCAAGCCCAGGCCAGGCAATGCCGCTGGCTGCCTGTCCTGACAGCCACCCACCCCCTCCTGTGGGATTGGAGATGCTCCCAGACACCCAAGGATACCCTCGCGCAGTGTCCCCAAGTAATGATGACTTGGCAATAAGAAAATCCATATATTGAGGTACGTACACCACAGCACAGAGCAAATATGTACTAATCCTAATACAAACCATCTTATATTTATGAAATGAGCCTATATTTATGAAATTAATGCATTCCTGGCTGGGGATGTACCCCCTCAACCTGGGCTTGGATGCAAAACCCCTGTGTTTTTAATGTTCAATATATAACAGTTTTACTAACAAGTGCCAATGCATGTACTATGTGTATACAACACATATATTTTCATATGTAATACTGTCTTATATATATTTATATAGCTGTCAGTCATACATATTTATCTATAAAATATGAAAATAAATAGAATTGAATATAAAACCATACATAAAGGATAAATAAAAAAATATACATAAAACATTACACCAGTATAAAATATACACATACAAAGCATATACTAAAAAAATTCTATTGATAATATTTTAGATATATATAGCATTCTCCATATAGAACCACACATAACATTATTTCATATATTCTGTCTGTTTTCACAAGGTTCTAAATTGATAGCTTTTAAAAGAGGCAGGAGAAATCAATCCCTGTGTCTGCTTTCCCTAGCACTCAGTTCTCTCTTCATCTGCTCCTGCAGGCCAAACCCAGCTTCAGAGTTGCCAAGTGATCCTCTTTAAAAGGATGACAGTATTTTCAGTGACACGGATCTGCCTGGCTTAACCCACTCTGCAGGGCAGGATTCATTTCTATATGTTTCTATAACAATAATTTTGCAATGCATATATTATTATTACGCCATTGTATTATAATGTTACATTATGTCCTATTGTGTTACATAAAATTGCAATACACAAATATCTAAAACATAATCACAAGCCTACAAAACCATGCCTGTATAAATATTTCTATTGTTTGTGTCAATAAATCAAACATGGGAGCTATATATGGCATCAAAACACACATAAAACATTATTTTTCTGCATGTTGGTGTTCTACATTTAATGTTGTATGTGCACAAGGCAGACATACACGAGAGCTGTCACGCACAGCACACAAATTCGGCGCACACGCGTAATTTGGGGGGATGGGGCTCTCGGCCGCCAGCCAGGCCACGCCCCCAGCAGACAGACCACGCCCCTATGGTCAGACCACGCCCTCTGCCGTTAGGTCCCGCCCTCTAAATCCAGGCCCCGCCCCCTCCAGCCTCGCGCCGCGGGCTGTGGGCGGGTCCGGCGCCGATAAACACGGCCACGTGCGGGGGGGGCGGGGCCGGCCCGCGCTTCCGGCAACACGCTCGCGCCACCGCCGCATAAATAGCGCCGAGCGGCGCCCGCAACGCCGCCGGCCGCTCCTGCATCGCCGCGTCCGGCACCGCTCCGGGCACCGCTCCCGCCGTCGCCCCCGCCTCCGTGTTGATTCCGCACCGCCACCATGCCGTTCCTGGGGCAGGACTGGCGCTCCCCCGGGCAGAGCTGGGTGAAGACGGCCGACGGGTGGACGCGCTTCCTCGACGAGAAGAGCGGCGGCTTCGTGGGCGACCTCAGCAGGTACCGGCGGTGGCGGCGGCTTGGCCCGGCCCCGCTCCCCGGCGGTGCCGCCAGGGGGCGCCGCGCGGTGCCGGGGGGGGGCTGTGGGCGAGTGGGCGGCGAGCGGGGCCCGGGCCGGGCTCGGAGGTCGCCCCGGGGCGGTGTCGTCGGGGTGGGGGTCGGTGTGTGGGCAGCCGCGGGCCTGCTGGCGGAGGGGATCGACTACCCCCGCTGAGCCCTGCAGTGACCCCCAAAGGGGTCTCCCGCCGCCCCGGGGCGCGGAGAGCGGTTGTCCCTGCCTTGTGGTTGCGGAATGGGGCGAAAAAGCGAGGAAAAGGTGAAACGCTCGCAACCTGGGCGCTGCGCCTCTAGGGAGCATCTCCTGGGGGCCACGGAGGTGTCTGCCCACCCCCCTCCTAAAACAATCTTCCCCGTGCATCCCGACTCCCCGGCTGGGGAAGGATGATGTGTCTGAAGCCATAAATCTTCCCCAGGCCGTGAGTAATGTACCTTCCGTGCGGCTTGACTAATCTGGCTGCACAACATCAACAAGCCTCCCCCCCCCTCCCCCAGATGGTGCGGGCAGGAAGCCTTTGCAGCGCGTGGGTGTCGTGGGCTCTGGCCAGATCGCTCCTGTCAAAACCCAGACTTTTCTCACAGAGCTGCATCTACTCCTCTGCTGTGTGCCAGAAATGCTCGTGACAAAGGGGCATGGAGCGAGCAGGGATTTTATGTGAACCACTGCTGAGGTGTCATTGTGCAAGGAGGCTTATGTAGCAGGTATCTTCTGCTCTCTTTCATGCAAGCTGCAAGTAAAAATCAAGCGTAGGCTTGTAAATAGGTAGAATAGGTTTGTAATTTGTAAAAGGTTTGATTTGTAAATAGGTAGAAAAATGTCTGGCTGCTGGTAGTGTGATTGTATTGGGAATACTGAGTTTGGCATGTATTTATACATCCCTTTTCCCCTTTGAAAGCCAGGAGGTGACATATTGGCCCTGGGCTGAGGTTCTTGCAGTGCCAGGTCCTGATGCCCCACTGTTCACCTGTCAAGATGCCCTGGAGAAGTGTGTGGAAACCTGGCAGTACATAAACAGGGGAATAATCTGCTGGAGTTTGTCCACTGCTGCTGTTATGGTGGTTTCATATTACAGAGTCATTCAGTAGGAAGTCAACAGGCAAGGGTGTGCTGTTGACATGTGAGATTTAAAGCAGATCCCCCTTGTACTCTTGGGCTCAGATTCTGCCACTGCATGGGGCATGTTAACCTGACCCCCTGTTGATTTTGTGCAACCATGATAAAATATGATCTTAAATATCTCAAAACAGCTGCTTCCGTACTACCACATTCTGTTCTCAGGCTTTGGTCCCCCCAGCAGAAGGGACATGAGCAGCTGAGATGTTCTGCTCTTAGGTTTAGGTGGTTCTGAGCTGGTTACATCTGGTAGAATTGTCTGGTTCTCCAAATTGTTCCTGTGAGTAAGTACTGTCCACCTGCAATGCTGCTGCTGTTCCCCTTCTGCAGTGTTGTGGTGGAGCCTGCAGGAGTGGTGCCTTTTCCACAGCTGTGCTGCCCTGTGAGGGGAATGTGGAGGAGGAAGGGGGAACCAAGGCTCATACTTTTCTGAGGATGGGTGAGGTTACCCACACCTCCAGGGCCGCCTGCAGATGCCAAACCAGAACACCCATCTGGACCATACCAGAGGGAACTGTGTCCCTCATGGGGCTGAAACTCTGACTTGGTCACTTGAGTTCAGCATATGCTGGTGATGTGGCCAGCCAGTGAACAGAGGAAACAAGGAGGTCCCACAGGTTTCATTCCTTTGCGGGAGCCTGTACTGAATAACTGTGAGAGGTGTGTTTGGTATAATGCTTGGGTTATTTTTGTTGGAGGTTAAACAGTGTAAACACTTGGTCTATAGAGGAAGCCTCCTGGCTGTGTAAGGATCCTCATGGCTGTCATAGGGGAAGCTTGCCCAGTGCTGCAAGCAGCAGCATGTTTTGGCACTTGTCAGAGCTCCAGAGCTGCCTGAGCCACAGCAGCTGAGAGGTGCAGTGATGTACCTGGGATCCTTCTTTGAGATTAGGCCTCCAGACAGCTGAGCTTCATCCCTTGTGAGCTGCCCACACTGGGCAGCTCTGTTTCGTTCTCCTGGATGTGTCGCCTGTCTTCTCCCTGGTACCTGTGAGGCATCCCTGCAGCTCTAGGTTGTGTGCTGGGGCTGCTGCTAAGAGCCCCTGGTGGGTGCTGTCCTCCCTTCCCACCCCCAGGGATCTCTGCAGCAGCACTGTGACTGCCCAGGGGCTTCTTGGTTTCGCGTTGTGGCTTGGATCTGCTGATTTGCAGGTCTGGAGAATGTGGAGATGTTGATGCACAGCCTCTTTATAGATAGTCTTTCATTGCCCTTGAAGGAAATAAGGGGTTATAGTTCCCTTCGCTAATAATATAGTTACATCAGAGCTCCAGCAAAAGCAGATGATGGGCAGTCTTGAACAAGAGATCCTAGCTGTTAACTTGTATAGTCACTACTATGTGGGGGTTAGAAAACCATCAGCTAAGTCTGAACCTCAGCTGAGCTTTTCCTGTAAGCTTGAAATAATATTTTGTAGGAACTCTTTTGTTAATAAATATTTTGAGTGCATATATATGTCCTCAGGCATTTCTAAATATGTCCTTCTGTAGCAGTCTGACTGGCTCAAAGGAATTTGCTACCTACAGTAGGCGGACATGGTGTTACTTAAGGATAGAAACATGTTTAAGGGAGGAAAAGAATACTGCCCAACAGTGTCCCAGCACTAACTGTGCAATCTGTGTTGCCTGTTCCTGTCTGTTATGGGTATCTTGGCTAGCCCAGAAATGAGGCACCAGAAGTTCATTTAAAAATACCATTACTGGATGCAAAACACTGTGTGCAGACTTATCGGGGCAGCCTGCAAGGAGGCAGTTTTGGAGCTCACAATGAAAACCTGTGTATTTTCTCTCCTTGCAGGAAACATAGTGTTCAGCAGACTGCAGAAATAAACAGAACCCTTGCTTTGTGTCATTCACAGCTTTTGTAAAAAGGATGATCACAACAAAGAGAATCTCTTCAACAGCCTAAACTACGATGTTGCTGCCAAGAAGAGAAAAAAAGACCTGCTGAATAACAAAGCCAAGACACAATGTAAGATGTATTTTTGGACCTTTTTTCTTTAAACAAAAGTTGCTGCAGGAGAATGGAAAATGGTTCATATCTATGGCTTTTGCACAATGCATGAAGTCTTGTAGAGTCTTGAAGGGCTTTGTGCCCATGTTTGACCTAAGCAGAGAACTTGGATACAGTTTAATGTGAAGATTTATGCCCCCGTTAGTAATCCCTGTTCTGAGGAGCTGTGCTTGTTGTGTTCAAATTTTTGTCATTTGTATTTGTCAGAAGGAGGGTAATTTTTTCCTATGGTACATTCAAATGAACCAGTTCCAGGGGTTTTTTTCCCCCTGTAGACTTCCTTGTGCACAACAGGCTAAATTTATTCTTCCTTCCATATGCATTTTGAGCACTAATCTACATGACTGGAGGCTACAGTCCTGAACGTAAGCTTTGATCCTATCTCTGTGTGCGGAGTGCATGAAAAATGAAACAAGATTTCAGCTCACTCGAAACAATAGAAGGCTTGAAATCTTTCTGTAGGCACAGCAAGCAGCCGGGGTCTCAGATGGTGCACTGTGGGAGGACCCGGGGGAGCCAGCAGGGACAGCAAGGTCTGCCTTGGGCTGATTGCAAGATAGGTACTGGAGTTACATGTGAAGGCTACAAATGTAAACATACACAGAGGAAATGAGTTACAATTCCCACACTACTATTAGCTCACTGTGCATCCCCCAGGATTTTGGAAACTGATGCCAAAAGTTGGCCCCTCAGTGTATTCGGTCCTCTGAACAAACAAATGTTACCATGACAGTTTTTGGCTGGATTCTTCTGTGACTTGCCATTAAAAAGGGCTCAATGCAGGGTCAGTGTGTCTGTAACTGAGACTCGGTCTGTCCTTGGGTTCCCAGTACCAGGCAGTAACCTCAGTTCATCAGTTCACAGGTTGCTCTAGGAGCACAATATTTTCTTTATGAAAAGGAGTCTAGCAGGGTGGGGAGGAGAAGTTTTTTTTACATTGGCTGTTGAATTGCCAGTGTGTGGAGGAAGTAGGGTCAAAAGCCTGTGTGAGAATGGAGTGGGAGAACGATTGAGCAGCGTAACTGCTTAGAGTACAGGCTTTTCTGCAAACTGGGTTAGCAGTGTGTGGCGGGTACAGGGAAGTTATTTTGGGGAGTGGATGGGGCAACTCCCATTCTGAGGGAAGGGAGGGGCAATTAGAAATAGGAAAATTTTGGTCCCAAATAGTTTTTTCTTTTTTAGCAAGTTAGCTGCAAGCACAAGCATGCTCCTGAGTCTGACCTCACTGTGAAAAGCTCTCTCCCACATGCCTGGTGTCTCATGACATTTTCGCTCAACTTCAAATTTGACATATAATCCCAAGCCTGTAACCAAGGTAATGAATAGTTAATAAAATCAATAACAACAAAACCTGGCTGTCAGCCACACTTACTGTCTGGGACCAAAGAAGAGGAGGTGCTATGGTATATCTGTGGCTGGCAGATTAAACATTTACAGTCTTGAGCTGTGTCAATGAAACAGAAGCTCTTTCCAAGGCTCAGGGCCACAGTCTCAAATGAAGCTATATGGAAACAAAGCAGCTCAGCGAGTTGCTAGATTTGGTTTCAAGTGTGGTGGTGTAAACAAAATAATTTCATTTGTACTAAAAGACAATGAATGTTATGAGCAGAACAGAGATCCATCCCTCTGATGTGGAAGATTAACTGAGCAAAATGTCTTTGTCCAAACAGATTTCCATCAGGAGAAGTGGATCTATGTTCACAAGGGAAGCACAAAAGAGGTGAGTACTTCATAGGTTCTTTGTTCTCTTTTCTACTGGTTTTTACAAGCAGTGGAAGATCCTGTGCTGATATAAATCAGCAGAAGCTCTTAAGAGATAAGTGGAAGATCTGGCTTGTGGTTGGAATTTCAGTAATGATTTTAAACCCCTATCAGGGGATCCAGGGCTTGCTGTACAAGGCTTTGTGCATGTGTTTAAAATATGACTTGTTTGCTTCCCTCAGTTAAAAAAAACAGCCATTTGCAGGCCAAGCCATAATACTGTTCTTGGCTCTCACCCAGTACAGTCCTAACATGGAAAATCATTGGAATTCATCACAATGGCTCTCTTGCAGTCATGGAGAGAAGCGGCTGTAGGAGAATGCTCTGAACCCACACTGTATATCGAACCCCAGGAATGTGTGGCACATTCTGACCCATAAATTCATGGGTCATGAGCAGAGCTTGGGTCACTCTTGGGAAACTACCATAGTCTCCATTGGGCCTTACCTACTCTTGACATCAGTAAGTGCGGCTCAGTGGGAGGCAGGCCTTCCTCCTCTGGCTGTGAGCAGCTCCCATGTTTGTGCAACTCAATTTGAGTTGCCCTGGGTCGTGTCTACCTGGTGCTGTCTGGACTCAAGGCTGCCAAAATATGACCCAGGCTGTTTTTCCTTCTCAGCGCCATGGTTACTGCACCTTGGGAGAAGCCTTTAACCGCCTTGACTTCTCCAGTGCTATCCTGGACTCCAGGCGATTCAACTATGTCGTGAGGGTGAGTGAAAGGCCAGGGTTTCTTTTGCTGTGAGGGTGGTGGAGGCTCTGAACTGAACACCAGTTGGATCATGGGAAGCACTGGCAAAGAAGAGATGTCTGAACATGCAAGTGCATGTGCTGGGCTTTGTTGCATGAAATAATTCATGGAAGTTGAGTGGATAGGTGCCCAAAACCTTGTCTTTGATCTCTTAAAATGAAGGGGAGGGGGGAAAGTGGTGATCATGTAGATGAGCTGTGTAGGATTCCTACTACTTTTCAATTGTGTAATTCATTTCTAAAACCCAGAAAGCTTGACTTCTAATTCCTGATTTTTTTCAGTTCAGCTTCTAAATATGATTCTGTAGCCCCAAAAGGGCATGGGCTGTCTGCAGAGGCCATAGAGCAGTGGAGACCTCTTAACACAGGAAGCTCCAGTGTGAGGGCTGTGGGGTTTTGTTTCTGTTATGGTGACACAGGAGAGACTCAAGGGAACTGAACATTTTGGGAATGAGGGAATGGGCTGAACCTCTTGGAGGCACTGATCTGAACTTCTCTGTTATGATTATGGTTGCTCTTAATCCTTTCAGTGTGTGACTTTCAGTGGGTGAAACATTTTTTTAGTCCTGACACCATTAGTTGGTAAGAAGGAGTCGTCAGCCTCAGATTTCCTGTGCTCTGGCTTTGCATAACAGGTCAGGGCTTCTGTTTTGGCCTGGGGTGGCCAAGGAGGAGGTCGTGGTTGGGGGAGCTACTGTCCCGAGGGCTGTGGGTGCTTGTGTGTTTATCTGCATGTGATCTGCAAATTGATCTTGAGTTTCAGAATGCTTAGCAAGATTTGGAATTCAGTAAGCTTTAAAAAAAAAAAATCTGTTATTAACTTGAGGCTGTTTATAAACAGCTCCTTTTCACATCTCATGAGCAGCTGATCACTGGTGAGGCAACAGCTGTTCAGGTTTTAGGTTCTGGAGCAGGCAGCATTGGTATTGCTTTCCCTTTGAGTCAAATGTCATGAAAAGTGTCTAAGGAAGAAGTGATCTGAGCAGGTTCACCTTGGTTTGTTCACCTGTTGTCTAGGTAACAAGTCACCTGTGAAAACTTCTGTTGCCCTGGGAAGGGTACAGGCACTGGGGGTGATGACCCACCTGCTGTGCAGGAAGGGCAATCATTAGATGTTCCACTGCAGGGGTGGTGGCAGGGAGTGGGGATGCTGGGGGAGGTAAAGCATGATCTAAGACCATGTGAACTCAGGCTGTTGTAGCTCTGCTCATCTTGGGACAACTTGTTTTCCTGCACCTTGTGCAGAGGTGATCACCACTGCTGAGGTACTCAGAGTTTCCTTATACTGGATATCACATATACCTACACAGTTGTGCCATTTTCAGGGGGATTATTGTGGAAGAAGCAATTCATGCCAAAGCCATAACCATTTAGTTAAATACAAAGAAGGTACATAGAATAGAACTTGGTTTTGGTGCTGCAGGTATCTCTTTGGCAGACTTATGGCAGTGAAGAACTCCAAAGACTCTGCTAAGCCTGGCCTCAGGTCGTGCTGTGCCACATTATCGGCTTCTGCTACTCAGCCCAATGTGATGGGTGTCTCATATGGGACTACAATGGTTAAGTCCCATTACTTTTTGGAAGAAAAAAGTCAAATTTCACTGAAGTCAGTGTGGCTTAGTAGGGGAGCTCAGGCTGACCTTCCCCTTTGATTTCATGAGGATTTCATACACAGCAGATCTGGGATGCTTTTACCCAAAATAAGTGTTCTGTTATGGAAATGGACATGTTCTTGTTTCTACAAATCACCTTTCTTCTGCGTATTAAAGAGTAGCTCCCCCCCAGTAGTTTTACAGATACAGCACTACTGAGAAGTATGAAGCTTTCTAATTGAGGCTGACTTGTGGTTTGGCAGTTTAAAGAACACATTAAACCTGGTACCATGGATCAAATATAAAACTGACTTCTTAAAATGAAAGGCTTGTATCAGCCAAGTCCCCGGTGGATAGTAGCTCATAAAACGCCTTATATGCCAGATTTACTCCTGAAAAGCTCTGCCTAGATGTGGGTCATGTTTATGGTCCTCTGCAAGTCACAGGCCTCCTAGATCTCACAGATGAGCAATCTGTCACATGGAAAATGCCTTGAACATTGGCAGGCAAAACATTTTTCCCCTTCCCTCCCTCTCCTTGTTCTCTCTAGTTCCACCCGTTTCTTGGGGTATCTGATTAATGTCGCACTACTTAATTCATCAAGTAAATGCTTTTCAAGGAGGGAAGTTTAGAGTTGGAGGCTCAGAAAGGATATGAGGATGTCTGTAGGGGAAGAAAGGAGAGAAACAGCTGCAGGCTTCAGGTTCTGCTGGATACACCCAAACTTGCCCTGTAGAGAAATAAGCTGCATCACTTTTTGATAGCAAAATGGGTTTTCAGGCTTAACATCAACTTGCCTTTCTCAAGGCATTCCTTTCTGAATTTCTCTGAACTTAAGTGTCACAGTCTCTTCAGTGCTGACTTCCCTGTCACAGAAGTGTCTGCTTCAGACACAATCAAAGTAAGTGCTTGGAGTTTCTGATAGTTCACTGATAAAATGGGCACCTTCTTCGAGTGAGGTGGAGGTGTGAGCTGCAAGAAGCTTAGCAAGTATTTTTCATGGGCAAATATCATCAGCTTGAGGCAGTGAGTTCATGTAACTGAAGCGAAAGAAATTTTCCTCCAACATTAATCTTGTCTTAATTGTCTGCTGATATAGTGCTGGAAGTGCCAAGTATTGGTGCCATAACTTGGTTCTTGCTGATCTTTCGAACCAGTGCATCTGCCTACGTGTTACAGGACAATCAGTGTTCCCTTTTCAGGGCTAGCAAGGAAGTGTGTGGTTGACCCAGAGGACCCGAACTGTTGTTGGTCTTTGAAGCAGCCCTGGTTTCTCTGGTCTTACAGATTTAATGAAAAGACTGGAAGCATTCTGTAAGCATAATTAATGGGAGCAGAGACAAATTGCCTGCAGCCCAGAAGTTGCTGGTTCTCTTTCAGGAACACTCTGTTCAGATGGCAGGTTTTGCAGGCTGTTTCCTTCAGAAAGATTTCTCATATGGTTGTTGTGTAGTCTCAAGGGAAGGTGCTGTTTCTGATCATAAACGCTTAGGTCAAGTTAAGCTGCATGGGCACAGCTCTTCTGGAATAACATGATCTAGGTTGCGTGCAGCCTTCTAAAGTAGTCTCTTAAATTTGTTTCTTAAGTTTTAATAGCAGTTAACTCCAGGAGTCCTGGATTTATGCTGTCCTGAAAGAATATCAGCTGGATGCTGGCTCATGGAGATCTGTCAGCAGCTGCACTGTAAATTGTTATAACTTGCCTTGCTCTACCTCTCAGCTGATGGTCAGTGTGACATTTCAGCCACAGAAAGTGAAGGGCTGGAAGAGCAAGGTGGGGCTGGAGGAGGACTTTTTCATTGTGATACTTTTCTCTAAGCAGTCCAGATGTGAGGAGCCACATCCACAATCATTGGGATCTTATGGATCCCGACAGGGTGCAATGCAGCTTCCCTATAGCTGACTTGTGTAAATCCCCCTTTGAATACCACAGTAGTTTGAGTCTCATGATTTTAATCACTACAGAGCATTTCCCTTTTTGAGTCAAGGTTACACCCTGCTCAGTGCAGCAGGACTGCTGAGAATTTTTTGGCTCTATGTGCTATAAACCTCTAACACTGGTTATTTGGGGTGTGGATTGCCTGCACACGCCTGTGTTGAACCAAGACAGTGGCCAAAGTGCCATCGGGCTGTAGCAGATCTAAGCAATGCTGCACACACTAGTTGTGGGTGCACAGCAGTGTGTTTTCATGGCCCTGAAATGGGGGCCCTTGTTCCCTGCCAAAACAGCACATGGCACTGTGCTGTTTTCTGCTTTCTTCCTGTGCTTATGGGAGCTCTCTTCCTGAAGCTGAGAGGCTTCTTGCACCGGCTGCTCCAGACCAACTGCTGGTGGGGTTTGAGCAGGAGCCTTGTCACACTCATGGGGAAGTGAGCGGGTTATTGCCCTGCTGTGGAGGATGCTACCTCCTGCCAGCTCTTCAGGGACTCTGGGATAGCCCACTTGCCTTTTCTCAGTAGTTCTGGTACACCTCTGATAGCAAACAAAATAGGGGCAAGGGTATAGAAAGATTTTTTTTTTTTTCTTTTTTGAAAGAATGAATTGGGATCTAATGCCCTGTTTTCCAGAAGTGTTGCAAACTTCTCAGCTCCAGTTAAAATCAGTTGGAATGCAATTACTTCATGTTTTTGTAAAGCAGACCTTTTAAAATTGCTCTTAACCTTTCCCTGTGCACTCTCTCCTACCATCTGTCCCTCTCAGTTGAGCGTGGGCTGGACTTAATGCAACTGCATCATAACACATGCTTCCATCTCTCGAGCCTTTTTACCCTACTCAGCATTAATCTGAATTCATCAGTCTGCTTTTAGTCTGTATTATGCAAGTGGCAACACTGATATACTTTTTTTTATAGTGCTGTAGACCCCAGTTTGGCAGTCCATTAAATGAGACCATGCTCCAGGCCTGTGCCAATGCTAAAAGACCCCCAATGGACTGCATTGCTTACCTGTTTTTTGTATATGAGTACAGAAGAATAAAGAATGTCTTTTGCTTTGGAGGGCTAGCTAGTTGCTTCAGCCAGCAGTCCCTGGGGAGTGGAGTAGTCCTAGAAGTATTCACAACATAGGTTTCATATGGAATTTCATCCTGTGTTTATTGCTGCTAGAGAAGGGAGGTGACACGTGATATCTGAGCTGGTTCACTGAACATAAATTGAACCTTGATAAACACAGACAGGGCAAATTTGAATCTGTTCCTTTGGCTAAATTAATTTTGTACCAATTTAGCAGTCTTCAAGGAACTGAGATTTTTATCCTCATTCTTCTAGAGGAATGGCCCTAGCATCTAACCCTTATGGTATTACATTACATGATGCTTATCATTGCATGCATTTTGGTGTTTTTAGTAATGGGCACAATATTGCTAACACCCAGCCTGGAGGAAACTGTCTCTGTGCCAGTTCCAGAACAGTGCAATCTGGAGACAGCAGTTGTTTGTGCACAGAAGAGCTGATCTGGGTGCATGTGTGGCTAATGTACAGATGGAGTCTGGCAAATTGATCACTATAATCAAAGGTCTGAAGGCTAAACAGTTTAGTGTAAGCAGAGTATTACAGACTATTATGGGACACTGGTTGGGTTTTTTTCTACTTATTCAACCAGTATTTCAAAGAATGGAGAAAAGACCTTTTATAATCTTTTCAAACATCTTGGAAGCTGCCTTGTTTTTAAGAGTATTTAGTTATTGTGGTCTCATTTAGCTGATATAGCAAGAAGATCCACTGATGCCTGTGCATCAGATATTACCCAACTCTCCTGCATCTCTTGTTTCTTCCAAACAAGCCAAGAAAACAAGCAGCCTGCCCTTCACAGGAGTTAGCACAGGTCTTTTTTCATCTTGGTGTTTGGTGTTTTTTTTTTTTTTTGGTCATGTGAGGTGCAAGATATTAATAGAATGTAAACTCAAAGCCATCTGATGATGGTGTTGGCCTGGATATTAAACAGAAGAAGAGATCGGTCACTCTAGGCGACTTCAGTGCTCCTAAGTGGCAGTCACATGCCAGTGCCCCAGATGAGCAGAGCAGGCGAGTGGCTGCAGTGATACCTCTCCCTGAGCTCCCTGCTTTGTGGCAAGCTGCCGGTGACTTTTTGGATACATTCCTGTCGTTCTTACAGCAGGGCAAACAGTTCAGCTCATAACTTATCGAGTCTTGTCAAAAGCCATCTTAGTTACTTGTCACAAGTAGTTGTGCCTTCTCTGGACTCTCTGTGGTGCCAGCAAAGGGATACTGGAGCTGCGGATGATAAAGGATTAGTAAGCTAGTCATGTGGTAATGTGTTGATTGATTTGTAGCATAAAAGGTTTTTCCTTTCCTTTCTAAATTAAAACAGAAGGCTATGTACATCCAAAACAAATGGACTGACACGTGGACAGTCTGTGCATTTATATAATGCTGGGGGAAGGGAGGAGGGCTTGCAAGAGCACAGGCCACATGTTGTGCAGAGCATGATCCATAGGAAACTTCCACAGCTGTTCTTGAGGCAAAGAGATGGGGAGTAGAGGGCATCCTTTCCTATGGGAATGCTTCCTTTAGCAACTGCAGCCCAAATTCAATGTTCAGCTTGTACATGAGTCAGGAGGTCACTGATGGGAAGCAAGTCCTAATCAAAAGTAAAAGCGAGATTTCCATCAGAGGGGAGGATAACAAGTAAACAGGACAGACAGGGAAAGGTGGATTGGTGTTGTAGCTGAAATAGCTGAACAGGCGAGAAAATGTTGGGGGAATAGGGGCTTGTTGCAGAGAGAGTTTGTTTTTCCTTCAGCACTTAACCTTTCTGTTGTGGTGACAGCATTCTGACAAAACCCATGCAACCCTGGAGTTGACGTAAATTGTGGAATCTGATTCTCATTAATGCTTCATCAATAATATCCCCATCCAAACAGGCATTTGCTCATGTTCCCTTATGACACTGCTTGTTTATGCCCCAGTGAAGGATGGTGACGTTGGCTGTTCGTTGTTCCCTTGGTGTGAATAGCAGCTGTCACTCTGACCACTGCTCTGTGGTTTCTCTGCATCTCTGAACCAAGAAATCAAGTTTTCCCCCCCACCCCCCGCCAAAGATAATTAAAATGCCTCTTCTTTTCCCCCCCTCTCTTTTGATGTGAGTTTAATTATTTGACCTCTCCTCCTGCTTTGTGTTACTTTGCTCTGTCGTTGTCTTTATATTCAAGCAGCAAACAAGTCTCTGGACTGTTTTGCTGTGTCATGTGACCAGGAGTCAAGATTAGAAAGGTATCTCTGTGCTCTAAGGCTTGCAACTTCTATTTTTATCCACAGCTGTTGGAGCTGATAGCAAAGTCTCAGCTGACGTCACTGAGTGGCATTGCCCAGAAAAACTACATGAACATTTTGGAAAAAGTGGTGCAGAAAGGTAAGAAACGGAAACAGTGAGGGGGAGTCTGATTTAATCTGATGTACTTGGTGTGAACCACATCCTTGAGAATAGTCAGGCAATGCAAGATGGGTGAAGAGGGGCACCACTGCTTATTTCTGTAGTGCAGGTCTGCTTTCTTTTCCTCAATGAAGGACTTGAGGGGAGTCGAAAGAAATGTCTGTAGGTATCTGAGGCTCCTTCTCCAGCTTTCCTCGTTACCACCCCTACTGCATCCTACTGAGTCCTATTTCTGACTGCAAAGAGCTGTCTGCTTCTGCCCCTGGCTGGGCATGTCTGCAGTCTCTGCTGCCACCTTGTTGCCAGGTTGCTGTCTCTAGTGCTCCCACTGCTCTGGAGGAAAGGACAGCTTGAGGTGTATCGTCACCTGTTTCAGAGAATGAATTGTGGCTGAGATGTGGCACTTCTCTCACAGAATTTTAGCTCCGGCTGAGGTCTGGGTGCTGAGCACACCCTGTTAGCACACATAATGAGAAAGGAGGTCCTGAGCTGCCTCCCTGCACTTCAGCTGGGGTAGTTGGGGAAGAGGTGCACATAGATAACCTCTTGCACAATATTGGAGGGGAAAACTGGCTGATTGCCAGTGGCTGGAAATGGGAAGTGCTGCAGAAATGGCAGATCTCATCTGCTTATCCTGGGAGGATCTCTTTCCATCTGCTGTCTAACCTGCTACGCCTGGCTAATGTTTAAGTGCTTTCCTCTAAAAAGAAAAGCACATGCTGGCTCTCTTGGCCTGTGAGGTTAAAGCAAATAACTTGGCTTGCCTGAGAAACATGTAGATTCAGAGAAGGATTTTGACAGTTCCCATTTTTAACCTTTCCTGTTCTTCCAAAGTCCTTGAAGATCAGCAGAACATCAGGCTAATACGGGAATTGCTGCAGACCCTCTACACATCCCTTTGCACATTAGTTCAACGGGTTGGCAAGTCTGTCCTGGTTGGAAATATCAACATGTGGGTACACAGGATGGAGAGCATTCTCCACTGGCAGCAGCAACTGAACAACATTCAGATCACCAGGGTAAGCACAAATCCTGAAAGCTGAAAATATTGTGGCTGCTTCATGAAACCTTCTCATGTAGCAGCTCTCATTTGGGTGACTGCTTCCCACTGTACTCCCAGTGCAAGCACAGAGTGGAAGGACCTGGAGTTGCCAAAATAACTGAATGCATTCCTAGCATTACTTGAGTCCCTTAATTCAAACTCAATGTCCATAACCTGGGATCATGTTCGAGGTTACTGGTCACAGGCTGTGGCTTAACTGTGCATTGGCCATGAAGTGCTGTGTGAACAGAGCTGGGCAGGAAACCATCTCCCCCTCTTCAGTCTTCAGAGACAGGGCCTCAGTGTGAAAAGTCAACTCAGTCTTTTTCAAATTGAGAAATTGACTTCAAAACTTGTTTATCAGATAGTTGAGGTTTTTAGATTTATTTAATCTGTAAATAAAATGCAAATTTCTAAATAGCTGCATAACTTCATGCTTCCTGGCTGAAAAAATCCATTATTCTTCCAGCAGTCTGGAGCTACCTGTTCCAGCTGGATGAGTCCTGCTTTCACAACACATGTTTTTTCAACAGCATCTGTGGGGATGGGAAGGATGTGTTAGAAAAATTCCTACTGTGGCTTTGCATGGGAATCAAATTTGAACTTGCTCCGTATCACAGAAGGTTTGATCTTGGAATACACCATCTATCCAACCCCCTTGCTCAAGCAGGGACACTGAGGGCACCAGAGGTCACGACCTACCTCCTGCTGCTCAGCTCAGTAGTACAACCTGGGGTTTTCCCTCTTGGTATTCAAAACACAAACATCTCAAAGAACTCTGCCTATCCAGACAAAAGTGCATCAAAATATTGCTTGTGAATGAAACAGCCTTTTATGCATACTTACTTATATACAGGTTTACAGACACTCTTCAAAAATAAAATAGATGTAGAGCTTGCAAAAAAAAATTCTCACCTCTGAAGATAATTTCAGGTCAAACTAGAACAAAACCAACTGAGTTCAGAGAAAGGAAGAACAAGCTCAGCTCTGTGCAGCCAGTTACTTACAGTGCACTGAGTGTTTGTGGTGCTTCTAGATAGGGGAAATGTCTTGCAACACCCAAGACCTCAACCATTTTAAAAAAGAAAAACTTGCAAAATGTTGTGTGTGCTAGAGCTGCTTTAAAAATAATAATAATAAAAAAGACAAACCTCTGTCCAGAAAGTGACAGCATACTGATCTGCTCTGATCTAATCTGTGTTCTTTCTCCAAAAAAAAGTAATGTTTGAAAGGTTCTGGAAAGGAATAGTGAGAGAAAAGAAGTAGCAGATAAGTTTTTGGCCCTGACTCAGGAAACCTGTAAGGATTTGTTTGAATCACACAGGTTTCTCCAGAAAAAAGGCAAAAGCTTGAGCTTTGGTGTTTTTCTGACCCAAGAGTTTGAGGTTATTCTTGCCTGTTGTGCCCTATCAAAGCTTATATGTAGAGAGCGCAGAAGAATGCAAAATACAGGCTGGCAAGGAAGATTAAGGGGAGGTGGACATCCAAGGATTCCAGTGCATTCTTCCCACACCAAAAAATGACCCAGGCTGTCATGGGAGGAAGTGTCTCTGCAAATGGTGAAGACAGTTCAACCCTTCTGGAAGGGTTGTTTCAGGTCTGCCTTGCTGGTGGAGGTGGCCAGAATTGATATCTTGGTTGAAAAGCTGTGGTCCTTGCAGGCAGTGGGCGGTGCTGTGTGGTCCAGGCAGGAGGGAGCTGCTGGTGTACAGACATACTTGTTGTTCCTATGGAGTCTCACATACAATGGAGTGGCTGAGACAGGACTGTATGATTAAAAGCAGTCTTATGCAGTGTTCCCCTGATGATGGCAGTCTGTGTGCTGCTTGTTTGAAATAGTTAATAGCTCTGCCAAAGGCGAGGTGGGTGCTGTGACTCAGACTTAAAATAGCAGCATTTCTGTGCAGGGTAGATGATGAACTTGGCACATCTATTTAACATTGTTCCTTCATTGGGGCCCAATCCTAGAAGCTGCTGTTTGCCTTAATAAGGCTGGGGCTGATTCTGAAGCAGCTGGAGCATGTGTTGTGATCCTTGCTGTTGCCTTGCTCCTCTGTATGCCTTGGATTTCCCCTGAGTGTAGGACCAGCAGATTCATTGTGGTCAATTTTTCCTGGAGCTGTGCCCCATGTGGGCTTGTAAAACAATCCTGGATCCTGTGTAGGCCACACAAAGGTGGATGGGAGTAGCTTTTGTCTCTTTAGGCTAGGATGTGCTTTGGTATGGCTGAACAGCACAGAAAACCAGGACTGCAGCTGATGGGAAGGGGGCAGGTCCTTCAAGTATTCCCAGAGGAAAAGTTAGCCTTGCCAGAAGTGACCTAGGAAGCCACGCAGGGAAAAATCCTGCTGTGGGTACTCATCAGCCACTGCTGTGGTTACAGCAGGATCCTGTGATGACACAAACTAAAACACATGTCAGAAAAGCATGAGATTCCCAGCAATGTGTGTAACTGGAGCTGGAGTTGAGAAGTAATTCCCATCTCCCTCATGGTGGAGAGATCTGGATGATACTGTGATGTCCTGCTGTAATGAAAGCTGATGGTGGTGCTTCTGGGAGTAGAATTTTACAAGTATGGAGGTGGGGTGGACAAAAAGGGGAGAAGGAGGCTTGGACTGCAACTCTGCTTCTGACTACTGTAATACAGATATGTGTCCTATTCCTTGAAGATCTCAAACTGTTCTGGGGCAGAAGGTCAAATGTTTTTGTATAAAATGCCTTCTTTATTCTGAAGAAGGAACTTCTGCTTTGTTCTTTGTGTGAAGAATAGTGCTTAAAAAGCAGTAACTCTACTGCAAGCTAGGATTTCTTGGTTTTTCAGCTTCTTGGGAGCTCAGTTTTTGTCTGTTTCTTCCAGCCTGCCTTTAAAGGAACCACTTTCACTGACCTGCCATTGTGTTTACAATTGAACATCATGCAGCGACTGAGTGATGGGAGGGACCTGGTTAGCCTTGGTCAGGTGGCTCCTGACCTGCAAGTCCTCAGTGAAGACCGGCTGCTATGGAAGAAACTCTGCCAGTACCACTTCACAGACAGACAGGTACAAGGGGGGATGCATCAGGTCCTTGTTGTGCCCCACTAGCAACCAAACATACAGGGGTAGGACACTCTTACTTGACTATTTCTTGGATCTAAGGACTGTGCTGATATTACAAGCTGGCATGAGAATGGCTATGAAGATGATTTATGTAGAAGATTTTACATGCCACAGCAATGATTCCTGAAATAGGAGCTTGAGGAATTAATCATACAGAACTTCAACCCTAATCCAGGTGGGAACAACTGCAAGTCCTGCAGTGGCTCCTCGCCCACGTGTGCAGGGAAAACGTGCAGGCAAGCCCCAGCAATCACCCTGATGTCCCAGGGACTGACATTCACAGAGGGTGGGTGAGGTCCATAAGCTCTCTTGCCCTTCAGAGCAAGAAATCCCCTCTGAGCTGTTTTATGAGTGACAGAATGGTATGTGGAAAACAGCCCTGCTGCTACCCACGTTGTACCTGTGTAAACATCTCCAGCCCTTTGCAGGCTGGTAATCATGTGGGTTTGTCTAAACTTACAAACAAAAATCCCTCTCTGTTTATGGGTGAATGTCTGGGGTGTTTATAGGAGACCTCTGCACTTCAGGGGCCATGTGCCAGATTTCTTTACTGACTTGGCTTTATTTACTTACTCTGGATCTGACTTTGACTCTGGGGAAGGTTTTCCTATTAACAAGCAAATTCAAGTCCAGCCTCTGCAACTAATGAACCCTAAAAGAAAGATGGGTGTCTCCCAAGCTAATAAGTCACCGACTCACAGAGTCAATGAAGAAGCAAAATACTTCAACTTCTAAAACTGTTAAATACAACTGTATTTGTTGTCCTGCCAGCCAGAAACAGTGACCAGAGTAGTATGAAATAGCTCCCAGGGTTTCAGACTTCCTACAGTAGAGTTCCTGAAATGGGAACAGACCCTCATAACAGTATTGGGTGACTCTGTTCCCATTAGGAAGGTGCTTATAGATGGATATTCAAAGTAAGAGCTTTCTTGGTGTTGCAAGGGAACTGTTATGGGACTGGCAAGGTTAACGTGTGAGGGAAAGGGGAATGTCATGAGCTGGAAAGAACAAATCATTACTTTTTGACCTGCTATGATTATGATTTCCTTTGCTTTTAGATTCGCAAACGGCTGATCTTGTCTGACAAAGGACAGCTGGATTGGAAAAAGATGTACTTCAAGCTTATAAGGTGTTACCCACGGAAGGAGCAGTATGGTGACACACTGCAGCTGTGCAGGCACTGCCACATCCTCTCCTGGAAGGTATGAGGTGCTGGTGGGACAGACTCAATTGGGACAGGAGCTATGAGGCACCCAGTGCTTCCTCTGATTGCAGCTGGTTTAGGGTCCTGCAGTTCCTTTTCCTGCATAGCCTAGTGAATTCTTACATCTTAGTCCTCCCTCAGCTATAAGGACCCTTTCTTCTTTGTGCTTCACAGGGATCCCATCTCTATCTGGAACAAGATAGTAGTGCCCGTTGGGGCTGGAGGGGAGTTTTTTCCGCATGCTGTGGGGCTGCCTGCAAGAAATCATTTTGGCACTGCCAGCAGCTTTCTCCACCCATTACATGGAGGTGGAGGTCTTGGCAACAGTATCAGCTGATGGCTACAAACTGGCCCAGGACAAAAATCTGCTGACCACTGTGGTGATATCCAAGGCATGTCTCTGGAGTTAAACTCCTTTAGCTGATGGCAGGCTCTAGCCTTTCTTCCCTCAGAAGAGAGGAAAAGAAAGAATTGGATCTTTGATTTTTTTTTTTTTTTTTTTTCCCCCCCATGACTTACCAGTAGCCCCTAAAATATGAGGCCCAGTTCTGAGGTGTCTATTATTCTGGGCTCTGCTCTGTTTGCACATCAGATGTCTGGCAGAGGGGCAGTGCTAAGGCCTTTGGCACCCTTTCTGCAGTCTCTCTAAATGGAATTTTCTCCTTTCCCAGGGTACTGATCACCCCTGCACAGCCAACAACCCAGAGACTTGCTCCACCTCTCTTTCACCACAGGAGTTTATCAACTTGTTCAGGTTCTGAACTTGGGTCACCGCAGCTTATGTGATTCTTACAGGACACTTTATGCCACTGAGCTTGGACACTCCATTTGTAAATAGTGTAAATATTTGTGTTTGTTGGAAGCTCCTGAGTCAAGGAACAAGAAGATCTTGGAGGTGAAAGGTGAAATTGCTTCCTGACATGCAGCACTTAAGGAATACAGACTTCCATAGGACTGTGTATAAATACAGCGTGTTGTACAGAGTCCCTTTTTTATCATCAGAGTACAATATACAGGGCAAAAAACTTCACTTTTTCTTTTTTAGAAGTTAAAAATGAATTTGCCCCACAACCATTTGAGAACTCTTTTGGTTTGTTTCTAATAGAGAGAAAGCAATATGAGGCTAGGACTGTTGAACTGTTCCTCCATCTGGTTTTATTTAGCATACATATTTATAAATATGACGTTTTAAAAATATTTATGAAAAATATCCCTGTGACAAGTTTAATAATACTTTTATGCTTTTAAAAGGACACATTCTGAAATACTTAGGATAGAACTCTAGCCTACTTGCAAGACAGAATCGCAACACACCACTTTCTACCTCTAACAGATTGAGTACCTTTCAAACAAAAATCCAGCATACAATGTGAACTTTTGTATTTTGTACAATGATTTAAAGGGAAATGTTTGTGATAGTAAGCATCTTTTCTTGTATTAGTGCTTACCTCTTTACATTAGTTTTCTCGCTCTACTCAGTGCTTGAATGCCTAAATGATAGGCACCGTATAAATACCTAAGACTTTACTCCATCCTCTTTTAATTTGTTGGCTTTGTGAAAGACTAAGCAAAAGGGAAAGGAGAAGCCACAAGGATGACTATTGTTTATAAGGGAGAAAGTTCTGTTATAGGGGGAACAAAGGACTGGGTTGAATCTCTCAAGGTAAATTTGTATCAGCTCCACCGGGTTAATTGCACTGGTTGAAATCCCAAGGAAGGTTAGAATGTGTTTCTTCAAGCCTGTGTTTTCCAACATAAACATGGCTCTGTATTCCCACTGCTGTCAAGTGAATTCAGTCATCTTGGAGCTGGTAAAATATAGGGAGAACTGGGCCATTGAATCTTGTGAAATGATGCGGTTTTTAGTCATTGGAAGACTGACAGCAACATGTTTAGTTTCAGACTATTGGAGTTCAGGGAGTGATTATTTAGTAGTCAGGACTTGGGGTCAGCAAGGGATTTACAACATGGTGCTTGATACATCTTTGGTTACTTCTCTGTGCCAGTGGCAAAGACCCAAAGACCCTAATCCCTTCTGCTTCCAGTCCTGAGCTGCTTTATGGGATCTTCTGACCCTAAACTAGAGCTAAATTTTCAGTCCTATGGAGTAAGTGACCACTTTGCTGTGACTGTGATCTGGCTCACTGTCTCCTCTATGTACGATGCTTCACTTTCCCCTACAGTGGAGCTTGAAGAATCCAGCTCATACAGAGCAATTTGAAAACCTGCAGTGGAAAATTTTTGCTGTTTGCCAGTAGATTTCCTGTATAGCACTTTCTCTGTGCATGATGTAAGCAGGATACCTCAGAAGGGTAAATATTTAGTGGGTTGTGTGTGACTATGTACAAAGAATTGTGAGGAAGAGGAGTACTCAGGACAATTCAGGAAGAACTACTTGAGTTAATTATTGTTAAATATTCTGTTCCTTTTTTTACATTTTTATAACTGACTTTCAACACTTTTCTGCAGCTGTTTGTATTTAAAAATGATAGTATTTGCATTTTTGCAAACTAAATCACTTTGCATACTCTTGGAAGAGACACAGAAAGGGAAAAAAAGCTGCCTCTAGATGGAGCAGTGGGGAACTGGGGAGGAAAACAAGGAAATGCTGACAAGAACTTCCCTTCTCCTGCCACCCAACAGCAAATCCAAGCTTTTGCTCTTCCAGAGAGCTCTGGGAGCCTTTGCCACCCTTAGTCATGGCCAAGAGCTCAACAGTCTCCAGAGATAAGGAGAAAACATGGGCAGGATTGGGAGCTTTATCTTGGTGTTGATGTCCCCTCCGTCAGTTTGACTGCTGGTGGAAAGCATAAGCCTGTAGATCATACTCATGTCAACTGAAAGTGATTTAAAAGCTGTTACCTTGGAAAAATAAATTTGTTCTTGCCTGGGGGGATGTTTGTGAGTGAAGAAGGCCAGTTTCTGTTTTCATTCCCACATTAATGGCGAATAGACAAGGCTGAAATCTGGCTTGCTGAGTGAGGGCACTAAGAACAGAAACTTGCAAGTGAAGTGAGTGAAGCATTGCCACTGAATTGAATTTGAAGGGTCCTGTAGCTCCTTCTTACAGCAGTGAGAGGACCTGTCCCTCTTGGCATCTTCTGTTTCTTTGACTTGGGGTTGGTTTGTTTCGTAGTTTTGTCTCTGCCACCCATCATGAGCCAACCTGTTGTGATGGGGAGGCAAGAGTATTTTGGTGTGAAATGCTGGAAGGGTTATGCCCAGTCTGCACCTGTGCTTAGCAGATGACACCCACTGCGAGATTGTGACACTGAGTAAATTTAAGCTCAGGTTTGACTCCAGCCTAGTGCATTCCCTGTACAGCAAGCAAGACAGAAAATCTCAGCATTGAGCTGTGATTGGGGAACAGTTGTAGCCATTGCCTCTATCAACTCTTCACTTGCCTTGAGCCAAGAGTTTATTCTGTCTTCTGCCCAGAGAGTATGGGTCATGCTGACAACAGATTTAACATGCAACTATTTAACAGGCTCCTATTTATAAAACTTACTTCAATCAGTGTGTTTTTTACTTTGTAGCACTGGAAGGGTCAGAGTGCTGAAGACGATTTGTTAATATGTAGACACTTGTGTGTTGCTTGTGTGAGGTCTGAAGATATTGCTGTCAGTGTCCAAACAGAAAACAAAAAGCAGAACACCAAGCAACCACTGTACTGGAGAACAAAACAGGCTAAACCAAAAGAAATAGAATAAGCCTTATTCAGTTACTGCCTCAGTCATTACCGTCCTGCTGCAGCAACTGTCAAAGAAGACCTTGGTCTCTTTGGAGACTCATTGTTTCTCAAGTGGCTGGTACAGGGAGATGATGTAGTGAATTCAATCCTCTTGGTTTGTATTTAAAACAAAATGCTGTTGCATCCAAATACCTTTATTCTAACCATTTATAAACAAAGCAATCAGTATTTTGGCAGTGCAAAGGCATCTGCTTGGCTGAGGATGGCAGAGTAACAAAACTGACAGTGATAACAGGGGCTTCCAGGCAGGATGGTTTTAAGGCTGCTGTCATGCAAAAAGGACCTCTTTATTTTAAGACAATTGTGGCAAAGCTGTTGTTGAAAGGAAAACAGACTTTTGCTTGTATTTTGGAAGTAATAGAATGTTCTTTTCAAATGACATTTCACCTTCCAGTTAGTTGATGCATTCCCATTAGACATGTATCAGTTCTTATACTAGGAAAGGAGAGTTTTTCCTCTCTTTGGTGTTTCCTCTTGCCAGCATATCCAGAAAAATCTCACTGTCTTCAGAGGATGGGTTAACTAGTATAACAGCATAGAAAATGGTGCTGTGAAGAGAAAGAAATAGATCCATGCAAGGGAGGAGGCTTAGGAAGGGAGAAATCCCAGAGACCTGTTTCAGCTTTCTAGAGGAGGCAGTTGTTTGGAGTTCGTTGTGATGTGATGGCCATTTCAAGAGGCACAATTTCAGCTGTACATACCTTAAGCCATTTGTACTAACTATGGTATGCTAAAGTTTGATCATAAAGCGTGTGTACCTCCTCTTATGTTTTTTGAGTTCTTTTTTTTTTTTTAACTGTGGGAGTTTCTAGATCCTTCTATTATGTAAAGTGATTAGGAAAAGATGTATTGCTCTGAAGACGTTGCTTTGTATGTAAACATTTAATTGCACCCTGCCACTTTCTGTATATGGGAGTATATTTTTTATTATTTTTCTTTGCCCCTGGGTTTTGAACTGTTTGTATTCCCATTTCTGTTTGACTTCAATTACTCTTGTGAATCTGTCACCTTCTAGAACATATGCAGGTACTAAACCAGCTTTTCCTTCCTGGAAGATTTTGGCCTTCAGTAGTTCAAATTTCATTTAGAGCAGGAATGTTTCAAATTCTGTTGTGTAGCAAACAAATCAGGTGTGCTGTTTCATGCTGATCTCCTGGTCAGTACAGCAAACCAGCATTGTCTTCCTTTTGTTTTTACAAACCTGTTGCACGGCTTCCCTGTAGATCAGCACCTTGCCAAAAAGACATAGCTTTAAATTAAAATGCCCCTCTTTCTAGCTGGCCTGTTTGCACAAGCACAGGCCCTGTGGAGCTGATGGCTGATCAGGTTGGTATAGACTCCCCTGCACAAGGTTTGGGACCCTGGTGTTCTGCCTGTGCTGCTTTTGTCAGCTCACTGGTTATAATGATGCTGGTTAAAGGCTCTGAAGCTGTGGTTAATCACTCAGCCAGCTTTCAGCATGTGGCTGCTGGGCTCTGTGAGTGTCTTTACCAGCACCTAATTTCTATTCTGTGTCTTCCTCTAGCGATTTCACTGGTGGCAAATCGGCTTTGCAGAATCTGGCCCTAGGGAGAACAAATCCATCTTGTCCTTGACACATGCAGTCTCTATTACATAAATACCCTGAACACCAGAGAAGTTCCACCTCTATTGGCCAAGTGTTGCTGCTTCTCCTCCTGGGAGGGCAACTGAGGGTAGAACTTGCATTTGTTTAGCCATCATGTGCTGCACAGAATGCTAACAGGTCTGCTACCAAGAGAGCATTTTAATTTGAAACAGCAAATATGCTCATCTTTAGGAACTAATCTACAGTAATTATAAATATGTACTTATATATGGAAGAGAGCGTGTGTTCTGTTTTGTTTTTCCTTAAAGTTGTAACTAGAGATGATATGAAGTGAAAGGCATCCCTTATATAAGACTTCTGTTTAATATTATTGTGTGGTTAAAATCCTTCCATTATAAATTTGCACACTTTTTTCCCTTTCCCCTTGCATGTTCAACTCTGATTTTTACAGCTGTTCTGTGCAGACAGTAATGTATTTTTGTAAAACATTTTTGACACTGAATTGCAATAAATGTTCAAACAATGTGAACCACAGAATTTGTCTCATTGCTTCCAAGTTGGTGACCTTATCAGCCTTGAGCTTTTGGTGACTGTAAGCAAAGACTTGTGAAGGAACATCCAGAACTTGGCTTGTTGTCACAGTAGAACATCCCAGAGAGAGCTGTTGCTTCATCATGCCTCAAAGGGAAGTGAGCCTTCATGTCTAACAAAAAATATGCTCACATGGAGCTTGTTCCCGTGAACCTGTACTCACCCAAAGCACAGGAGTGATTGCTGCCCTAAAAGAGATTGCCAGTGGTCACACTGATCTGAGACCTTCAGCTCCAACTTCTGGCTTACAAAATGTTTTTTTCTGGACATGTTATCCAAGTAACTTTGATTTTTATTACTTTAATCTTTCTCTTTTCTTTTTCACGTGCAATTGCATCTCATTAGTGTCAGGACTGCAAGACAGTCTGACCCAGGCTCCTGCTCAGGAGTGTGAGTTAGGACCCCACTGAAGCAACTCTTAGTAAATTGTGGAAAAGCAGTTGAAAAGGCAAATGGTACATGTCACTATTTGAAACAGGAGAAGTTGTGATGGTAAAACAGGATTACTTGCCTTGTGAAATCTATGCCAGCTATGAAAATAAGTACAAAATGCAGATGTTTTGTTTTTAAATCTCATTTGCACTGTCAAGTAAGGTATGCTTGAGTGGTTCCCTAAGTGTTTCTATAGTTATGCTATGACTCAGGTCTCCAGTTAGAGGGTTGCACTCCCCAGACAAGTCTCTGGAAACACAGGATGGCACAGTTGACAAGATGACCAGAGCCTTTTAAAGAAGGGGATGAGAAAGCTGTTGTTAAGACACACTTCTCACTCAAACTTCCTTGAAAATACTGAATTCTACTTATTTTAATAGACTAAATGTACAAAGACTAAATGCTTTAAGGGGAATATGAAATCTTAGGAATAGGTTGGGTCACTGAGGTCTGGCTATAATTCTTCCCATTTTCATGTTAGTGCTGCTAACACCTCCCCCCTTTTAAGAGTGTTCAGGGATAGATGGAGAGGCAGCCTGAAGCATGGATTAGGTCATGCCCTGATCAGTGATAACAAGTCACCTTGTGTAATTCCTTGGAGTGCCCTCACTTTCTGGCCTAGAGCCTAACGAAGTACAGTTTGGGCAAAAAGCATTTTGAAAGCTACACAATGAATATTAAAGTTATGACTTTGCTTTGCCCCACCTTTCCCTAATCCTCATTTCTGCTTCTCTGCTTTACAGGGTGGGTGGAGTGAACCCCAGTGAACCATGTAGGGGGTTGATTTATTTTTGACAAAACCAGAGCTGCTTCTGTGATTCAAATTGCAGACATTGGAGAGAGCTGTTTTCTAAAAGGCTCTATAAATAACTCATGTGGGTTCAAAGGCCTTCCCTAAGCTGGAAGGACACCAGTTCACCCCTCACCATTCTAGATGTGTAGTATACCGCACTTTCTAGTTGAAAACAAATTAATATCTTTTTAATATGTTTTCCTTGGATAGATTGAGTCCTGGTCAGAACAGGCCTTGAACGCAGAAGGCAGCACAGAAGGTTTGTGACTGAAAGGACAGGTCCATCCCAGCCCCTACCAGAGGTGCTGCTGCTTCCATGTGATGGCTGGAAGTGGGTGGCAGGACAGGAAAGACACCCACTCCCAGCTTCAGGGGATAAATAAACAATCCACCCCACAGGGTTTGCTTTCATAGACGGAGAAACACAATCAGCACAGGAAATGTGAGTTCCTCCTCATTGCAGCACAACCAGGAATTTGGACTTATTTTAACAAGGCTTTTGAGGATTGGGTTAAGCTAATTCTTACCAGCATTTATTTTTGTTCTTGAAGTACATAAAAAATTATGTCTCTGTGGGTAATCTCTGGCGTAAATGGTGTATGTGATAAACTGTCAGTCCAGGAGCTGCCTCACTCCCGGTCTGTGCCCTGTACCAGGCCAGGGTGGGCTGCAGTTTTGTTTTCTCCTTGCTTTGCCTCCACAGGCAAAACTCACACTTTTGTGAGGCATTTAGCTCATGTTCCAAACCAGAAATCTCTTTCTCTCCTTCCTCCCACTTGCTGTGGCAGCCCAGCTGGTGAGAAGAGTCAGAGGAGGATACACACACACAGGGGGCAATTGCCTGGCTTAACCTGGGGCCAGGCTCCAGCCCAACCATGACCCAGCCTAAGCTGATGGGAACCCCTTTGGGTCTGGTCATGACTTTACAAGCATTTCAATGCTGTGCTAGGCTGGGACCCAACATGCTGTGGCCTTGCCTTCCCATCGTGAGGTGCCTCTTGGTACCACAGCCATGGATTTTTCCTTTGGAGTTTGGGGCGCATTTTGTTCGTGGGTCTCCCACCAGAATCTGACCATGGTTTTCAACATGGATTCTCTCTTAAATGACTTTCTCCCAGTCTTTTTATAGCTCTCTCACTGAAGTGGAATTTATTCTTTCTTTTTTAATATAGCAGGAGGTGTAAATCCAGATAAATATAACTCCTGAGGGGGGATCAACCTGTCCGAGCCGTGGCTCAGCAGCGCCTGTGTTGCTGCTGGTGTATATAAAGCAACCAGGAGCCTTTTTAAACTTCTGAAATTGAAGTAATTTTAATTTCCTTACTTATAGAAAATTAAATGGTTCACATTTAAAAGAGCTGGCTCCTGGTGGTAGGTAGAAACCTGCAATCTTACTCTTACCACGCACTTTTATATTTAAAGCCTCTATTTTTAACCCAATGGTGGGATTCAGGGTTAATGCTCGTTAGATCTGTGTCTAGACAGTTGTGAAAAACAGGAAATGAATTACATTATAGTACGAAAGGAGAATTTAACCTTTTCTCTCCTCGCTAACACATGTGACTGGGGAAAATATGTTACAGCAGAGTATTTTGGAAAGTTTAAGGAAGCAGAAAAATGAGAAGGAAAAAAAAAAGAAAAAAAATGCTGGGTTTCCACAAGGCCTCGTGGGAATTATTTCACAGAAAATAATGCGCCAGACTCTGCCCTCAGCTACACCCCGGCAGTAATTTGTTTCCTCTGGTCCCTGTGGAAAAATTGCGTTTTATTATTCCCTGCTTATGCTGAGCATTCAGAAGGAGGAAACACCAAGTGAGCCAGTTTCACACACATGCACAAGCACGTGAGGCAGCTGCCAGAGAGCAGCCACCACACACCACCCGTCCTATGGCACAGGGAGCCAGGCTGAGAGCTTTGTAACCACCCCTGGCCATAACAGCACCTTGCACCCCTTCTCCTCAGGCTGCCTAAGGCCTCAAGGCTTTTTAAAAATATTTACAAAGTTATTTATACTTTATTTGAATTATAGGCTGCAAAAATGCAAAATTCCCTTGCTTGGCCCTTCAGGAAAGTAAGAGCCTGAAGGCTCATTGGCCCCAGGCAGCAGCACGGTGATACTGCTCTGGCCACTGACTTACAGGCTAAGACCCCAGCTTTAAGGGGCTGATGCAATGAACCCAGAGCGTGAATTAAGCCTAAACCAGTGTGGACAGCTGGCCTGCTTGTAAAGAGCTGGAAAGCAGGGGCCTGGGTACTCTTTATCCACTTATTCCCCGGCTGGCCTGCTCATAAAGAGCTGGAAAGCAGAGGCCTGGGTGCTCTTTACCCACTTATCCCCCATTCCCTGCAAAATGGCTGTTGTTTGGACTTAACAGACATCATGATCAAAAGTGGTGCTGCATGCATCGTCCATACTGCTTCTGAGCTCTTTCCTCAGCCCCCCGGTGTGCCCCCAGTAGTGTATTTTCAAGGCATTCTCAATTCTCCTCAGGTGCCAGGAGGCACCAGGCAAGTGCCTGCTCCACTGCAAACTCACAGTCCTCCCCTGGAACCTGCATCTCCCTCTGTCTATGCCCACTTTTCCACAGGGATGCTGCAGGCTCTCGCACCCAATCCCTCTCCCATCCACCACAAACAGCCCTTGCCCAGCCTGCTGCTATCACAGGGGACCCTCTTTTTCTTGTGCCTGACTTGCCTCCCTTGTCTGCAACTCTTTGCTGGAGCCAAATGTTTATGCTCACCACATACGCTGTCAACTGGCCAGAAACATTAATATCCCCATGGCAGAGCAACAAAGCCTTCCCAAGGATCCTTTCCGCCGCTCAGCCTGGGCTTTCCCACCCCTGCCCTCCTGGGACCCCCACTGGCTTCAGAGGCTGCTGGGACCATGGAGGAAAGGGATTAGGTCCTCCTGAGGACTGTTTGTTTGCTTAGTTTTATCATGATTTCTTTTAATTTTGAAGGCACATGAATATGAAGGGTACAAATCACTGGGATAATACTGCAGCTAATTTTATGGCGTCTTTAGCATCATCCAAAATGGAAAAAATAAAAACCTAACCAAGAAACAACCCTCCCCACAATGGTGCAATCTAAATAAAGCTTTTTAAGCAATACAATATTTGCTTGTATAGTTGTCAATGTTTCCATTGCCAATTTGTCTAAGGAACTAAGCTTTGGCACGGCTGATATCAGAGAAAAATAACATCTTTATGTGTTTCCAGGGGTGGATGTGATGAGGGGGATTATGGGAGTTAAAATCACTAGAAGTGTGGTAAAATGTTGGCCTAAGAGCCCCAGAAAGGAAAGAGCCTCAATTTATCCAGATTTACTTGCCCGTGCTTGTGCCAGGGAGGGAGGGAGCATAGCAGGAGCTCTCTCAGCATTTGCACCTGAGCAGGTACCAGCAGCCAAGGTGTGGGTACTCTTCAGGAAGAGGCAGATGATAACAGGATATAATTTAATTCCCTCTGCTAATGCCAAGATGAGCTTAGCAAGCAGGGGAACTGATACCCACTGTAAAACATGCTGCTGTGGAAGGAGCCATCTATATTTGTACACATGGAGAGACCCATGGACACGCGTGTGCCGACAGACAGACAGCCCATAAAAGGTGCCTTTCAGAAGTCTTGCTTTGTAGCGTAAGGAAGGTTGATAACTTTCTTGTCAGTAGCAGGTGTGTTTGAAGGAGAGGCTTTAGGCCATGGCTCATCCGGTGGTCGGGAGGGAATGTTTCTGGATTAATCACGAATCTCTTTTCTGTTTTTTCATTAATATCTTCTGCCTCATGTCAGTAGAGCCTGCTTGACAGTCTAACATGGCCACAAATGGTATTTGCTTTACAGAAAAGGTGGAAAATCCTCATCTTGGTGACGACACACATCACCCCTGAGGTCTCTTGGCACTGGAAGCTGATGGAGGAACCCCAAAGCTTGTTTTGCTGGCCAGGATGGGTTCCTGTAGTACCCTCTCAGGTATCTCAGGAAGCCACTTTTACCTCCATCCCATCCTCAGGTTACCAGATGAACTGCATCAGCTGAGATCTTGCATCTCCCTTAATGTTTAATCACCCTTTGCCCTCATTTTCTTAAGTAGTCAGTGAAACCCTAGCCAGCCTGTGTGCCCCAGCACAGCAGTATTTTATTACAGAAAGCTCAAAACAAAGCTTCCAATTGCTAATCCAGCCATACGAAAGGCTGTGCCACTGGACTTCCATAGATCATTAATGCCAATGGCATTAAGCAGCAGTTATAGTGTTATTTGGGAGCAGATTCTCCTGCACTATGCAGGCTGGGCAGAGGACCTTACATTGAGATACAACGATGCCACCTCGGAGGAGACAAAGTGTGGGTGAAGATGGTGACACCCCTTTTGGGCCCCACACGTGTGCTTTTGTCACGTGTTGGGCCTCAGGTGTCCTCCTCAGTGCTGGGTAATCTCCATGTGTGGTTTTTTGCCATGGACTCCACCTGCTAAGCCAGGGCCTTTGCTCATTGAATGACCACAAATAATCCCCATTTCTGAGGATTTCTGTAAGCCCAGCAAGCATCCTTGCCAGGTTGGGTGGGGCTCTAAGCAAGGTTTAGTGGATGGTGTCCCTGCCCATGGCAGAGGAGCTAGAACAAGATGATCCTTATTTAAGGTCCATTCCAATCGAAGCCATTCTGTGATTCCATGGTTCTATGATCCTGAGTGGGGTGGTAATGTCCTGCCACCTCCACCATCTGCATCACCCCTGAAGGGAGCCAGCACTGGGGACACCATGGTCCCTGGCAAGGGTTGGGGACCTGCACTCGTGTAGCCAGGGCTGGGCTGAGCCATTCCTCAGCTGTGCATTTCCACAGCAGCTCAAACAGCAAGGCCAGAGAGAACACTGGCAGAAAGGTTCCCTTCAGGCTCTGCATCCTGGGGAGGGCAACTGCCTTGCCCCTGTTCACACAGCCCTTGGCCTCAGCTTGGAGGAAACTGGGGCTTTGCCCTGCACAAATCTGACCTCCATGTTCAGCGTGAGCATGGAGAAGCTGGTGAGCAGGGGCTGCTGGGGCTGTGCTGGGAACAAAGCCCCTAACCTGGCCTTTCAGATATCAAAAATACCCAACCTGGTTTTTTTATTTAATAATTATCCAATAAATGAGAATGACAATTAAGTAAACAACTCACTTAGTAAAGCATCTCTGACAAATGTCACAGAATCACAGAATATGCTGCATTGGAAGGGACCCATAAGGATCATCAAGTCCAACTCTTAGCCCTGCACAAATATGGCAGGTAGGGCACTGCAAATCCCCTCTGAGTCCCTTCTTTCCAACTTACTGCTGGAAACAAAACAGGGGGAGCACCTTGCCAGTGACCCCAGCCAGGAGTAAGGCTGGACCCCCACAGCACCAATTAGTTTGCATCTCAGGGCTCAGCTGTTTGAGCTCCACTTACTTTGAGCAACTTCTTGGAGGATGTATTTGAAAACAACTCCTGGCCAGACACATACCTTAGCATATTAAAAGGTATTTTTAGTATCTCTGGCAAAGCAGATCAGACTCTGCTTTTGCTGTACTAAGACAACTCCATGGACTTTGCTGGCAGCCCTGCATATTCATACTGAGGCAGCAGCTGGTAGAGGTTACTTGAGTAAATAGTTGCATTTACTTCATGCAAGACAAAAACACAAGTGCAGATAAACACTAGTGGGATTCCTGACTTACAGTGGGCTGTGTTTTCTTCCTAGGAGAGCGACTCTGCCTGATAAATGTTTAAATTGCCAAAGAAAGAGCATTACGTAGCAAGGAAAAATTACTCTGAATGTCGCCTCCTCGATTTGTGATGACTTTGTTTTTGTACTGGTATAAATATAACTGTGACCATTTCATACAGCAAAGTGCTCTGTGATGAGTACAGTATAAATAGTCAAACGCATTACACTTGCCATATACAAGGATTGGCAACCCTTGCTTCACCCTAGCAGTTAGAAACGGTGGAGGCGGCAGGAGCTTCACAACTAAATGGTTAAAAGCCACAGCAGAACATTTTCTCGGGATGGCTCCAAGCTGGTGCTCTGCCATTTCAGCAGCCAAGCTGAGAAGGGGGGGAAGCACGCCACCACAATTGCATACTAAAAAGAAGGGAAGGCTGAGATAACTACCATCTTCTTACTGTGTAGGCTGTTTGAGGAAAAAAAACCCCATATAATGATTCCTGCCTTATTGCAGTGTTTGGGTTCCAGATATAGCCTTGCATGGGAAGGCCGGTATGACGCCGAACCAGGCCAAATGAGCATTTCCTGCTTTTAAGTAATATAATGTCAGGAATCCAGCTCATTGGAAACACCCTGCTCATCTCCCTCTGTGCCAGCCAGACATTTGTCACGAGTTGCAGGTGAATAATGCTGCTTCACTCGGACTTTGTGAGTGACAGTTCACAGCTCAGGCCCTTAATGCTTGTTTTTATCACTATAAAATGAAGCTTAGTACACCTCATGCCAAGGAAGTGGCTTAGCTTGCTCAGAAACTCAGGGACTTGCCAGAGGCCTTAGATAACTAAGTAAGATTTGTTTTAACTGCCCTCAGTATCCAAGGTATTTCCTACTGTAAGTATAAGGAAACATTGAGGATACTTAAGCAACCATATTTGTTTATCTTAGGTCAAACTGAAGAGATTTTCCAGAACCATTACTGCAGCCGCACTTAACTTATTGAAAGGCCGCATTTGTACAGAGTGCTTTGCTTCTGACTTCAGGATCACAAATTAAAACCTTCCCAGAAAGCTGAGCTCCACAGGGAAGTGGGCACAAACCTGGGCAGAAGTTTCCAGACAGTCCCTCTTTGGGTACACTTCATTAACCTTGGCCTCAACTGGGCCCCCTCCTGCATGAGGAGGAAGCCAGAAGGGAGAAGAAAATCACCAGCATTCCCTCCCTCAAATCTCTGAGCAGGTAATTAGCTGAATGTGTGTTTTGCGTCCAGACAGGTTTCACCTCAAGAGATTCTCCAAGCCTGCAAATCCAGGTCTGTCCATCCCCCACCAGACCTGGAGCCATCTGCTCCGCCAGGTGATGCGTGAAGTGATGCTCTGCAGGTCCTCCCCTCCAGCAGCATGGCTTGTGCCAGGCACAGGGGACAGCCACCCCCTGGGTCATCAACAATGTCTTGGTAATGGTTCTGCAAGGCACTTGGTGGGGGATAACTGTGACTACTGTACATGGGTTTACACCTCATTCCCATTCCCTGGTACAGCTTTCTCAGGTCATTCAGTCTACAATGCTGTTTTCCTGAAAAGGTGGCTGATAAAAACAAGGAAAATGAGAAAACTCAGACCAAACTTGTTCCAACAAAAAACCCCAAACAACCAGACCCCAGAGATGGCCATTTTACTGTAGATGCTTGGACATCAGTGGTTCTTCAGAGCACACATGAGGCTCTGGCTGGGCAGTGAGGGTATGAGGAGGTCAAAATGTCCCCACCAGGGATCTCGCCCTGGAATTTGCTTCATACAAATGCACCCTGGTGTCCCTTTGCCTCCTTAACAGTCCAGATCAGTTTGCAGCATCCCAGGTAACCAAGTTTAGCCTCCAAAGTCCATAAATTGATAGCAAAGCAACTGGTCAGACATTCTAAGGTGTCACACACCCATTTGGTAGGGATTGTGAATGCCCCCCAAAAACTGGCAGGTGGTTTGGATGTTGTCATATAGCCCTTGATGCACAGCAAGGACTTGCACAGATCTTACAGGCTCAGGCAGGCAAGGGCAACAGATAACCCTTCAGCCCCAACATGTGAGATACAAATCAACTCTGCAATGCTGTCAGAATTATTATTTTTTTATTACTGTAACAGCTACTGGCAAGGAAGAGTGTGCAGGAGATCACCTCTGGCCAAGTGTCCCAACCTGCACATCCACTGAATGCTGACTGCTCTCTCTGCTGGCCAACTGAGAAATGGGATTTTCTCAAGACAGACCCAGTCATGTACAAGTTTGCAAAAATGCATTGACCAAGAAAATGTATGCCAGGAAAAAGCAGCCTTTCCATTTCTGAAGTCTCAAACAGGTAAATAAAAGAGGTTAGTTATCACATAAACTATGTTCTTAAGTAAAAAGCAGCAGCAAATAAGAGGCAGAAGGCAGGAGAGATGTGGGTGTTCCATCTCATGCTGCAGTTTACTGCTGCAATAGCCTGATGGAGACCTGTGAGATAGGATATGCCCCCCATTATAAGGCTATCAGGGCCTTGCCCTATGATGTCTAGAAGTAAAGGTTGGGGATTTTCCAGTGGCCAGATGAGATGTGTGGGTGAACTGAATCCAGAAACTGGGAGGATTGAGAGTAACTGACCTAAAGGCAGAAGGTTTCTCCTTGCTTTGTTCAATGCCTGACTCAAGAGTCACCTAGTCCAGAAAGCCACCACTTAAGGGCTCTCAGCACATAAATACTGGATAGTATTTATAGTTATTACTGTCCAGTAATAACTGGATAACAGAAAGACATTACTGTGGGAAAGGATGAAGTAAAGAAGGCTGAAAGGGAATGGAAAGCTAAGCTGCACTAAGAAACCATGGTATTGAAAGTGCATAAGCAGCATATCTTTGTCTTGGACACATTGGGACAACATCTGGACATGGTAAAGATTAAAAGTCTCGAGGGCTATGGACAGCATGGACTGTAGGTGTGCACCTGCTGACCCTGCTGTGCCAGTGCACCCCAGCCAATCAGCCTTGCAGTAATGTCAAAGCTTTCATATTATTTCACATCTTGTAGTGGCATAAGACCATAAGAGCCCCTGCATCAAGAAGTGAGGCGCTCCCCACACACCACATCATGGGGGTGGCTGCACCAGCCAGCCTGGAGCTGTACCCAAGGACCACCAAGTAATGCCCTCTCATACAGTGCACCCTACACGTTACATACACCTGTGGTATAAAGCTGCTTGAATCTTAGGTGTTTAAATACACCAGTGATCACAATTAGTGATGTCTGGCAGTGAAGTTGAGTCCTTGCCATCAGCTTCACAGCGGCAGTTCTTTGTACTCCTGCAGGCACACAGCCAAGTGAGTCTCAGAAAACTTTGCTTTTTTTCTGCAACTTACTGTGGTGCTCAGTGGGAAAACATCTCACACCTCAATATGAGGTGAGAGCAGAGAGGTTAAACCCAGCAGGTTCCACAAAATAGTCAGGACTGGGGTTACTTGGAGAGAGAAGGGACAAAAGAGCGGAGGGAATTCACTTAGTCCCTCTCATGGGACACCAGAATTATTCAGCATTAGAAAAGGGCTGGTTTCTGATAGTTACAGTTAAGCAAGTAGCTCTTCTTTGTATTTGGGGCCCTAAATGAGCACTTGATGTATTCCTGAACTCTGTCCTTCTCATAGCACACTTCTTGAAATGCTGATGAAACGCTCCAGGCTTGAAGGGCTACAGAGACAGCACCACAATATCACCATCCTCAGCACTGAAAGAAATCGTTCTCTGGCTTCTACCGATTCTTCTGGAATGACAACCTTTTACAAGAGCTACAAAAAGGTTGTTAATTATAGAAAAGTTATCATCACACACATCCAGTCTGCTACATGTAAAATTAAGCACCTGTTCAGAATGATTAGGGATAAAAAGAACAGATTCTTCACATTGATTTTTTTTTTTAAACTTACATATTCTGAAAAATGGTTGCGACTTTTCTCCTTCTTAACAGCCTCGATGCTGAAACTAGATTAAACCAGGCAGACTCTCGTGTCTGACCCCCACTAAAGGGATTTCAGGCACCGGAAACCAGCTGAGGTTAAATCAAATGACACACTCAAGTAGGGAGGGATGAGAACCTAATGTTCTGTAACAACTTAAAGGGTCTGTTGAGCAATGCACAGGAACTCTGTGTGTATTAGAATCAATCACTTGAAGGGTAAGAAGTGCTTGACATAACCCGCTCACCTAAACCTAAATCTTTACATTCTCACTTCTGCCATGTCTAACCTGGGCACCGGGTTGGCATCTACACAGAGCTGAGGAGGCAAACTGCTGCTGCTCTTCACAGTCACAGCCACTCTTAACATCACTTAAAAATGGCAAGTAACAACATCTTCATTCACTCAGAGCATGTCTGCCACATCAGTGTCATGCAGAAAGAGGTGCCATTCATCCAAACGTGGCTAAATCTGACCTTTTACTCAGGTGTATCTGGTTAAATCCAGAGCTCTCAGGAGGGTTCCGTGCAACAGTTTATCAGGAATCCTGAGTTTCATCATCTTAGTATCTTCTACTGAAGCTCATTCAGAGTGATAGGAACTGCAGATCAACTCTCCCACTCCACAGGTGAGAGCCCCAACAACCAGCCTCCTATCCACAGTCTGTGCTGGCACCCAAGGAATCCGTGTGGCAGCAGCCTGTCTGCACAGCCAACCAGCTGTGCTGCATCTGGCAACAGAAAGTTTCAGTTCCTTATCATTAAGTTAAGCAACCCTTATGACACAGACAGAGATGTGTGGATGAAGTGAATCAACTCCCCAGTTGTTCAGTCAGCTGTGTCCACTGTTAACGTGCTGAGTAAACTCCCTGGAACTGATGGGACATACAGTAATACAGTATGTATATAACAATACACCTATGTAACAGTAATATACATACGAGTTTCTTTGTAGTTTTTATATTTTTCTGTACTTACAAATAAAACAATCTCTTAATACTTAAAACCTTTACTGTGCTTTTCCTCACAAGGACTGAAGTCCATCACAAATGTTTATTGTAGTCTCAACCCCAGTAGGTTTCCAAGGCCTGACTGGATAAAGTCCTGAGCAGCCTGGTCTGACCTGATTTCAATAGGAGATTGGACTAGAGACTGCCTGACCCTTCTAACCTGAACTATTCCACCAGTCTCTGATTTTATGATGTGCTACTGTGCAAAGAACAACAGGTCCAAAGCTGAGAACTAAATACCCCATCTTAGCCTGTTTCTGTAATTCCATGTTTAGGGCAGTCTTCCAAGATGTGGAAGACTGCTTCAAACCCCTGATCAGCATGATGGCTTTCCTGGGATGCCCTGCAGGGATGCAGCTTGGTATCACCTCTAAGGATACTCGGCAGCAGGCGACCCTGGTGGGGGAGGCTTTCTCATTCCCTTCCCCCCAGCCATATGGCCCTGCTGATTTCCTTACCCCAGCAGGAACAGCTGTCTGACCTCATGGCAGGCCAGCTCAAGGAGCTGAGGTGCAGGAAAAAACCCAACAAACTTTCCTGCTTTCTGTCAGTTGAGCTTCCTGCCCTGGATTACCATGAGGCCAGACTAATGCCAAGCGCAAGAAGATGGGAGCAGATAAAAATGCACAGCCAGCCTAAGAAGCAAAAATAGCAACTGCATCTTCCAGTAAAGTCAGCACTGGAACATTTAACTGAAATGGCAGGATTTAATCCTGTCCTCATAAAGTACAGAAACCTGGATACTCACCTGGTGTTACATAGTGCATGGCAGTTCAAGATTGTGCTACTATGTCAGTGTTCCCTTTAGGCTTCTGCTGAATAAGGACTAATCGGTAAAGCCAGTGAGAAAACTGAGATGCACTGTCTGCTTACATAAGTGACAGAAATCATAACATGAAGAAAACACATTTTATCACACTTCTAAAATGTGACAACGTGCAGCAATTTGAGCTACAATGTTCAGTATTTTACGCACATATTTTTCCGAAAGCTTTTCTTACAGCTCTTCTCCATTTGGGCACAGTAGATGGAAAAGCAATATGCTTACGATGGGATGTCTGCCTTTGATTTGACATTAAAAAACAAGTTCATTCTTACATAATCAAAATAAAAGTTTTTATTTGGTTCATGATATTTCTGACTGGGTATTCTATTTTTCCAATTACTTATTCCATGTACAGAAATGTAAACCATAAACACAATATAAGAGCAGCAACACAAAACACATCCAATCTAAACAGAAGCAGGGAGAACTTCTTTGCTCACTTCACTGTTCTTCCAAGGAGTAACTGTAATCAGTCTGTCTGCCAAATCGATGCACAAAGTCCGCAAGGGGGAACACTGAGCCCCATCCCACATTGGGATTCATACTGATGAAATCATCCAAGTTCATCTTGGAGTCTAAAAAAGGATCAGAAAAGGGAAATAAAATTTAAGTTCCTGATGCTGGTTCTGTAGCATAGGTATACATCTATCAAGAAAATGCCCCAACCCCCTCTTTGATAGTTCAGTTCACTCTGGAAAGATATTCTGCAAATCTTATGGTGTTACAAAACCTTCCATTTCCAGTCTCTGAAATGTTGCTTTTGCTCTGATTCCTCTTTCAGCCCATGGCAATAATCACATTACCAGATCATTAAGCACCCTTAGTCATTAGAAACCAGCAGATGTAGGAAAGGGTACGATTTTTCCCTACATCAGCAGCCTAGAAGGGTCAAGTAGTGTCACAGAACTGGAGTGCAAGTAACAACCAACTCAGGTAACTGCAATGCAACAGATGCTCATAGTCTTCCTGCATTCACACAAATGGGATTACTCACAATCAGGGGAGAGACACTATTCCCTCTCTTAAGTTCTGAACTAAAGTCAACAGAGTCAAGTTTTGCACTGACCACAGAGGAACTGGACCAAAACAGCAGTCAGAACTGGAATTTGCTTATTGTCTCTTTGAATTGACAAGCCCCTTGTTAAACCTACAATTTGCTACTCCCAGATTACAGTATTTGCTTTCCCTCCAGCCCCAAACTTTGTCTTTGCTCTACACCAGCCCACCACGGGGCCAGGGTATGCAGAGGGGAGGATGTGTCTGACCTAACACAGCCCATGGCCTAGAGGGATGCTCAGGCAAAGAAAGGCACAAACCTAGGCTGGGGGCAAATACTTTAACTTATTTTTTGTGAATCCTGAACAAAAAAAGAAGTCAGAGAGGGAAAAGTTTAACTGCCAAGATTTCAAGAGGAAAAATAACCATGACTGCTCTTTGACAGGAGTTTCATCTGCTCTGTCCCAGCAGGAGAGCTAGAAACCGTTCTGTCCCATTCGTGGATCCCAGAGAGCACATTGGAAAGGGCTGGAATGAAGTTTTGGGTTTTCCTGGAGCTGGCCTGGTATAAGCTTTGCTGACTCAGAACCATGCTGGTCAGAGGTTCAGCTCTGACATCTGAGGGCTCGTTGCTTTATGTTCTCACTGATGTGTGCAAATAATCTCTTTAAATGCCCGTTAAAAGAAAACTGGAAGAGAATGAGTTTAAGGAACAGAGTGGTAAAGCCAGTGTTACAGCTTTACTTTACAGATTTACTGTTAACAGCTTTTCCAGTGTATAAAGTATTTATTTAAACATGGATGTGTGCTTTTAAGGATTAAGAACCAAACAAGAGGAGGCTCTAATGAATAATTATAAAATCCAAAGGATGTAATTTGCTTCATCTGCAAAAAGCTTGCATAATTAGGGTTATCATTATGGACAGCATAAACAAAGAAGGGAAGATGATGTTCAGCAATCCCAGACCCAGGAATCCCAGACCCAGGAGCCCCAGCCATAATCCAGCCCCCAAAGGCCTCTGTTTGCACCACATCTACCCTACAGAACAGCTTTGTGATTTGCCTAATCTCAACTCTCACCCTTTCTGAGGTCTGGCCCCTAAATCTTTTATTGTTAACCTGTTTGAACTTTGACATGGAAAATCCTTATGTCCAGCCAAACATCATCCTGCTGCTGAAGTAAGTCTGGCAGAACATGGACAATTTCTGCCTGACTGTGTGGGAATTTAAAATAGCACAAGCTCAGCAATTTGCTGTCATAGCTCAAGCACAATTAGCAGTGGATAACAGCTCTTGCTTCCTAGTAGACTGGTAAGTCTGTTTTCCAGTTACAAACTTGTAACTTGGCTTTTCCTCACAGATGTTTTTGTTTTAAGTTAGTGTGATTCTTCATATACTTTAAGATTAAATAAAGAAATAAATCTCTGCTTTATGTGCACTGAGCATAGTAGAATAATTTCATAGAACTGTTCTGTGAATGGTAAAGCAGTCCAAAGGGGATTGTTCCAGTAGTTACAAACACAGCTGCTGTTAGCAACTTGAAAGTTGCTGTCACAATGCCTGTAAGAAATGAAATATTCTCTTAAATTCAGAGGGATTGTGGCAGAGCATAACACAGTCCATCAGAGAAATTTAATGAAAGGAAATATTGTTTTACCAAAGCAAACAAGTCCATTCCTGTGCAGAGCAACAGCCTAAGAACCAGTCGGTAGATGGCACTGGAGCAGCACAAGAGGCATCCATAGGGGAAAACTTAAGTGAGACCTCTCCCGTTTTATTTGTGTAATAACAGTCCCTCTACGCTGCTCCTTTCTCATGGGCTCTATCTGAAGGCCATGCATGTTCAGTTAGACCTTACAGCTTCAGAAAACAGCTCAGCAAAAATGCACGAGAACACCACAAAGTCCTCTTCCCTAAGTAGACAAATTCTTAATTGGTCACTAATTTACAAAAGAGACCTCTGGATACCACAGTTGACACACCAAGAGGATTTCCCCTCACAAGCAAGGAGCATGTGTTATGTAGAACATTTTCACAAGATCACAATTATATTTTTTAAGATTTACATCACAGTTACAGTCCTCCTCAGGTGCTGTGGCTATTACACTAATTTGCATTTGTGCATGCTCAGAGCTCATCTTTCTCTTTGTCCAAACACACTTAGTTACAAACACACCCCATCAAAGAGACCTATCTGGCAGATTCTGGGATTCCTGAGTAATTTTATTTTTAAATCAATTCTGACAATTCAATTTTAAATCAAATCTGACACTTCTACCCGGAGCAAGGATGAAATAAAAGGCCATGCACTGTCTTACGGCACTGTTCCATGATACTTGTGGCTTCTGCCAACAGTAGTTAGAAAGCAACATTTCAGCCAAGCCTCAGCTTGGCTCACAGACATTGGACTAACTCAGCATAACAACAGCTGTCGAAGGGCTGTTGGAAGCAAGGAAGTCTGGAACAAAGCCTCCAAGATCCGTTCTGCTGATGTCTAACCTTGGGGGTACCTAAAATACTTAGGAAGTTGGGCTCTTCACAGACTCGTGTAGGTGTCTACAATTCTCTGCAGATCCCCTTCCCTTGTCTGAGCAGGGAGATAAGTCAGACAGACTCTTCCTACACTCAGCTGGAGGGTGCTGTTCCCACAGCTGAGATATAACTGACTGTGCAAACCATCCTGGTTGATCTCGGTGTAAAACATAGCTCATCACTTTAAAATATCTTTCACACTAATTTCAACAAAGCCACTCCAGGAATTTAAGTACTTCTATCCTTAGATATATCTTTATTGCCTCTACCCAACTTGATTCACTACTTCCACAAAAGCTTATGAAGTAAGGACCTAACTTAACAGACTGGAATTTTATTCTCAAATGAGAAGATTCCCATTAAGTGCAGAGGAGCTACTTTTACCAGTATCAGTGCTTTCCTCTTCACTTCCGCTAGGATCCTACCACTACCTCCCAGAGAGGAGATACAGAAAGCAACTGCAGACTCTGCCTGGCCTCTTGTCTAGCAGCTTTTCTGTTACACACATGTGTAATACACAGTGCCTCCAGAAATTCTCAGCTGTCCTACTCACACTTTTCAAAACAAAAAAAAAACCAACCCAAGTAAAACCCCATCATTATCGACTATCAGGGATTTTAAGAATAATAAAAAGAACAAAAAGTCTTTATAAATCAATCCTGTGGGTGTGCTACCAAACACCTTGGGAGAGCTGAAATTCAAACCAATGCTTTTCAGTGCTAGAGCTGCTGCTAACAGTTGTCTGTAAGCCGCAAGACCATCTGTTCTGAGTAATTCTGAAATGCACTGTGCAGGCTGCATTTTACACGGGCTTGCAGTAAGGAGGGCTGATCTCATCACAACTCATAAACTAAGCAGAATCAGACCTCATTAATTTGTGGAAAGAAGATTTAAGAGAAAACCCCAGGCTGGGCTCACTAGTCCTGGAATAATGAATCTGTGCACCAAATCGCATTTTCTTAATTTTCATTATTTGAACAAAGTGCTCTGTTTTCTTTCAACGGGAGGTCACTGGCAATCAGGTGGGACTGAGGGAATCTGCTGCAGCTCAGGTATGTTTATTGCAGCAGAGCTGCTTTGAGGACAGGGCAGGGTGAGAAAGCACCGAGCACCCAGTTAGGTTAGCCAGCTTCTCCTGGCACACAAGGCAGCAGAGCAGAATAGAGGCCAGAGCAATGCCAGTAATACATAGAGAGGCCTAACTCTGGGAAATGGCTAGAGCAGAGCAAGTTCCAAAAGGCTAATACTTAGCATGTGAGTTCTGAGAAGATACTGAGGAGTTTGAGGGAGGGTTTTTTTCTGTTTTTTAATTGGCTGGACTGGGGTTGTTTGTGTTTTAAAAATGTTTTTAAGAAAATTTTGCAACTCTATGAGCAGGACAAGTACAGTTTTAAGATTTATTCCCTTTGAGTTAGTAGTAGGAAAAAATTCTTAATTGGTCACTGACAGAGATTCCTCAATTTAATTCCAAAGGTTCTGGTCGGAGGAGGAGCTACAGGGGTGGCTTCTCTGAGAAGTTGCCAGAAGCTTCCCCCATGTCCTATAGTGCGAATGTCAACCATCTCCAGGACAGACCCACTGCTGCCCAAGGCTGGGGAAGTAGTGCCTCTGGGATAATATATTTAAGATGGAAAAAAAAAGCTCTTCCACAGATGTAATTGCAGTCAGAGAAGACCAGAGCAAGAATGTGTGAGAGAAACAACTCTGCAGACACAAAGGTCATTGAAGAAGGAGGGGGAGGTAGTTCTTCAGGCACTGGAGCAGAGATTCCCCTGAGCCCGTGGTGAAGACCATGGTGAAGCAGCTGTGCCCCTGCAGCCCATGGAGAAGCCTCACACTGGAGCAGGTGGATGCCTGAAAGAAGGCTGTGACCCAGTGGGAAGCCTGTGATGGAGCAGACTCTGGCAGGGACCTTCAGACCCATAGAGAGAGGAGTGCATGCTAGACCTGGTTTGCTGGCAGGACTTGTGACTCCATGGCGGCCCCACACTGGAGCAGCCTGTTCCTGAAGGACTGCACTCTGTGGAAAGGGGCCCCTGCTGGAGCAGTTTGTGCGAACTGCAGCCCATGGGATGGACTCACACTGGAGAAATTCATGGAGGACTGTCTCCTGAGAGAGAGACTACACAATGGAGCAGGGAAAGGACTCCTCTTCCTGAAGAGGAACTGGTGGCAGAAACAACATGTGATGAACTGACTGTAATCCCCATTTCCCATCTCCCTGCGCTGAGAGGGGAGGGAGGAGGCTGAGAACTGGGAATAAAGTTAACCCCAGGAAGAAGGGAGGGGTGGGGGGAAAGTGTTTGTAGGATCTGTTTTACTTCTCATTATCCTGCTCTGATTTTGATTGGTAACAAATTCAACTAATTTCTCCAAATCGAGTGTGTTTTGCCTGTGACAGTAATCAGTGAGTGATCTCTCCCCATCCTTATCTCAACTCATGAGCCTTTCATTATATTTTCTCTCCCTTGTCCAGCTGACGAGGAGAGTGATTGAGAAATTTTGGTGGGCACCTGGCAACCAGCCAGGGTCAAATGCTGCAAACACCAAAGACGACATCAGGAAACAGAAGTAATTTAAAACCCTTACATCTTCTCAAGAGCTTAGGAATGTGGCTACTCTAAATGAAAGCAAAATACAAAACAAAACAAACCACTCTGATATAAATGTGCCTCAGAAATAAATTGGTATTAAAACAATATTGGGTCAATTCTGTCAGCCATTAAACTGCAGTCACCTCTAACATGAAATATGTAAGCAATTTAATCTTATGCAAACACAAATCAACACGGAAAGCAGAGTACTCTATCGAAGTGAAACGGCAGGGAGAAAACAGTTATCTGCGATGGAATTTGGCATGGACATGAATATTAATACCCCACGCTCTTCTATGATAACAAAAGGTCTACCACCCACTTTTCGAACAAGTTAAAAATGAGGTACTTTTATGCCTGATAAAACTGCGCTGAGACATTACAGTTAAACCCAGAGTCCTTGCAGACTTACAGCACTGTGCACATTGAAGCACACACCATATTAAGGTATCCCAAGTGAATAACAAGGGAAGACAAAAAATAAAGCTGAAAGAACTGGTACTGAATGAAAGACAAGTTGAACTAGACATCCTAGATATGAGACAATCTATCCCTGTTCTGACTCAGGCCTTGAAATTCCCTAGTGAATGACCTTCCACCTTCAGTGGGTGCAGGGTCACAAGTTTCTTTCAGCCACCTGACCAGGAGACCAGAGCTTATGAGCACAGAGCTGGAACACTCTGTCCATTTGGAGCTCCTCAGTACAAAGAAACCCCAAAACATGGACATACTGGAATGAGCCCAAAAGAAGAACATCAATTTTTGGGGGGCAGGACGACATTATATGCAAGGAGAGGCTGAGAGAACTGGGTCTGTTCAGTTTTAAAAAAGAAGATGAAGACTCAACATAACTGCTGCCTACATCTACCTGATCAGAGGACACAAAGAAGGTAGAGCCAGAGCCTTTTTGGAGGAGCCTGGCAAGAGGATGAGAAGATAAAAAAGCAAGTTGGAACATGGGAAATTCAGATTATGTACTAGGATTTTTTATTTCTTTTTTGTTTACCATGATAGTGATCAAATATTGGAACAGACTGTCCAGAAAGGTGATGGAATTGCCATCCCTGGAGTTGTTCAAGGCTATAATGGACAGAGCCCTGTGGAATCTCTGTTTTGATGAGGTGTTGGACTGGATGACCTATGGATGTTTCCTTCAGCATGGTAAGATACAGAGTAAAAAACTAACAGATAAGAGAAAGGAAGAGTTATGTATTTTTCACTATGTACCAGCATCACAGAGACAATCTGGAGGTTGGCTGAGACCTGTGGCTGCTGCTCCTCAGTGAGATAAAGCTCAGCCAAACAAGACAGGAAAGGGGAAGAGTTACAGGGTTTGCAGCTATGGAGTCATTCACTCGAGCTACAGTTACTCGTACACATCTGCAACTGTTTGAGTCATTCCATAACTCACTATCCACAGGTAAATAGCTTTTATTCTTTTGATTTCAGTAGAACTTTTTCACTTTCCTGGCCTGTCCTCACCTATATTTCTCACACTGTCATTAGCTCTCAATTATCACAACAACAAGGTTTCCACAGGCACAAAGTTCTCAGCCCCCAGGAAGCTTCAGCTAACAGTGAACCATCCACTGTAGTTCAGGCATTCTACACTCCCTATATTACCTTTGCATAAAACTCTACTGAAGATAACAACCAAGATCTAGAATTTAAAGCATTTCATAACCTGGATTGCCAAGGAAACACCTGAAGTTTCATAACTAAGACTGTGCTCCTGCTCACTCTCACAATTCATATCTACTCTTGTGTGAAACACCAAGCTTCCCTAGAAGCCAAACCAAAGACTGGGACTTAACTTCTCAGCAACTTAAAACTACAAAACACTTGCACCTAAACACCAAACACATTTCTTTGGCCCTGCCTTCTCTAACATAAACACATAGCAGTACTGCTTTATTAAAAAAGCAACAAAACCAAACATGCAGAGGAGCAACATGAAAACTCTTTGAAAGCAAAACTTCACCATGCTTTCCTTGGAAGAAACTGAGAGAACAAGCAAGCACATGGCGCCAAACAGGTGATTACAATAAGCTGAAGTGCTGTGTGACAAGAATGGTTTAAGCAGCTCCATAGAATAGATAGCAATAGATCTTTACCTCTCTCTCTCTCTGCCTGGACCAGAAGCTATTAGCTAGACCCAAAAGAGGCTTAGGGAAAAACTTGCCAACTTGCCAGTGTGCCTTAAAGCAATCCAGAAAACCATTCACCTGGTACAGAAATCTCAAACATCTCATCCAGGCAAAGCCATCACGCTGAGCAGAGCCTGAAAACTTCCTCCTGCCAGCATAGTCTGCTCTGCCAGAATGGGACCTGTGAGCTAGAGTGTGGTATAATCAGTGTGTTAAAAATTCACTTTGTCACCCCTAAGCAAGTTATTTGGCCTCTTTGATTCAGTCCCCTGCTATAATGAGAGAACAGTATTACTTACCTCTCACTCTCTGCTCAGTTTATGAAGATGAGTAATTAATGTTTGATTATAGTAAATGCCAGAAGGCATGTTAAGACTATATGTCCAGAAAAGAGAGAGCCAAATGTTTTTAAGCCCTATTTTTTTCCCCAGATAGCTGGTCAAATGTTATGGAAGTATATTGATTTCTGGTGTGCATCCTGGACTATGTCATTCGACACTGTAAGCAGGAATAAGGAGTTCTGGGAGCTTACCTGCAGTTTCAATGCAAGGGTATGGAGGAGGAGGTTTCTGCCATTTCCCATTTGCATCCTTCATATGAGATCTGTCTGAAGCAAATGTCTTCAAGTACAAATCTGCTCGAATCATTCTGATTTTTCTAATTAAAAATGCAAAATTGTATCAAAAGATGCACGTATACAATACTGCTTTAGCCACTCAGAACAAGAGTGGTTTCCTCTCATTAAGGAGCATTAATTTCATTAAATACACAAATCAGCAATATTGTGCCAAGCAGTTAACAAGAAACTACAGTAGGAAAGAAAAGGGCTTTTGATGACTAAGGTAAAGAGCTTTAGAAAAATAACACAGCGCATTTATTTTACTGGAGTAAGCAAAAAACCCTCTGTCACTCCACATACCCAAAGAGAACTTCGAGTTCACAAAACACCATTCATAGTCTTTATATTTTATGTCATCACCTGTGAAATTCTGGACGAAGGCTGTCATCCAGCCTAAAGGCCTCCACACTGTACACATCAAAAGGACACGGAAACGGCAACACTGTGTCAAGATCATAAATGAAGTTTTGCTCCCCACTGGAAACATGAAGAAGAACAACATGGTAGTCCTGGGAAGAAGGGTAATTGCCATTAGTTAAACAGCAATTAACAAGAAACTGGCAAAAGGAGTGAGAAAAAAAATGTTTCCTAAAAGCAGAAGTTCAGATTCATTTTTTAAACCCTGCTTTCTTGTCCTTGAATATTAAGCTTGTAACATTTCTGGCACCAGGAGAGAGATTTTTCTAACGCCTGCCTTGCCCATCATGCTTTTCCAGACACCTCAGTATTTTCCCCATTCCTTTGCAGCCTCCTTTGATTTAAGCCTAGACAGCTAAAGTGTACTCTACTCCTAAGACAGCAAATCTCTTTTGTGTTCCACACCAAAACACAGATAAGGATTTTTGTCTTAGACCCAGTCCTAAACAAAAGTTCACAGTAAGATATGACGATAGCTTAACATTAAAATTTTCTAGTGATCTCTTCTAATAAGAGATTTTGTACCTGTTGCAGTAACACGGTCTGTGAATTTGAGTGCCGAGTGTTCAGTGCCAGAAGCACCTGAAAAACCAGCAAGCAGCTCAGATCAAGAGGACTGTAGGACTAAGACAAATTCCTGTAGCAGCTCTTGAAGCAGGCAGAAAACACATATGGGTACTATAGCACACTTTTTAAAGGCAACTATTTTGTCTTGACAGTTGGGTTATGGGGGGCGGTTTTATTCCTTAACCTGTAAGAAACACGTGTGGTGGAGGTTTGGGGACACAGCAGTAACTTACGTCAGGAGTCAGGTATGTTTACTGATGTTTTCCAAAATTAAACTGAAGGCAGCTGTTAACAGTTTACTGAAGTTTACATGGAATCCACTCACAAAAGGGATTTGGAGCACTGTCTTTTGACACTTTCAATATTAAAACCACAAAGAGACTCGAATGAAAAGAATTTGGGCAAGATACTTCACCAAACCAATATTCACAACTGTATCCAACGTATTTAGAAGAATCTCTTAAAATGTATAAGAAAAAGTATCTACAAGCTTCACATATCCTACAATCCACCGAAACAAAGCTAAAACAGCTTTCAATCCATAAGTTTTTACGAGAAATCCACATTCTGCCATGGCCTTTCCTATCCCTTTTTAGGTCATCTCTGTAACACATGGATCTCTATTTAAACAAAACTTTTTTTTTGTACTGCAAAGGGAGCAACATTTTGGGAGAGAATGACTGATTCAGAAATCAGAGAACTTCAGAAGTTTGCAGATTATTTCACGGAATTTCAGAAATAGAAATTGCCACAAGAAATAGAGTTTTTTCTATGCCGGATAATTGAAAGGACTCTGTAATGATACCAAGGACTTCCATAGGAGCAATTAGTGAATTACATTAATTGATCAAATGACACTCCAAAGCCACCATTTATGGGTCAGTTTAATTGCTGACACCTGAATACATATATTGTTTATATTTTTTTGTCATCTAGCAAGCCTACATAAATATTTTTATCCCTCTACTTCTTACAAGTACAGTGATGTACTTATAATTCTACAAAGCTGGCAGCCTTGATACCCAGATAATAATTTTCACTAATCTGTACTGTTACCAAAGTAAGGCTTGTCATCTGTAGATTTTACTGAATGTCTTGCTGTTAATTTATGATGGATGGTACCAACGAACACCAGATTTCAGCTATCTATAAATCTTCGGTAAAAGAATAGTAAAAATTATATAAATAAATTATATAAATAAATTATATAAATAAAAATTCAAAACTATACAACGGTTGAGGTTGGAAGGGACTTCAGGAGGTCATCTGGTCCAACATGTTGCTCCAGCAGGCACATCTAAAGGCAGCTGCCCAGGACTGTGTCTGGACAGCTTATAAGTATCTCCAAGGCTCCACAACCTCCCTGGGCAATCTGCTCCAGTGCTCCATCATCCTCACAGCAAAAAAACTGTTCCTTTATGTTCAGATGGAACAATTTCATCTAAAGATGCCTCTGTCTGATCCTGCAGCTATCAACTACAGAGGCACATCCTCAAAATTACTGAGAAAGAAATGAATGCCTTACCCAGACAACAGGCTCATTTCCATGTCCAGATTTCTGCTTCCAGAGGGGAATCTGAAAGTTACAGGTGAATCTGAAGTGAATGAAATCTTTCAGATTAATACAGATTAATTTCAGGTAAATTAGTTAGTTCTTCGCTAACCTATCAACTTCCTCACTTTACATCTGTGCTGCAGTCAGATTTTCTCTAGTTTCTAGTTGGAGACACAATTCTGGGCCACATTAGAACAGGCTGTCCAGAGGAGTGGTGGAATCACCACTGTGATTCCAAATCACCACTGTGATTCCAAGTGCCCAAAAGGCGTGTGGAGGGAGCACTTGTGGGTATGGTTTCGTGGTGAACACAGTGGTGTTGGGTTAACAGCTGGACTTGATCTTAGAGGTCTTCTCCAACCTTATGGCTCTGTCATTCTACAAAGATAACCATTGTCCTAAACTGACAGATTACAGGGAAGAATTACCCCACGGCTCACAGGGACACTGTACCTCTTTTCCACTGTCCTTAATGCAGCGGATAATCAAAATATCTCACGTGGTGTGGATGGCGCACCTCTGAGCCAAAGGGAGATATACCATGGGTTTGGATTGCATTTCACTTAGAGGTTGGGCTAAAGGCTCACTCACCTACACTGGGCTGTGGCTGAAACCGCTGGGGCCACGTCTCACCTACTCTGGGCTGCGCTCTGAAGGCCTGAGCCTCTCCATAGCTGACTGATCACATCCCATTGACTCACCATCCTCCTGTCATTGGATATGAAAACAGCATAAAACTCTTCTAAAGGGTACCGATCCTGACTCCTGATGTAGTCACAAAGCTTCCAAACGTTTTCTTCGCTGCAAAACACACACAAAATTTTTTTTTTTCCTCCAACTTTATATCTGGTACAAAGAAGCGAGCTGAGAGCACAGCTAAGAGCTGTGAGCCCAGCCGGCAGCCGCGCCACTCCCGCCGGCGGCTTCGGCCACCCCAGCGCCTCCCCGGGGTGCGGGGGGCACCCGTCCCTTCTCCCTTTACCAGTAGCAGCTGGTGTAGGTGCAGGCGGGGCGGGCCGGCACCGCCGCCTCGTAGGCGGCCGCGGGCCGCGCCATGGCTCGCGCGAGCAGGAAGCGCTGGGCCCGGCGGGGGCCGCCTCTACGCTGTCCCGGAGGGAACC
>VYXB01003812.1:255733-280435 GCA_013397135.1 Pachyramphus minor
ATCTGGCGGAGCGCAGCGGCCGGGCTCGGCCGGGTCTGCCCTGCCCCATCCTGTGTCCGTCCGCCTTGCACACCATGGTGGTCCTGCGGAGCAGCGCCGCCCGGCCGGCCCGCGTGGCCGCTCGCGACAGCCGCTGCCGCCGGCCCCCCTTCGACCTGCTGGACTCCAGCTCCGACTTCATTTCCCTGGAGGGCCCCGCGCTCAGCAGCCGCGGCGTCTGGACGCGCTCCGGGTCCGCCAAGGCCGCGGGATCCAGGAGAGCCGGGAAGGCCGTGAGTGCCGGGTCGGGGGGAGCCGGGGCCGGACAGCGCTGGACTGTGGTTCCGGGGGGCGGCCGGGAGGTGTTGGGAGGAGCTGGGAAAGCGGCGGGGAGCAGGGTCTCGTGGAGGGGAAAAAGGGGCAAAAGGAGTGTTCGGGCTAAGCGCCCGCGGCCGGGTGCGTGTGCAGGAGCAGCCGGGCCGCTCCCGTTCCGGCCGCCCCGCGGCTGAAGGGGGCTCGGAACCGGCCTTGGCGGCGGCCTGAGACCCGGTCCGTGGGAACACAAACCTGTGCTCTGTCTCTCTGCCGCGACTTTGATGACTGAATCATCTCTTTTTGACATGTTCAGAAGTTCAGAAGTTTTTAACATGGCCTTCAAAAGCTAAAACTCTTCTCTGCTCTTTCCAAGTCGGGCTCTTCTCTGCAGGCTGTCCTGCATGTCTGTGACAAATGAAGGCAGACCAATCCAACTTGGAAGTGGTCTGTTCTTGAGGAGGGGAGCCTGTCTTGGAGTGATGCTTCTTGTGGACTTTGTTTCCTTCCAGCAAAAGTCTTTCAGGAGTTTCAGTTGTATGGATTAACTTTATAATTTTATTTTCCCATTATTTTCAAGACTACTGAAGGAAAAAAATCCTTGGGGTGGTGGGGTTTTTTCTCCCCTTGCAAAGACTCATGGAATCTGCTTAAAGATCACTGCTTTGTTTTTGCAGTCTCTATTGGAAATGGTTGTCAGGGGCTGCCTTCAGCTGCCCTTTGCTCTGAGGGGAAGGTTATGCAGCGTTAAGCAGATAGCACAGCTGGCATGTGTTCTCACTGTGGAGAACAGGAATGAGGAAGCTAAATGTAAACTTATCCCTGAAACAAAAGCAGAATCATTGTTATGAAACGGGTTGTAAGGTTGTTCATTGGTTTGGTTTCTTTTTTTTTTTTTTTTCCCCTTTTTGTAGACCTTTTCCATGCTTTGAGGCATTGAGTCATTACCTCATTTGTAGGATGGTTAAAACCACTGGAGGTTTTAACTGCAGAGATAATGTAGAAGTGCCCCAGCTGACAGAGATCATGATGCTGGTGCTGGCTGCATGTTCCAGCCCTAAAGCCTTTTTCCGGTCTCGTTGATGTGTGAGGACTTGCTGGTGGCAGCTTTTGCAGTTTTTTCTGATATTGTTGTGTGGCTATCTTTAGTTGTACAGCTCATTGCATCCATAGACAGTAAGGACTGTACAGCAGAAAGTGCAAGGTAAACCAACATCTGCTGTGTTCATCCTCTTCCAAGTTTCCAGTCTCAGTTTCGTGAGTGAATTTCCCAGTGAGATCCAAAGTGGCTGCTGTCCCTTTGGAAACTCTATCTCCAGGTCTATAACCTTGGTGTAATTCCCCAAGCTGACCAAGCTTGTTGTCTGGTGACCTGTATTGGAGGGCAGTGTGCTCCTGAATTCCCTTTTTGTCTGGGCCTCCTGGCCTCTATCGAAAATGATGTGGCCAGCGGGACCAGGGCAGTGATTGTCCCCTTTTAATCAGCCCTGGTGAGGCCTCACCTCACATGCTATGTCAAGTTCTGGCCCTTCACAACAAGAAAGGCAATTGAGGTGCAGGAATGTGTCTGGAGAAGGCAATGGAGCTGGTGAAGGGTCTAGAAAGTAAGTCATATAAGGAGCACCTGAGGGAGCTGGGGTTGGTTAGTCTGGAGAAAAGGAGGCTCCAGGGAGACCTTATCACTTGCTACAACTACCTGAAAGGAGGTTGTAGGGGGTCGGCCTCTTCTCCCAGGCAACTAGCAACAGGACAAGAGAAAACAGCCTCCAGATGTGCCAGGGAAGGTTCTGGTTGGACATCAGGAAGAAATTTTTCACAGAAAGGGTGGTTAAGCTTTGGAACAGGCTGCCCAGGGAAGTGGTGAAGTAGCTATCCCTGAAAGTGTTCAAGAAACGACTGGATGTGGCACATAGTGCTGTGGCTTAGTTGACAAACTGGTGATGGGTCAAAGGTTGGACTCTATCTTGGAGGTCCTTTCCAATCTTAATGATTCTATGGAAGTGACTTGGCAAGCTGTTCCCCCAGCTTCCTCAGTACCCTTGAGTGGATCCCGTTAGGGCCTGTAGAATTGTGTGTCCAAGTAGCAGGTCACTGACTATGGGGCTCCCCATCCCTGTCTTCCAGCTCATGGGACTGGGTACCCTGAAGACTGCTGGTCTTACTGTTAAAAGCTGAGACAAAGTACCTCTGCCTTGACCTCATCTTTTGTCATATGTTTGCCTGTGCATCCAGTGAAGGATGGAGATTCTCCTTAGCCTTTCTTTTGTTGCTAATGTATTTGTAAAAACATTTTGTGTTGTCTGTTACGGCAGTAACCAGATTAAATTCTACTTGGGCTTTGGCCCATGTAATTTTCTCCCTGCATAGCCTCCTGACATATTGTAGTCCTTCCTCACTCTTCTGTCATCACCTCCATTAACATGTAATGGAATTACCTCTTGGTAACATTAGTGTGAAGAACTAGAAGAATCTGGTCTGTTTTCTGCCCTTTTCAGCATGAGATTTAGTTTGGCGTATTTGTAGTGAAACCTTGGGTTGTAAATGGAACAAACCCCCTCCTGTGATCATCACAACTTTCCCCACATAGTAAGAGTCAATAGTATCATCTTCCTTGCAGAAACACCAATGCAAACAAGACCAACAACCATGAAGAAGTGTATCTTTGGTTCCCTTTGGTTTTCTGTGGATAAATGCCATGCTCCTGAAGCAATTCTTTTTACGTCCCTCTGAATGCCATTATAAATGGAACAGAGACAGGAGAAAAACTCTCCCAGGACAAGCCATTTTTCTGTTGCAATAAAGATATAGAAATTTGGCAGAAAACGAACCCCTTGCATTCCAGCTGGTCCTCAGAGATCAGAGGGACTGGGTGCAGCTGGGCCTAATTTCTGACTACAGCCAATTCGGCTCTATCAGCCTGGCCAAGTTCAGTACATGATCCCGGTTTGTGAATAGCACAGTTCACTGAAGTGACAGGAAAGCAGATTGTGAATTGCTGGTGGTAAATGCAACAACTACAGAGTGTTAGTATGTGCTGCTAAGAAGGAGTAGTGACAGATGTATTAGCAATGTATCTGTCTATCTAAATGAGTATTCCCAGGTCTGCTCCAAAACAGTAGGGAGGCACAAAGCTCACCTAAAGGTGTCCCTTCAGGGAAGAGGAGGAACACAGTCCATCAGTTGATCCAATGCAAGCAGAGAGGCTTCTTCACTCTCTATTGTTTTGGGGGGTTTTTGGCCCCAAACACCTCCTTTTATGATACAATTTTTGGTCCTTCCTAAAGGGGTGGAAAAATTACATGTTATAGGTGAGCTTTTAGTTACTGTGGTCACTGTACCAAGTTTGAAATCAAAGACTTTGTGTTTCTTTTTTCTTTGAAGTCTGGTGTGGGGTCTTTTTCCTGAAAGCTACTTCTTGGTAGAGAAGTGATTTGAGGCTTACCTACAGTCAGTCACATCACTCCTGAATCAGGAGTGTAACAGACTAAACTTGCCCAAATGAGGCAATATATGTGGTTCAGATAAATACATTCATCCTTCTTTTCCTAGGAATTTTCCTCCAGCAGTGTTGAATGTTTCAATGGACACTGTTTAAGATCGATGAGAAAAAACATGCCACCCTGTTCAGACTCCAGCTTTGACAAAAGTATGGAAATATTAAGTGAAAATGTCAACCGACACTTCTCGAGGTATTGTATTTCTGGGTATTCAATCTCTGTTCAATTCATAAGTGAAAAGGAAAAGTGAAAGAATGCACAGTGAGTCTTCTCAAGATAAATCTACAGCTAAAAATCCGCAGGGGAACATGAGTATGTTAGTGCCAGTGTCTTAGGACTGGAATCAGTCTTCTTAGTTAAAGTTTTCAGCTTGTATAAAAAGCATTGTATCTCAAGCTGTCCTTTGAGGTTTCTCCTCCACTTTGCTTACTGAGATATTACTTGCCCTGTTGAGACATCCAGACGAGCAAGTTAGGAAATGTCTGTCCTTAGAGAACTGTGTGCATATGGTACACAGCAGACTCGAGATCTGAATCCTCCCTGGGGTCCACAAGCTTTTCTTTGTGTGACGTGTAGCACCAGATTATAAACCTGGAGAAGTTGCCCATTGTTGAGGGGGGACTGTACGATGCAATGCAATATGATACAATACTTGTAATACAACAATTCTGTTCTCCTTTTCTGTGCCCTCTTTCTTAACGTAGCCAGCTGACAAAGCCGAAATCAGGCGCGAAAAAAGAAGACTATAAAGAAGGTAAGTAGTGATAACTCCTTAGGATTCCTTTTTAGTCTGGTTTCTGAGAAGGGTTGCATTTGGTTACTCTGTCCATTTAACTTGGCCCCAAAAACTTCTGAACTCATCAGCCAAAATCAACTGAAGTTGTGAGAATAGATCTCTCAAAGATAACAATTTCCACTGAGTTCTATCAAAAGAGGTAGGTGCAAATAGGAGGAGATGTTATTAATTCCTTTCAGTCTTGGGAAGAATGCAGTGTGAATTCCTGAATTCTTAGGCATTAGAGAATCTGTTCCTTAGCTCAGGTTTCTTTTGTGACATGGGTTTTCTGGAGTCTGTAGAACACAGGTTAAGTGTAAATCAGTCTTCAGGTAGAATTGGAGTATTGTAATACAGGTGAGTTAGAAGTAGTTCGGTCATGAGATGCACAAACCCACAGGTGTGGGGAAGGTGTCCCAGAAGCACTTTTCCTTGGAGCTGAATTGCCCTGAATTGGTCAGTACACAGGGGGACTTGGTGCCGTGAAGCCACTTGGTGGAAAAATCCATTAGGTCCTGGCAGCATCCTGCCAACTACAAGCTGAACATGGGAAGGGACCCAAAATGCACTTTGTGTGTAGTATCTCAAATTCTACTTGTGCAATGTAAAATATTACTTACTGAGCTCAAAGTTCATTTTATATTTGGTGATGATGAGATCAAACCCACCTGTGTCTAAACTAACGTGGTGATACATCTATTACTCTCACTGGCCTCTTAAGTGTTTTAATGATAATGCAAGTAGCAAACCTGTGGCAGAGGATACTGTCTGGTAAATACTGGGCAGGTCTCTTTTAAAGCATGCAAGCATTTTGAGTTCTTTTGTATGTGGGAGTTTATCTTGAGGCATTTCTCATCCTCTGGTGCTTTTGTGTCACAACGAAGAAAATGGAAGAGATGCATGCTTAAACAGTGTACTAAAAACATGCCTCTTTAGAGACTTCCACATAAGCAATTTTTAGAAAAAACTATCAGATAAAATTTTACATGAATGGAGTAAGAACACTCTAGAGGTAGGTAGTTGTTGTTTTCACTTTTCCGGAGAGAAGTAACTGGAATAAATTTGCCTTTTGCATAGAAGAAAAACTAGGTGTTTGTTTTTATCATATTGGCTTCCCAGCCTATGAAAAAACTGCTGTACAAATCACACTTTTAAAGGGGTAGTTTAAGCATAAGTACTTCAAGTTGAATGCTGTGATCACAACAGTAACTTTTAATTCAGTATTTAAAGGCAAAAATCAATTAAAGGCAGGGGTTTTTACATTTTGCTAGAGCAGCAGTGAAATAAACAGACTGACCATATTTTCCTTCCTATAAAGTTTTATGTATTATTGCATTTTAGTGACCAGAACACTGAAGACCAGAGCTGATGCAAAAGCTGCAGAGCAAGTCCATGAAGAAAATGGGGATTTGGAGGTTCGACGGAGCTGCAGACTCCAGCAAAGCCGTTACACCTCTACAAATCAGTCTGTTTTGTTTGACAAACTTGTAACAAAGTAAGTAGTTTTTTCTCATCGCCTACAATGAGCCATATTAGAAACCCCTTGTCCTGTGGCAAAATATTGGCTAGGGACTTCCTCCTTTTGACAAGAGAAAAAGGTATTGTTGTTCCTGGCAGCAAGAGCTAAATGCATTTAGTGGTTAGGCTGAGACTTCTCTACATACCATTATGTATATGTTACATCCTAGTGATTAGATTTTAGGGAGAAATTGTTTAGTGGGAGGGTGGTGAGGCTCTGAAACAAGTTGCCCAGAGAAGTTGTGGATTCCCCATCCCTGCAAGTGTTCAAGGCCAGGTTGGATGGGGCTTTGAGCAATCTGGTCTGGTACATATGGGTTGGGTGGGTTTATGTGTTTTCCTGTGAACCAGAACAATCACTTTCTGTTGTGACTTAGAGTAGATTTAGCTTAAGATGCTAAGGAAAATTGGATACTGGCAAAGTGAAGCAGTTCTGGTATTTCTGCTTGTCTATGGTGTAGTTCCCTCTGTGAGGTCCAAACTGACACTGCTTTCCTTGAAAGGTTTGTGGAGCGTAACAGCAGTAGGTGTTTTCTCTAGCATATACAGCCATGGAAAATCAACACAAAACTTAAATTGCAGTTTAGAGAAGAATAAACAACCTGTTGTCTGAGGAAGGCTGTGAACCAAAAGTGACTTAATATTATCATGCAGAGCAACTTAAATGCTATGAAAACCTGCTGTAATATCTGCTGTCTTACTATCTGCAAGATTCCTTTTTCTTCCTACTGCAACAGTTGGGGGGGTTTTCCTGTGTTCAGCAAGAGGAGAAAATAAACCTGAGCAGTGTATGTTTGCAAATCCTCAAACATTTGTCCTTAATTCTGTAAAAAAGTAAACATTTGATCTAATTTTTAAGTATTGTAGAAAAACTTGGCGAATGGTCGATGACTTGCTTTGTGCACACTATATTAAAATGTCATGATGATTGTGTGTGTTGTTTTAAATGGGGTTTTTTGTACTTGCCTATTTTTGCTCTTATATGACAACTTTGTATCTTAGTACTGCAGAAGCAGTCTTGCAAAAGATGGATGACATGGAGAAGATGCGTAAACGGCGAAGGATGGGAGACCTGGAGGTGTTCCACGATACAGAAGAAGTAGATACTAATTTATTTTGCTGTGTTTGTATAAGTAGGGTATTTCACATTGAGAAATTATTTAGTTGTAGTTTTACTGTAGCAGAAAAAACCTTCATCCAAAGCATAGTGTTGTCTAAAATAACATTTGATTTTGCTCTGTAATGTACAATCTAACATCTTACTGTTGTGGTCATACCACAACTATGCTGTAAGGGTGGAAGAAATAACTTCTTCAGAAGACAAGAAATAGCAGTGAAAGATTGCAACAGATGTCTTATGCTACACTTCCTGAATTGTCTTATGATTTTTGAATGGACACTTTACAAACAGCTGTTTCAGGGCTTGGATTTTCACTTCAAATCTTACTAAAACCTGAATTCACTGATACCTGCTTTACCTGTGTGTTCTTGTGCCAGCCTTGCCTATGAGCACAACTAGTCTTTTGTCCTGAGAGGAACTACTGTTAAAATGATACAGCCATCGTATTTCCTCTATCTTAATTTTGCTCTATTAAATTAAGCTAGTCCAACATTCTTTTGAGTGGCAATCATTTGTTTTTTAAACATCTTCATGGTCTGCTTTCATAAGTTTTTGTTTGGATCTGAATTCCTATTTTAGAGCAGAAATCCTTGTTATTAATCCTGGATGCTAGAATGATGTTCTTCTTCTCTCCTGCCATACAATAATTAAATCTTTTGTGTATACGGAGTGTCTTGATAATGATACTGTATGGGCACCAAATATGCCCAAAGGTTTTCTGCATATTTGTGACTGGTCTTTGTTTCTTTTATTTAGGAAAGCCTCGATATGGAAAGGACTGATGAAGAAATAGCTGATAATCAAGGTAGCATTGTAGGCTAGTTCTGTTTTTAAATTTTCCTGACTATGCTCTAGCTGAAAGCCTTGTCTTAAATAATTAAGATGAGGCAAACTACTGAGTAATTTTCATCTACTAAAAAAATCTGTGCTGCTATTGACATTACAAGCCATAGTCACAGACTCTAGGACTGTACTGTTGTGATCTTTGAACAGGTATTCAGAGGGAGGGAAAAAAGTCAGTTAACACAACCTGTTAAAAGGTTGTAGACACGTGGGAATACATGTTGCGTAGTGCACTTTGAACTTAATACCATTTGCAACAGTACTTAAACAGTCTAATGTTTTGTTGATGTACAGTTGGTTCCTCGGAAGAAAGTGAAGCCAAAGAAGATGATGGTGGAGACACCCGGAAGCGTTACTCCTTTCGGCAGAGGAAAACTGTTGAGCGCTATCAAGCACCACTGCAAAGTAGGTTATAGGCACAGCTTCTCTTAGGAACTAATGTCCTGCATGGAAATGAGAGTGTTGTGGGGTTTTTTTTTTTAAGAAGGAAAATGCACACACACACACTCAATGTCTATTTAAATGCCTTTCCTTACCTACAAGTGAATTTTATTAAATGCATGTATCCTCTGCACATTCTATTTCTTTGCCATTTGGCTTCCTTATTGTTTTTCAGTAAAAAAATTATCTGTATCCTTGAAAGAATAGTGATTGAACAGACTTGATGATCTTGCTCCTGTGGTTTCCAGTTCTCCTTAATATCAGATGTGTGTTTTTTCACTTCTATTATGCAATGATTAAAAAAAAAATCCCCATCCTTCCACCCTTGAAACATCTCCTGAACTTAGAGATAGGTGATAAATATCCCATTCTCTGCTTCTTTCACTATCCTGCTTTCTCTGTAACTTTTTTGTAACATTATTCTGAATTCTTTGCTTTCAACAGAACCAGGACAACGTAAGATATATTTTTCGGACCGGGCTTCACCTGTCAGACAGAGAGACTCGTGCAAAGGAACTAACAGGTATGTGTATGATTAGTGTGGCTCTTTCTCAATAGTGCTGTCAGTCATATGACTGAATAAAGCTTTCAAGGGTTTTTGGACTGCTGGTAATTAGAGATTAACAATATGGTTATTGCTGTGGTAGTCAGAGGGTATAAAGAAAAGAAATATTGGAGGGAGCCCATCTTTTTTCTAATTATTAGATTTTGAAAATGCAATTTTTTCTGGTCACTCAAAACATGATGATGAGGGTTGTGGCTGAGATTGTGTAACTGAAATTTGTTTGTTCTGGAATTGAAGCCAGAATCTCCCTCTGAAAATCATAGACTGTTTAATCATGAAGGATACAAATTCTTTTTCTAAAACCAAAGTCAATTTAGTTTAGAAGGGAACCTATTTTAATGATGTAACGCCTTTTTTTTTTTTTTTTTTTAATCACCTGAATAGAGATTCTGGTTTCTGTTTGGAATAAGTTAAAAAGGTTGATGTTTCACAGAGTGGATATATAATGTTAAGTGCAACTCTATTTATAGTCTTTGTGAGAGAAAGTGGACAAAAGGAGTAACTTGGTTAAGAAATTTCTTTGCATGCTGGTTCCCAAGAAAATCAAATTGTACTGTCACGAGGAAAATCACATACTGTACTTTAAAATCCAATTCCTAAGGAGTACAATGATCTGGAAACTTACTAGATCTCACTTTAAATTTGGATATTGCTAACTGTATATTTTCATTTTTTCACATCTTTGTTTGAATGTTTGCAGACGGAGGCACACAGTCCCCAGCAGTGATTCCTCTTCCTCATCTGATGATGAAGAGGATTTTGAGAGGCAGCGGAAGAACAGGAATTTAAGAAGGTTAATGGAATTGGAGAATAGGGGAGGGAGGAGTCTACTTGGGAGGGCATTACATCTGCTTAACTATGAGGTGTTGCCATCTTCATCTTGTACGCTTTGTAATTTCTGGCCGTCCTCTCTGTTGGTGCTGCCAACTGTAACTGAACTCTCTGCAACTGGATTTACACAATTGATTTTGATAAGCAATTTGATTTCTAGGTGGGAGTGGTGTAGGAACACTTTGATGTAACTTCCTACTGTAAAATTGTACTGTTCCTGTGCTTTACAGTAGTTGATTCAGAAAGAAAACCACCTTAAGAGAGAATGCTATAAATAGAGAAAATGATGGAGGTTTTGTTACTTAACAAATGCTCCAGATAAACTATTTTAATAACATTGTAACAAGTGGGTTTTCAGCCTGACATCTTTCAGATGTGTGTCTTCTGGCACACACATTCCATAGGCCTCGGGAAGGACCAGCAGTGCCAGGCAGCCTTTAAAATGTTAATCCTCTCTGAAACAAGTATGATCTTGGGCTGTAACTAATAAAGTGGAGAAGCTAAATGAATTTGAAAGGTAATAGTGTGCTTGGGGGAGGTGGTTTCTTCCATCACACAGATCAGTGTCAGTCCATGGTCTACACATAACAGAATAACTTGTTCTAAGCTTGTGTTCCGATATGTGTTTTGTTGACTGGCATGGATATTTACAAGTGCTAAGAGCTGTTAAAATAATCAACTGAGTTTAATGTCTGGAGTGATCATTTTTCTTTATTTACTCATGACCATTAAATGGTCAAACAAATACTTAACTATTCAGGAAGTTTATGCTCATTTATAAGACTGTCTGCATTTAATTGCTATCATTAGAAAATTAAAAATCTGCATCATAACTTAGAAAGCAGCTTTCTCTTTAATTCATATCAGGTCTCTTCCTAGCAACTTTCGAAAAGGTGACTTAAAGGGAGCTCACAAGGATCGCATGAAAATTGGAACAAGTCTGGCTGATGTTGATCCAGTGAAAATAGATTGTTCAGTAAGTATTTTTACTTCATTGTGAGATGTTTTCAGTATTTATGAAAGCTTTCAGTAATGGGCTGTCTTACACCTACCTTGACTTAGTTTTCTTTCAAGAGATTTGAAAATTGCCACAGATGTTTCCTTTGTGCTGCCATCTAATTCATGATGTAACCTTATAGAGGTTGCACCTTTATTTAACATAGAAGATGTGTTCTGTTGATTTCATCTTTAGGTACGATTTGATGGCGTGGGTGGTCTTTCTGACCACATTTCAGCTTTAAAAGAGATGGTCGTCTTTCCATTGCTTTATCCAGAAGTCTTTGAGAGGTTCAAAATTCAACCTCCAAGGTAATGGATGTTGTTTAAAACTATAACTGTAGTATAACTAACTATATATTTTCAGCAAAATATTCAACTGAGGTATCATTATGTTTCCATGCTTCAAAATTTTAAGCAGTGTTGATGTTTTTGTGGGTTTTTTTAACAGTAGTAAAAAGGAATTTTTAAAAATTGTATAGAATTAAGTGTAAATGTAGGTTCAGAGACTTACTGTGTGGCAAGACTATGCTTTAAAAGTGTGTTGCCTTTAAAAGGGGGAGTTGGAATGTTTTTCTTTTGAGTTCTATGTGCAAGTGGACTTGATCAGTTTGTAAGCAGGAAAGAATTATCTACTGGTAGTGAACTGCAGTTTATTTTGTCGAAGTCCAGTTGTCTCTCCCACCAACTCTTTTTCTTTTTTTTTTTTTTCTTCAAGAGTTCCAGTATCAGTTTTACAACTGGTTGAACTTGCAACTAGAACTTTGCAGTGTTTGTTGTGCTTGAGCTAAAATAAGAATCTGTCCACTTCTTAGAGCTAAATTAGTTTTGTGTTACAAAATGAAATTATAGAGATTTAATTGTTAGCTTTATATTTTCTTGGTCAGCAAAACTCAGTCATGCTATATTGAAATACAACTTTGGATCCTTTCCTTTCAGTAACTTTAAAAGTATTACAAACAACTGAAAGAACATTTTATTTAGGCAAGAATAGTTCTATGTTTTAGGGATAGAGGTTGTAACAGGTACTTTTCCATGATGTTTTTTTCTTACAGCGTTTTTGTTGTTTTTTTTTTGAATTGCAGAGGTTGTCTATTCTATGGTCCACCAGGGACTGGAAAGACACTGGTTGCTCGTGCACTTGCTAATGAATGCAGCCAAGGTGACAGGAGAGTAGCCTTTTTTATGAGAAAAGGTGCTGACTGCCTGAGTAAATGGGTTGGGGAATCTGAACGACAGCTTCGTTTATTATTTGATCAGGTAAGGTTGAAACGTGCCTTGTGTTCTGTCTGAGCTGTAACTAATTTTCCATGGTCAAGAAGAATTCATTCTTTTTCATGTTTTGTCAGCTCCTTCCACTGAAATGGAGTGTTTCCCTTGTCAGTGAGGGTTTTAGGGGCTTGAAGTCTTGAAATGTATTGTGAAAGATTAGTAAAGCAATCAAGAAAACCTTATAAAGCAACACATACCTGCCACTCCTTGCCTTACAAAAACACCCAAAAAACAAAAACGGCTTCAAGAGGCAAGAGATGATGGCTTTAGATCAGAGGGAAACAGAGGCTGAAAGCATGATCATTTAAATTGGTAAAACACGTTGCTTCCAGAACCTGTAATTAAGTCCCAGCTCTGTTGTTGGTGGTAGCCAAATAGCTGTAAGAACTGCTGGCGTGATTTGTCTCCTGTTGCCCAGCCTCAGTGGGTTGACGTAGGCTGCTGCCACTTTACCACATTAGCTCAATTAGTAGAGATCCCTGATGCTGGTCTGAAAAATCTAGTTCCAGTGACTTTACAACCATAACGTTGTTCCTGCATTTGTTCTTCAGATAGTTTTCCTGGTGTCACTGTTCCTATGCTTCCATTGTAGGCCTACCAGATGCGACCTTCAATTATTTTCTTTGATGAGATCGATGGCCTTGCTCCTGTACGGTCCAGTAAACAAGACCAAGTTCATAGGTAGGGCATGTTTTGTATCTGTGTAGAAGGCTGCTTGATCTCTGTGAAAAGAAGACCACAACCTATTTAACTTGATGTGACACATTCATTTATCCTGAAAACTAGTAATTCAGTACTACTGAATTTCAGATTCTTTTTTTTAAACACTAATTAAAAACCATTTGCTAAGCTTGATAGCAGCACAAGGTCTATGTTACCTTAGCTATGTGGAACTCAAGGTGATTTACTAAACTGCTGAATGAAAATTGTACTTTTCTGTTAGCTCTGTTGTATCGACACTTCTGGCACTTATGGATGGCTTAGAGAGCAGAGGAGAGGTTGTGGTAATTGGAGCCACCAACAGACTGGATTCTATAGATCCTGCTTTACGACGACCAGGACGCTTTGATCGAGAGTTCCTCTTCAGCTTGCCAAACAAAGAGGTCAGAACTTCAACTCCAGCTTAACGCCAGTGGGGCAGAACCCATCTTAAAAACCAGCCCCTGTAACAGGGCAGCATTGTGGAGCAGTGAAAGTCTGTCAGTGTTGTACAACTTGGACAAATGAGGGCTGTCTGGAGAGACTGTGTTGCACCATGCAGGGTAGACCTGGTACTGACTCTATATCAGTAAGATGATTGCAATAGGCAGTTAGTTCTCTAGTTTTGGTTTCTCCATGACCAGCAAAGACTATGGGGTGCTGCTAGTCACTGAAATGTTTAAGAATGAATGTGCAAATTAGTTATAAAGTACTGCTATAGCACTGTGAAAGTGAAAGAAATGGTGTACAGACAAAGATTCCTTTTTGGTAACAAAAACTTTGATCAAGGCTTGTGCTGGAGCAAACGAAGTATGTTGGGATGTGACATTTCTACTGGTACTTAGTAATAGAGACTTAGACAAAAATGTAAAGTCACTGCACTGGGGCAGGGCTTGGGAAGCTTCTAGTTCAATGGCAATAGCTGAGCAATTAAAAAAATAGGTATTTAGCAACCAAAAAATATGGGGGGGAGCAGTGGGCAAAACTGAAATTCTCTGTATTTTCTTTCTGGCTACAGCTGATATTTCTTGCTCCTAACACTTTTTGGAAAGAGGATAAAAGCCTTATTGGACTGAAGGCTAGTAAAAGTGCACTTAACAGTGTATTTAACACAAACATTTGTCTCCAATTTTTATCTGCTCTCAGGAACACGAGAGAAGATGCCATTAAATAGATCTAATACACAATTCCTACTGTGAAAGAATTCTAGAAGTCTGCCATAATTGGTCTGTGTACTAGGAAATACTTAAATAAATCAGTGAAAAGTCCTTCTAAGATCAGAGATGGGGATAGGCAACGTTTGACATTACCTGGATGAGTGACAGTTGTTTGAGTCATGATTATTGTTCTTGGTAGTAACTGTAGTAATTGGAAACGGAGCGCTAGGACTGTTTTCCTTGGATAAGCTGGCAGAAGACCAAATCTGATGAACAAATGAGACTGTCACTGTGAAATTTTGCTGAATTTGAGAGAATTTTCTTTGAAATATCTGTTTCCAGATAAGTTTTGGGGTTTGGGGTTTTTTTACTACAATTTTTTCCTCAGGATTATTAGGTCTCACACTTGTGAAAACTCACTTTTTGTGGAAGATGTAAATGCCTTTTATTTCACTGCAGCCCCCAGCAAGAGTTTAATGTAACAAGTTGAGAATAATGAAATTTCCTTGTTGAAAAAGAGGGCATATTAACTGACCTTTTTAAAGTTTAGCAGACAATAAAAGTATTTGTATTAGTGTGAGGGTTTGGGGGGTTTTGTGTTGTGGTTGTTTTAACAGAAAACTTAGGGCAAACTAAAATTCAGCTGTTTTGTTTTCAGGCTAGAAAAGAGATTTTCAAAATTCACACACGAGACTGGACCCTGAAGCCATCGGACAACTTACTTGAAGAGATGGCTGAGAAATGTGTTGGTGAGTTTGAAAACAGCGTGAGTTACTGCACACAACTTGAGTCATGGGGAAGCAGAGCTTGTACCAGGCAGTGCTTGAGCTCCTGTGCCTTGCTCCAGAGCGAGGCAGTGGGGCAGCTGGCATGCCTGGAAGCAAAGTGTTCTTTTTTTCTCAGAACACTGATAGGGTTTGGGACATTGTTCCCAGGAGCAAAGTTTTGACTAGGAGGCTGCTGCTTAAGTGCAGGAGATCAGGCTGTGAGCCACATAACAAAACTTCTCTGTGGTGCAGTAATTCTTTAAATTATTGCTTACCCTGTTAATTTTTGGTTGCATGCAAAGTCTTCCAGTGTTGCACTTTAGAAATCTTGGCCTTGACTTCGGTGCTGCCTGAGACTGACACAAGGTGTGATTCATGTTTTGTTTATTAGGGTACTGTGGTGCTGACATTAAAGCCTTGTGTGCTGAAGCTGCTCTCTGTGCTTTGCGCCGCCGGTATCCTCAGATATACGAAAGGAGCGAGAAACTGCAGTTAGACGTCACTTCAATTAAAATAACAGCAAAGGATTTTGTCATGGCCATGCAGAAAACTGTTCCAGCTTCACAGAGGGCTGTGGCTTCACCTGGGCGAGCGCTATCACCTATTTTAAAACCACTGTTGGAAAACACACTGGAAAGAATTTTACAGGCCTTGCAGAGAGTATTTCCTCATGCAGAGCTTGCACTAAAGAAGGACCAACAGCCAGGTATAACAATAACATCCATTTGTTTAAAATTCTACCAATGCAAATACTTGTGATCTGTGCAATAACATACATAAACCCCCCAACCATAATGACAGTTTAATTTTATATCTGCACGTGCACAGCGCTGGATGGAAGCTGTGAGTGACTCACCATACACAGTGGAGAACTGTGTCCTCTGCTGGAACACCCTGTTTCTGAGAGTAGCTAACATCACATCATTTGTAGAGATGGATGGAAAGTTTAATATGTGAGCACCTCTTTCCAAATACTTACATGCAGGGAGAAGAGTATTGTTACATAAATGCTTCTGCTTCCTGTCTGAAAACGTCAGAACCATGGTACAAGTTGTTTAAGCTAAATACAGTTTTAGCTATCATAACTTTCAGTGTTATGGTCTCTTAACTGAAATATTTGTGGATCACAGTGTACACTTGCACATGAGATCAGAATCTTTTAGTAGTGTGTACTTTGGGGCTTGGCTTGCATAGCATAAGTGAGCTCGTGGTCCTGACTGACAGCCCTGACCAGGTTTAATTTGTCAGTTGGTGAGAAGAAATCAATATTGATAAACTCTCCTGATTAATAAAGATCTGGGAATAGTTAGTTACCATGCTAATCCCTGGAGAATATCCTCCCAGTAGAACTGGTAGATTGTTTGCATTGGTAAAACAGAGGCAGAAACCCACCAACACAATGAAAGCATTGGGACTGGGGAATGGGTAATTGCATCTTCTCTCTTGTCTGCCTCCCATTGTCTCCTCCTTTGGTGATGTTTGAAGAGCCTTATTTAGAAGATAGGTGGGTCTTTATGTTCTGACTGACTAGTCATGGACAAATGGAAGACTGTAGCCTTCAGGTTCACTTAATTTCTCCATATCTAGTGGGGGAACCTCTTCCAAAAAGAAGTGGCCTCATTGTGTTTTTTAGGTGTCTATGAACTACAGTAGTTGTTCCTAATCATCTTTATTCTACGGGAAAAAGCCTCCAAAAAAGTTTTTGTCAACAGAGAGATAATGCCTTATGCAAGTCATGGGATGTAGGACAGCTTTAGGTCTGTGGTAGAATGAACTTTTCAGAAAATAGCATTCAGCGTGTACTTTAAAATGATGGAATACATCATTTTACATACATACATATGGAACACATCATTTTACGTACATACAAGAGAATGGTTTCTTTCACTGATTTCAAAGGTGTATTAATGCAAGAGTGAGATTTGGACTATTTAGGAAAGTTAACAAAGATCTCATGTCTTCCTGTTTTAGGAAATGACGTGATTGACACTGATGAGGAATCACCATCCATTTTTGAAGAGAGGCCAACTCATAAAGTGCCTGATCATGAAAAGGCAGAATTCCTCACTTTTAGCAGGTCCATCTTTGTCCCCTTTATGTTTACATTTCTAAGATAACCGGGTCTGTAAACTGTTTTGTTGTGAGGGGTGCTGGGTGAAGGAGTGATGAGTGTGGAGGGGGTGATCAATATTTGCAAGAAGTAAGTGCAAAGATCCAACCAAGTGCTAATGTTGTAACTGAGTGCACTGCCCTGACCTATCAAACTGAATGACCCAGCCCTATTTTCCTAAGTCAGAGTGATCCACAGATTATTAGAACATGTTGATTTAATCAATGGTATTCCATGAAAGACTCAAGATCCAAAAGATGCACTGTCTCCCCTTTTAGCTTAAAAAAACCCTTGTGGATTTGTGTAGCCATATTTTTCCCTTCTGCCTTCCAAAACTGTTAAACCAGTAGCAAATTATGTAGCAGAAAAAAAATATGGATGAGAAATAGTTTGTTAAAACACTGTGAAAGAAACTGAAACAGTGTCTGCATTTTGTACCTTTACCCTACTGAGTTTGTTATTAATCTTTTGATGTTTTCATTTTGGAAGTCAGTCATGTAAGCCAACAGTTGAAGCAGTAGATTATTGTTGTCACTGTTGGGTCAGTTATTCTTCCCCCTTTCTATAGCTGTGCTGTCCAGATGATGTGACCTGCTGAGCTTAGTTGGGTCTCTAGGACCTCTGACTTCAGCAAGTAAAGGTACAGGAGTATAGTGGTGGAAGAAACCTCTTCACAAGTATGTTTCATGCTACTAAAGCAAGATGATTAGGGAATTAATAGGCAATTCAAATTGAATAAAATAAATGTACTGCTGTATTTTAACCAATTCAATTGTGTGCTTCTTCAGATACAGCTAACATGTTTCAGTGCCCACATTAATTCTTCTCTTAGAAATGTTGTTCTGTTCTGTGCTTCCCACCATCTCCAGGAGGTATGGCCAAATTTTAGCTACACTTGACAGGTAGAGTTACTTAAAGTCAAGACACACTGAAAATGGTTGTGTATGGGCAGTGAAGAGACCCAGACTGCTTTATGCTGAGTAAACTGTAATTCTGCCCCATATCAGGTTAATGACCAGTTGTTATGTGTGTATTTGGCTGGACAGTCCCTTTGTGGGATTTAGGAGCTGTTACTTAACCCAGCCAAAGGAATAACAGACATGCTGGGGACTGGCAGGATTTCTTAGTGGAGGGTTCGTAGCAGTTTGTGAGAAAATAGGCCTTGATGGTCTTCCTGATCACACACCAACTTATTCTTTGGTGGAACATGAAGTGTGTTTACAATTAAAAAAAAAAATAAACCAACTTGAATATCTGTGTGCCTGTTAATCACTCATTTTTAAATGTGTTTTCTTCTTGCTGTTGTAGAAATCCTCGTTGCCAGCCAACATCTTTCAGACCACGGTTCTTATTAGTTGAAGATCCAGGGTGTGGGCAAGCTTTTCATTTGGCACCTGCAGTGATACATGCCCTGGAAAAGTTTCCTGTTTATACGTTAGACCTGCCTGCTTTGTTTGTTAGCACCACATCCCCGGAAGAAACATGTGCACAGGTATCTGTTTTTATCTTTATTCCTGTAGGATTCATGAACTGTATAAAAACTAGTGAAATAAGCAAAATTCATTGTTTTTGGAGGCAGCCTGACTTGAATGTACTGTTCCATTTACTTCTGTCTGGAAATCCACTTTTCTTCTAGATGAAATGACACCATATAAAAATATTATACATAGCCATGTTTTCCATTTGAAATGAAACGGGAAGGATGTTGCTCAGCAAGAAGGGAGGTGCTGCTAATAAAGCCCTCTCTGTGGCAAGAAATTCTGTTGATCTTCTTGGGATCTAGAAAGTTTTTATTGCTTCTTAAGGCTCTGTGCTCCCAGTAGATGGCACTGCATCAGCCTGACAGCATCATACACTTTCTGAAGCCTTATCTTTTATTATGTTTGCAGGGCAGTCAGAGTTTTGGGAAAAAGTGGTTATGTTTTTTACGAATACAGCTTCTACTGCTGCAGTACATGCAGTAGAGGTGTGGAAATTCATGTACACTGGTGTGCTTTCCTTAGCTAGGAAAATTAAATATAAGCAGATTAGTGCTGTTTCCCTCTTTTCAATTTTAGGTAGGGAATCCGTTTTGTATTCAAGTATTTTGACCTTTAGTAGCAGCATTTGGAGCTGCACAAGTCAGGACAGACACATTCCATGACTGGATACTCATTTGTCACATAGGAGGAACAATTCCTTTTTTGTTATGGGATCTTTGGACACGTAACTACCCTCTCTAGTCACTGCCTGGACATACCATGTCCACTTCCCACCTTTTGACAGGAACTTCCTGAATATTGTTAATCTGACAGGGTCCGTGGAGAAATTTGTTGTGTGAAAGGACTGTTGGCACTTCCCTCATGCCGTAGATGCTTGTTGTCTTCTGTGACTGAGGTGCCATCTGAAAGCAGTGGCTTGTGCTCTTCCAAAGTTGGTTTCTGTCTGCATGGCAATGCCTGTATTTGAGTCAAAGTGAAAATTTGACCTTATTGTTAAGGAGTTGTTCATTTATTGTTTTGTCTTGATGTTTTGGTGTCATGTACTCCTCTTTCATAAGATAGGCTACTAGATAACTATCAGCCAAACTATTTTACATGATGTAGGTTTCTTAACCAAGCTTTCATTTCACCAGCTAATGCAAGAAGCTCAAAGAACAGCACCAAGTATCATGTATGTCCCACAAATCCCTTTGTGGTGGGAGACTGTTGGACCTACAGTGAGAGCTGTTTTTACGACACTACTGCAGAACATTCCAACATTTGCTCCAGTTTTGCTCCTTGCAACATCTGATGTGCAACATGAAGATCTCCCAGAAGAGGTATTTCTGTCAATACTTTTCTTCCTTTTTTACTCTTCCCTTTTTGCTTGTTAATTTATAACTCCTGGAAGCCTGGAGGACTGTGCCTGTCTGTTATTACTTAGGCACCCAAACCCAGTCTCTTGAAATCTGCTTAGACAAAACAATGGTGAAAGCATTTGTCTGAAGTGTTGTCTGAATAAAGAGATAGACTTTGGCCCAACTCTTTCACCCTTCTCACACATGCATGCTTATTAGACAGATGAACAAATTTGCTTCAAGCAATCATTTCAGTGATTCGATATTCCTAGCTATGCTTGAGACATAGCTAGGAAAAAGATTGTTATTCTGAAAACATTGTTATTGAAAAAGTATGGTAGTCACGCTGTTACTGATGGAATACCATTTCAAATTTAAATAATTTCATAAAAATTTTTATTTCTTTATAGGCTAGAAAGCTAGGACCCAAATTCCGCTTCAGTAATTTGGAAATCAATTTTTAGTTATGTTCCTTAACAAAACTCAGTAAGAGTAGATGCTGAGCTTTCTAGACATCTCTGGTGGTACAACCACCTGCCCCAAGCTGTACTGTGAGCTCAGAAACGATATGAGAGTGTGCATTAAAGGAGGGTGTTCAAAATGTGGATATGCTGCTTGGATCGTTTCGTCTTGGTAGCAGAAGTTTTTGTACTGTTAATAAATGCCTTCTAAATTAAGGAATAAAATTACTTCCATACCTTCTGGTAATAGAGATGAGAAAATGGAGTACAACTTGGAAGTATGGAATTTTGGACACCTCACTTAAATTAATTAAAAATAAAAATTTATAAAGCTATCTTACTGAAAAGTTGTCACTGGTCAGCTGAACCTTGCCTGTTCCCTCTATTTTTGCCATATTCAAGCTAAAGGTCAACTAGACAGGTAAATACAAAACAAGCAGCCTTGGAGGTGGTGAATGTGACCCCTTTCTGAGAGGTTTATTGTACCTTTTTTTTCATGGACTGTAGAAAGTGGTTCTCAGAGCAGGTATTTTAATTTACCATGTTATGAAAACCTAGCCTTTTAAGGCCAAGAAGATAACTTTTCATAGCTTGTCTTATCCAGATGAATATTTAGTTAAATCTAGAAAGGTACTCATCTTTTTGGAATTGACTATAAAGGATTTGTGTGGCCTTATATCTGAAATACCTTTTCTCTTCATGCTTTAGATAAAAGTATTGTTTAATAATGACTGTGAAGAAGTTTTCAAAATCCTGTGGCCTACCTGTGCTGAAAGAAGAAGTTTTTTCGAAGACTTAGTTCTGAAGCAAGCTGCTAAACCTCCTACATCAAAAAACAATGCAGGTGAGGATATTCCGAGTATAAAATTTTGCTAACTGTAAGTTAACAGTGTTTGCTTTGGGGGTAATTTTCTATCAACCATTTTTCATGGGTTTGTATTTGAGTACCACCAATTGATTAAATTTTCTGATTAATTGAAGCTCGGCGGCCATTGGAAGTTCTGCCTGTAGCACCACCACCTAAGCCTCGACAGCTGACAGAGGAAGAAATGAGACAGGTGGAGGAGCAGGAAGAGGATACATTGCGTGAACTTAGGATTTACTTGAGGGATGTGACTCACAGACTGGTCATTGATAGACGTTTCAGAGCATTTACAAAGCCTGTTGACCCAGAGGAGGTAAATTACTGTTGATCTGCAATACCACGATAGCTGTGTGTATTCACAGTCTCTCTGTGTGTATGTTCCTCTCTGTTTGTGTGTTCTTTCTAGGAAGGCTTATCTTTGTTGCTTTTACTTTTGTTGACTCCATAGGGCTCTGCAAGGTCTTTGAGTGTTCACTGAAGTCCCTGTGTTCCTTCTAAAATCTCTTTAAGACTTTAGAGTATTTCTATTAGAAGGGACTAAAAAGGATCATCTAGTCCAAGTGCCATTTACACCAAATGCCAACACGATTTGCCCATGAAAAGGCTTTGATATGTAGGTGTGTTACAGCCCTGAAAAGCAGAAATCTGTCTTTTTCTCTGTAATTATAAACAGTACCTCTAGGGCTGTTTTAATAAAGCCTAAAGCTCTTTAATTATCTGTCAATAGTTTCTGCAAGAACAGAATAGAAGCAGCAGTTTGTCAAATAAATTTTCAGATTCTATTCTCAGGGGACTTTCCTTCGTATGAGATCAGCTATATGGGCTTGGATGGGTTTTTTTATTTCTCTGTAAGACCCCAAGTCTCGAGCTACCAGCTCACAAAGGAGCTTTACCTTAAAAATATACAAGGCTTCAACAATATCCACCCTCCAAATAGATTACAAGAGCCCTTGGCTTTTTTAACACCTCAGACAGAATGCATAGGAGAAAAGCTGTACACATTTTCTCAGAGGGTACTTTTACTGGTACACATTAGAAAATAAGGAAACTTGGCGAAAGTTGAAAGGGTAACATACAACCAAAATAAACTATTCTACAAAGCATTAACTTAGCATATGCTAACACATACAACTTAGCAAAATCCAGCCCATCTGGTCCTAAGTTACCCAAAATATTAAGAAAGGAGAGAGAAAAAGAGGAGTATAGCTACCATCTGTAGATCCAGCTACAGCAGTCTAGAAAATGGTGGGTTCACCTTTGACAAAAAGGTGTGTCCCTTCCCCACACACACTGGAGTTGGTCTGAGCCACTAATTAATAATCCAGTTTCTCACATCCTCCCATATACTTCTCAATTTATTGAATAAGTGTAAGATGGGGCACATACTTCAAAGTCAGCTGTAGTTTAGAGAGAACTTTGTGTTTCAGCAAAGTCCTGTTCCCCTAAGTATCCATGGACTTGCAATTTCCTTTACTTGTACCTTCTGAGATGTGAATAATCTAAACAAACATAGATGTCCTCATCTAAAGTACCCATTAGACTTCTTTTGTGGTCTGAATAAAGAAATTGGCACCTCCGGGTCCAGTTATCTCGTTCTAAAGTAGGTGCCTAGGACAGGTGCTTGAAAGGTGCAATTCCTGCAGCCTTTTTCTTGCTGCCAACAACGAAGACTCTCAGGTGACATAAGGAGAGGTTTCTTTGTTGTTATTTTCTGAAAGGAAGTGAAACGAATCCCACTCTGGGTGCCAGTTCCCTTCTCTGCCTCACACATGCTTCTAATCTCCCTGCTTCTTTTTTTCCCTGTCTTCTAGTATGTCTCTTCAAAGCCAGCTGAAATAGCCCTTCTATTTTCAAGAAACTTAACTGGGTAGTTTCTACATCTTTGAATGGGTCATATTGGGGTTTTTAAGAAGTCCTTCATTTGACTTTATGAAAATAATTACTCTTGGTAGCTACTGCATTAAATCTATGAGCACTTATATTTCCTCTGTAGGTACCTGATTACAATGCTGTTATTAAACAGCCCATGGACCTCTCGACAGTTCTCTCCAAGATTGACATGCACCAGTACCCAACTGCAAGAGATTTTCTAAAAGACATTGATCTAATCTGTAGCAATGCTTTAGAGTACAACCCAGTTAAAGATCCTGGAGGTGAGGATGTGGTTTTATCCCTAATTTGTAAAAATTTTAAATGTGTAAGTTTGATAAATGTCTTCTGTGGACAGTAGACATGGGATTAGATAACTTTAAACATCCTCAAAGAGAATTCTTGCAGGGTTGTGAATGCTGTAGCATTAAATAAACTATTTGGGAAATTGTAATAAAGTGTTGATTAGTAACTGCTGCTTTTTGACTGTAACATTTCAGATCGTCTCCTTAGGCACAGAGCTTGTGCCTTGAGAGATACTGCATATTCCATAGTGAGGGAAGAAATGGATGAAGATTTTGAAGAACGCTGCCAAGAAATTAAAGAATCTCGGAAGAAAAGAGGTATGTTTTGTGACACTGAGGATTTAAAGACTTGACTCAGTATTTGTAACCAGCCACACAAGACACAATTCTTTGCTCTCTTATTTATTGCAAGGTTCAGACTGTGCTTCCTCTTACTTCTGTGTAATGCCAAAGGAGGACTCTGTTCCTGCATGTAAGAAAACCGACCCAAAGTGTAATGAGAAATCAAAGATGCCAGCAGTGCCTGTGGATGCCAGTACCCCCTGCTCTAAAGGCAAGATGTGTTTTATTCAGACCTTCTTGGAGAAGGTGTTGAAGTGCCTGCTACATTTACCGTTCTTGTGACCTAACATGTTCGTGTGATGGTTGGTTCTTCATGCCAGAGGCATTAAATTTATTAATATGCTTCAAAACATGGGATAAATCCAGAGGTCGTTCTTTCAATGCGGTTATGAGGTTCAAGTGGCTGGTTGACATTGTAAGGCACTGGATCAGTGGCCCAACTGACATTTGAGTGGCTCTTACATTGCTACCTCTTGAAGTCAAAAATGTTATACGTGGCAGTTTCTGAATACTTTACTTGTTTTTAGTTATATGCAACAGTGTTTTCCCCTTCCCTGCCCTCTTACCGTGATTTCCAATTGAAGGGGGAAGGGTTAAAAAACAGGGCATCAATAATCATTATTTCTTCACTTTCCCCATGAAAAGGACATGAAAAAATAAAAGGCTTTGAGTCTCTTTCAGTTAAAACACATGACATGGTGTGCAATTTCCTGGTCTTGCTGGCATATCTGGGAATTTTGCCTCTGACTTGACCCATAGGCTTTATGTGGTACTCCATGAGTACAAAGAATGGTGGGTTTTTTTGGAAGACAAAAAGCCAAGTTTGTTTTTAACAAAGTTAACTGAATTAGAAAGCCCATGAGGCATAAATCGTTATGGACAGGGTTTTTTTTCTTCAGCACATATTGCTTTAACAGTGTCTTTTCAACTCTTCCCAACATATGTATAGCTTTTGAAGTTTACAGATTTAGAGATTTTTGAAGAAGGACTCCTCTCCAAATGCTCTTCTGTTGTTTACCTGTATTAGATCACATACTAAGTCACCTAATAACCTTGCTTTGCAGTAATACTTCCTAACTAAAGTAAGCATTCTCTGCTTATAACAGCTTGAAGCTGATAGTTTTGTGCATGAAATTCTGTAACTGACTTTTTTTTTTTTT
>VYXB01003812.1:287314-322022 GCA_013397135.1 Pachyramphus minor
CCTCCCCATTGTCTGGCGGTGGCGCTGCCCCCGCGGCCGGGGGTTGTCGCCCGTCGGGGGCGGCGGGCTCCGGGCGGGCACGGGGAGCCGGGGCATCCCTTGGCAGTGGGCTGTGCGTGTCCCCCCGGCCCGGCGCGCAACGGGGTTAAACCCCTCCGAGCCTGAGCGCCTCTCCCCGTTCTTCCTTCCTCCACCCTGTGCCGGGAGCCTGTGCGGGGTTTTGCTCGTCACGGGGTGGGGGAAGATTTGTCTGACTCGTCAGTCAGAAAAGAGTCAAACAAGTTCAGTAATGCCCGTGCGCCCGGAGGAGCCAGCGAGATCCCGCCCGGTGTCAGCGCTGGGACGGACAGACTGACAGACAGACTGACGGCAGCCAACAAGCCATGAAGTTCTGGCTCCAGAGTTGTCTCGCATCCCGTGGCGTTGCGGTGCCGGGGGCGGGAGTGGAGGAGCAGCACAGTGTATGTGCAGGCGAAGTTGGGGAACATGTCTGGTTTGCTCCTCCGGGGGTGTCTGGGTTTTTGGGGGTGCGTTCTCACGCTCGGCTCTGCCCTGTACCAGGATGTGCAGCACTGGAGATCAACACCGACTTCAGTAAACCATGTAATGGAGGCAGTTCTGGATCTCTGAAAGGGCTCAGAGTATCTGCAATAGTGATCGTCATCTGGTAGGTACTTGTGCTTTATTTGTTTGCACAGAATCACATATTCTTGAGTTGGAGGGGACCCACAATTTCTGATCTGCTTGGGCAGGTTAAATAGTGGAAGGAAGGAGAAGTTTAGTGTGAACAAAGTGTCAGGTAAAATAGTGAAGGCTGAGGTGGCTGGGTCTGCAAGCTGGAATAGATGCTACTTTTTAAAATAGAGATGTACAGAGAGCATATTGTGCATGTCAAACTGCACATACGCATATCAATAAAAAGTGAATTTTGTTACAAAACTTGTTACATGAAAACAAATATTCACTCAAACGTAAGAAAGAGAGGAATTTTAAAAGCTGTGTTCATGGTTTTCACCAGTGGTCTGTTTTTTGTTTGTTTTTGTTCAGAAGGCTTTCAGGCCAAAAAAAAGAAAGCTTATGAGTACTTAGAGAAACCCTGTTTAAAACGACCTGCGTGATGCAGACTAGAGGACTGCCCTGAATTATGACCTCTTTGAGTGAGAATGTATCATTTAGAAAACCCTTTTGTAGCTGTGTTTAAACACTGCCAGCAAGGCAGTCTATTTTACTTGTGCTGTTAAATGAGTTCCCCTGAGCCGATTAGAAGTAGGTGCCATTTTGTATAACTGAAATTATTTGCTTTTAAATTCAGGCTAGTGGTTCTTGTATCTTTACTAGATTGAAAAGCCCTCTGCTATCATATCTGGGTATGGCATGTGTATATTGTGATGGTCCCCAAACTTGACTTTGTAAAACATAGTACTTTGAGGTAGAGCTTTCTTTTGTGAGGCTTACTTTTCTACTCTCCTGCTATTTCTTGTGACTCTCTTCTGGATTATTTCTTCTCTTGCAATACCCTTGATGACCTGTGAGTGCTTGAGCAGTCGTGGTGTCTAGCCTTAATTGCTGTCATTTATAACTGTAGGTTATTATCGGAATAGACAATATTTATCACAATGTTTGTCACAATACTTATTGTTGGAGACTGTCAGAGCTGTGAATTCAACAGTTCTGCCTTTTGTAGATTCTTGATACTGAAGAATTTCTATCAAATAATGGACTTTGTAATAATGTTAGGATTCCTTTTGTTCCTAATGTACCAAAAAGACTCCTTCTTGTGTCTTCTGCTTCACTGACTAGTCGATAGCATTTTAGTTAAGCTTATTGCTATGCCTGAGGTGTCCCCTTAGTTTTCCCTCCATTTGTTTGTGTGCAGTCTAAGGCAAAGGTTTAAGTTTTTGGTTAACTCTCATCTACTTATGACCAGTGACCCATTTTTTGTATGTGACTTTGAAAGAGTCTTACTTGGTAAAAAGTCATATGTCTTTGAAGTCAGATTCTTTCCTCAAATCTGAGTACAGGGTTTTTTGCAGCTTTATGAAGCCGGAACTTTAGAAGAACCAAGTACATATGAACTGGGTTTTATTTTGTTTGTGCATAATAAATATAACCAAGGCACAATCACTTGTAGATAAGCTCTGGCTCATCTTTATTTTGGTGATCAGTTGCTCTTTACCTGTCAAGCTGAGGTCTAGTCCAGGTTTCACAGTACCAAATTCAGTATTTTTATGTTTTCTGATTTTTGTAGATCCTGAGCCTGCTGTAAAATTTACAGAATGATCTGTACATTTACAGAATGATCAGTGTCTGTTAAAGTCCTGTGTGATAACAGTTTTGGGGTCATGGCGTGAGGGAATGTTCTGCCCACTTTTAGCTGAGTGCACGGACGTGCTGTTCTATTCTGTGTATTAATGGTCAATATTCCCTCTCCTTGTGCTTCAGATGCGGGGTCATTGATCCATAAATGTCCAAGATGGTTCACTTCTGAGCTGTCAGGGACTTGTAAACAAGTGGTGCAATTTTCAGTATGGTACCATTTTCCCTTTTGTTTTCTTGCTATTTCCTAAATAGCAATACTGATCTTAGTGTTCTACTTGTGTAGCTCCCCGCTACCTGTCAGTGGTGAATATATACCTATAAGAATACAATTTTGTTGTTATTCTTTAAGTTTCTTATGTTGCTAGCATCATTAGTCTTATTAATTCAAATTTACTGTCTTTATTCCAATTCATCTTCTCTCTCTCTTTTTTTTTAATTTAATTTGCATGGCTAGTTCAGGATCTTTCCAAATAGTCAAACCATTTTGCTGCATAAACAGTTGTTTCTTTCTGTGGAGGTGGAAGCCACCAAAAATTATGTGACCCAGATGGCATTTCATAATTCTGTGCCTTGCATCACTTTAACTGATGGTGCATTTCCAGTTCTGTGGTCTTGCTGTCAAGGAACTGGAAGGAAGTTCAGAAGGTGCACTCACGTCTTTTTCATATACTTCAAAGTTCAGTGAAGTGGTACATATGTCTTACAACAGTGTCTCTACTACCAGTGGATTGTTTCTAACTAGCTTCAGGGATCAGCCCAAATTGAGCAACAGTCTGCTGTTGTCACTTGTTAGAAGATGTGTACCACTCTTTTATCCTCAAGAGCTTTGAGATCATAGTAAATGTTACAGTTCAGTAGAATTCTCTGAAAAGGAGTATGATCTAAAAGGGGAAAAAACTTGAATGTAGTGTATGTTTATTAAACCATTAAAATTATAAAAAGACACATTATCATGCTAAAGCACAGAAGCTAGGAAAATTGCTGACAACAGACAAATGGCTGTGATGTGATTGGACAGTCTTTGGGAAAAATTGTAAGGAACTTTGAATATGGTACTTTTTGCACTTCGTAAGTGCTGTCAAAGATAGCAAAGAGCTTAATATTACAAACATCCTTTAGCAGCCTGACCTCTGCTTGTGCCTGACAGGTCTAAAGGACTTCAGTATATTCTGCTTTGAAAGAACAGGTTTCACATCATGTTTGGAACTATTTAAGAGAGCGATTTTGGTGGTTTAGATTACCTCTGTGCAGCTTGGCCTTCCCCCAGTGGTGTTTTGCAATATGCTCCTCACCTTCCTTGCCTATTGGTCTCACTAGAAGCCGAAGGAATTTAACATGCTTCCAGGGACCCACAGTTTGAAGTTGTTGCTCAAGCAAGACCCAAAGGCTGGCAGTTTTGTTTGAAGAGTGGGCAGACAGAGCTGTGCAATGAGGCGTGTGTAATGCCAGCCCTCGCTGTTTGGCAAAGCCAGCGTCGTTCTGTGAGCGCCGAACTCACTCCACCAGGCAGGAGGACAGATAGGAGCTTTTGAACTTTCTGGTAGAGATGGTAACAAGTTCCACGTGTTCAGCACTCTGAATCTTCAAAGCATCTTTGAACCAACTGTATTGGATGGAAAATAGCTGTTAGCTTAATGAATTCTGTGAATTGGGCAATTATTTTATACAGATTTTAAGGCTTGAGTCACTGGTTATAGGTTAGGATGTGATTATCTTAACATTGTCTTAGCTTAGAAAGTTGCTAAGAACTTCATAGATGGAAAGCATGTTTGCATAGTCCCAGGCAATCTTGGTAGAGGTTTCTAAGCTTGCCTTTCCTAAAAAAATGAGACACACTAATGTAAACAAAACATGACACTAATGTGGTTACTTTCCTCCCTGTATTATAATGGAAGGACGTGCTTTGTATGTCAAAATGCCGTTGATTTTAAAACTCTCCTGCTGGCTCTGTGCATGGGAGTAAGGTTCTTGGTAATCAGGTCAGTTGAGATCTAGGAATGTTCTGTGTCCAAAAAAGAGTAAAAGGGACACAGTGGGGAAGGAGTCAGGAAAGAACAGTTATTACTACCTGGGCTGGAGAAGATGTGTAGTTATACCTTAGTTACAGCTGTGTGCTTCTTCAGACAGTCCAGATTTCTAGTTAATACTTAGAATACCTTCAAAGTGTTCAGAAAAATACTGACTTCTTGTACATGGGTCAGATGCCTTCAGCAAAATCAGTGGGAGCTGAGGGCTCTCTGAGGAGTTGGGCACTTGGCAGCAGTTGCCAAGTGAGTTAGATGGAGCAAGCATGCAGGCTCAGGGGTTAAGTAGGATTCNCACCTGGCAGCAATTGCCAAGTGAGTTAGAAGGCTCAGGGGTTAAGTAGGATTCTCCACAAGGTGAAACACATTTGTAACTTCACTGGAGTTTGGAGCATTCAGCACTGCACAATGTTCAGCCTTGTTTGCAGTGTTGAATACTTAATGGCTCTCTGTTCTCCCAGCCTCTTGATGGGGATCTGTCTGACAAAAGGTCCACCATACCTGGAGCATCGCATGAGTTCACATTTTTTGTGCATGGATCAGTGTGAGGAATTGATGCTCTTACAAGATCCCTGCTGGCATTGTAGGTATCTGTTTAAATATGATGCAAACACACACAACTTTACTGTTTGTACCTTATGAGTGTTTTTCAAATTTGACTTTTAATACATTTTATTTAAATTTGTTGGAGTTTGTTGGTGAGTAGAGAACTAATTTTTTTTATTTGATTAAAAGAAATAATTTAGCATGGAGGGAGACTGTTTTGGTGAGGTTTTTTTGGTGAGGTGATTACAACTTTGGGTGTTTTAACTTACAGTCAAAACCCATTCATTTTAACTCTGATTCTTGATAAGTAGGTTTTTGGGGTTTTTTAATTAATTCTTTACTTCTTGGGTTCTTTCAGGGGAAGAAAAGGCTTTGTTAAAATCAGCTATTTGTTTCTTTTGGGGATAGGAGGGGAGAGGTGGGAGGAAAGATAATATTGAAAGTTTGCTCTTTCCACACGTAGTAAAGAAATAATCATATGAGCACATCCTTAGCAAGATATATCAATCATTGTATATAATGTCCAGAGAGGGAGAAGTTTTTCGTTACTGAATAGACTGAAATTTTAGTTAAGAATCCTTTGCTTTGAAAGCTTTCTAGTATATTAATATTTTCATGGACGCTGATGGTGTGCACACCATACTCTGATGTCGCACCCACTTACTGACAGAGTGGGAAATACTTCTACTGCAGTTTATGCCAGATGCATATAGGAACAAGCTAGGTCTAAGGGCAGAATTTGCAGCTATATGCTCCTTTATATGAGTGAATATCCTATTTCCAGATGTAATGCTCAATTACAGATAGTAATTACTATCTGTGAATTACTGAGCAGGAGCCCTTTTCCTCACCAGGCTACATTTAAGCCCTGTTGCTGTAGAGAGCTGGCAAGAGAGAGAGACAGGCTGAGGGTGAGAGCTGGCTGGAGGGTTGGGACTGGAGATTGCTTTGCACCAGAGCAGCTTCTTCAGCACTACTTTGTGTGGAAAGATTCAGTCATTTCCACCCAAAGCAGTGAAATAAAAAGCTCAGTCAGCCATTTCATCTTGAGATACCCCGCCCTCCAAAACAAATATTAAAAAGAAAATGTAGGTTTTGGCCCATGCATATCCTAGTAGTTTCCACTGATTAAGTTGATGCTTGTAATTGGGGTCTAGACAGGCCATGTTTTGCAAAATATCTTTTTTTAATTTCTGTAGAGAGAGTTACAAGATTTATATAGTCCCTTTGATATTTTATTTAACCCAAAAACTGCTTGAAAAGGGAAGTGTTTAGTTTGCCTTCATCCTAGATTCAGTTTTAATATCTAATGTTTAGATGAAGGGGAGGTTGATCATTATTCTTAGTGATTCGTGCTGCCTCAAAGCACAGTGGTTTCTAGTTGTGTGCTGCCTTTCCCACTGGGGGATGCAAACAAAAGAACAATAATTTCAGACTCCTCCTTCAGTTTCCAAGAGAACCTTAGCTGCTCAGGGATAGCTTTGAATTTTAAAAGCATTTTTCTTCCAAATTATGTATTGATTGCACACAAAATAGCAGTGCTCTAATATGCAATTTAAAACAAATGCATGATGGTGCTCATTTGCTTTTAATGCTGCTTTTTCCAGCAGAAAAACAAAAAGTGGATTCTGTTCCCATAAACCAGTCTTGCAAAATCCTTACAAACATTTATTAGTCTAGACACAAAATATTCTCACCCGGCCTCAGCTTGATGATGACAAAAAAGAAAAAAAAAAAAAGAAAAAAAGGAAGCTAATATTGTACTTGGCTGTCAAAAAAGGAAAAGAAGGAAAGAAAGAAAAAGCTTGCCCCAGGCTAGTGAACCAGTAACATTGGTGGGGCTGCCTACAACAACAGATGCATTTTACTCCCATGGGGTTTCCAGGCCTGCCTATTCTCTGTGCTTAACTTGGACACTCTTATAAACATTCTCTTTGGGTACCACACCCCAGTCGTATCCTGGGCTCTTCTGATTCCGTTGATTCAATAATGATACTACACATGTTCGTGTTACCTCTCCTTACCAGTATTTGTATTCCCCTGTCTCCCGCAGATAGCATTTAACTAATGCATTAATTCAAAAACAATCCTCATATATAGGAACTGGAATAATTGAGATAGGTGATGTGATTTTATCACCGCTCAAATCTTCATGTAGGGAACCTTGATATAAATGATTTCTCTTTGACTTGATTTGGATTTGTGCTTTTGATAACTTTAATAAATGGCAAGTGATTCTCATTGTGTGATATTGTGGTAGTTTGCAGAGTTTTGTTTTGTAAAGGAATACATTATATAAGGGAGTGTTTACCTGATCAGTCCTTTATCTCAACATACACTCAGAGTATTCATTTTTGCTTTTGTCATTTTCTTAGAAAACAGTGAATTATGCATATCCTGTCTTCCAGTTAGTGATTAATTCCTGTTATTCCCAGTTTGTGTCAAACTACATTTGATTGGAAATTAAAATTTAATTTAAAATTTACCCAAACAGTATAACATGCCTGTATTATTAAACTATTGTAAAATAGCCTATCTAAGAATACATTTATTCAAACATGACTATTTTTTAAACCTACTGTTTTGTGAGACAAAATATGATACTTTTTTATACTTATTAGATTAAATTTATTGTTTCTGTGATGATGTATCCATGATTGTTAAGATTTTAACCTTGGCAGAGCTTATCCTCAAGCCTGAATTGGAGATCTTACACACAAAAAACCTGTCTTGCCTTTTAGACTCGAGGCAGGACACTTCTGTCATTCAGAAAGTAATTTTTACCTTCACTGTCTATCAAGTGAATGTCTGTATATAAAGGTTAGTCATTAACTGCCATTAATTTGGTGTTTTCACCAAGAGTTTCCAACTTAGTTAACTAAAACAGTGATGGCATGAACCAAAACTGTTGTAATAGTGATATTTTTTTTTTAAATGCTTTTATTCTGTTAATAAAAGTGTTTACAGTTAGACTTCAGGCAGTCACTGGTGCTCTTAATGAATATGTCTGGTTTAATGTTGGTAAATTAAATAGGTGTTTCTTGTATGAGAAAATGTGTTCTTGAAACATGAATGTAAATGAACAAAATGGTTCTGAGTAAAAGTTATTTCGATTTTCCTACTCTAAATAATAGGTGGTTTAAACATAATACTGGTTATTTTCTTCCTTCCCCCACAACTCTGATGCTGTTTTGTGCTGTGTAATGTTTTTTAAGCTTTTCTATTGCCTCTTAAATAAGTATTTTTATCAACCCATACAGTATTCCTTAATAAAATTTTACTGCTCATTCTCACTTAAATCAGTGAGATACTTATGCAGCTTTAAGCTATCTGTATTTTTTAAAACAGAACTAATCCATTTTTTGATGGTGTTTAAATCTAGTGCAAAAAGAGAAAAAAGCAGCTCCACAGCTATTAATTTTAATCGCAGTGTTTTAGTTAACTCCGTATATTCCACTTAAATCCTGTTCTGCTAATTTTCCACCATTATACTTTGTACTTGAGAGATAAAAAGTGAAAGTGGGTAGTCTGTTTTCGGAAATCCACACTGTTACTTCCCTGGCAGGACTGAACATCGGAGGTTTGTGTTTCTCCTGCGAGAGGGACTCACACGACAGGCAGCTCCAGCAGAACAGGGCAAAAGGTGCAGCCTCTGACTTTCCTCAGCCAGTGGCTCCCACAGTGGGAATTGTCCTCTCGAGCAGGCTCTGAGCAGTGACGAGAAGGGTCATGGGTCTGGTGCAGAGGAAGTCACAGAGGTGAGGCTCACAGGCAAGGTTTGGAGCGTCAGCCTGGAAAACAGTGGAACAGGGAACTAGCCTAGTGAAAGACTTGTTGATTCGTGCTGGGTTACTGTGCTGCTGCAATGAAGGCCTTCCTTTAGGTGAGACAAGAAGGGACTGGACTGTGGGCTCCTGGTCCAGGAGAGCCTGTGCCATGGGCTTAGATACTTGTTCTGTTCTGCTGACTCTTTAAGACCCTTCGTTACTCCATGGTAACTTGAGTACGTGTTCACCTCTGACTTCCACAGTGATGCGGGTGTGTTTGAAAGGCTCTGTAGTCCCGTGTTTTACCTTTTTTGTCAGTGGGCTGATGGGCAGTAAACAATGTTTTTCCACTCTGTCAATGCATGATGGGGAGGCTGGGTAGGGGGTGAGGGAGTAGGTCTTGTCAGACACGGAATAAGACATTATCTCCCACAGAAATCAGCGGGAGCATCCAAGAAGTACAGTACAGCACTCAGCAGGGGGGTGGAGTCAGGTCACTGTTGCAAATAAAAATGCTTTGCTTTTCACAAAGGTTAACTTGGTACACAGTGGCATTTAACTAGATAGTTGAGACCTGCAGAGAGTGTTTATGCAGGCAGCTTGGCCTACCCTCCCTCCTCTTTGTTAGAGGCTGAAACATCTCAAAATCCTGAGGAGAAACATTAGAGTAGAAGGGACTTTTGAAGATCACCTCCGGCTCAAAGCAAAGTTATCTGTGACAGTAGGTGGAGTTGTTCAGGGTCTTACCAAGTTTTGAGTATTTTCCAAGATGGATATTCCTTAAAAGTTCACAACAGATCTTTACAACCTCTCCAGACAATTAGTTACAATTCCTTGCCAGTGCTGAGGTGCTATTGCTCCACCATCACCATGCCCCTAAACTTGTCTGCAGCAGACCAAGAGTATGTTGGCGTTGCAGGGAGGGGCAAGCCTGAGTTAGCTTGACAGTCTCACCCTGGTTCTACCCTAATCTAGTGCTGCACTAGGAATACTTGCACTTAGTGGCGGTGACCAAGTACCCTAAATACAGAGAGGGGAACTTTGTGCTGTGTTTGAGTTGTGAATGTGCTGTTCTGTGAGCAGCATTGGTTGTTCCAGGTCAGAGGATAACATCGTGGAGAAATTCTGTAAGATCATCTGTGCTTGCAAGCATGAACACGAAATTGTTCTGCATTTCTCCAGTATAGAGGAGTCTGTCAGTAGGAACTAGATCAATTCTTTGTTTTGTCTGTCCTTAACTTGTGTGATTCAGCTTAAGCTCTAAAGCTGTTATATGATACTGGAAATATTCGGGAGCCACATTAAAAAACCTCCTAAAATACCAGCTTCAAAGTCACATTTTTTGCTTCATAAATGGAGATGCAAATCATGTGCCAAAGAACATAAAGGACTTTTTATGCACTCTGCACTCGACCTTCTCACAGAGTGGTAGCAAACCTGCTGGAGGAGGGTGTGGAGTGGGAAGCAGGTGAGTCCAAGGCACGCAGGGAAGGTTCTTCTGCACATGTGAGCAAAAGCCCATGGTAGACTCAGTGGTAGAGGAGGCTCTAAATAGCAGTTGAAGCCTTGGTAATGTGCCTTATAGCCTTCACCTTGACACAGGGTTACCTAGGTCAGTGCAATAGAACTGTGATCTTTTTTGCTTTTCAAGTGACACTCCAAGTCCTTGCTTTTCCTCATTCATAAAACACTGGTTCATGCAAACACTGAGTTTATACATTTTTTTCTAGTATTTTGGGATCCTTTCAAAGTTACTTAAATTATGGACCTGTATCCTAGTATATGCAAGTCTGGGTATATATGGGGAGCATGTAACAGTGTGTATTAGTGTCACCTGGTGAGCCCACTGTAAGTCCTTGTTTTCAGTTTCTTGTGATGGTTGAAATGGGAATATCTCACACATTGTTTCTGTCTTGAGGCTGCTTTTGTTCTCTGCTCATTGAGTTTTGAGGGAACATTCAGCTGGTTCAAGACAAAAATTAGAGAGGAGGGAAGCAAGAAGAGGAGGAGAAGCAATCTCCATGTAAAAGCTGTATTATCTTTCTTTTTCTAAGCAGCTCTGTGCCTCAGGGATTTGACATAGGAACTTGAAATTTGGCAAGGATCTAGCCTTGGGGTCTGAGAAATGCATTCCACTGTTTAAAAAAAAAAAAAAAAGGCAGAATTATGAGACATATCACTACCTTTTTGTATCCAAGGTAGAATTTGCAGGATGTTTTATTACCTGCTCTTGATCATGCTTTTATGCCTGTCATGCACAACTGCAGACTGCTTTAAAGCACCTATATTAAATGGATTCTCCTTCACTATCTGTCTAGGTTCTTGTATTGCCGTGCATCGGTGTAATCCTTAACCTGCAGCTGCTCCTCGGGCTTCTGCAAACACCGCTGGCCGAGCAGAAGGTATAAAGGTGCTGGGAGCTGGTCAGCCCTGAGTCCTAGTCCTACTTTTTAAGGGTAGAGCTCTTCTAATACTCTTAATTGCTGCTGAGAAACACATTTTGAATGGTGACAGCCAAATATTAATGAAAGCAGAGAGCAGACGATGTGAAGTGTGGTTTCCAATGTGACAGGGGTGCGTAGGGATAGTGGGAATCAGTGGAGGAGGGGGAGAGGAGAGCGAGACAATCTGTGCTGAGCTGTGTCACCTTCAGAAGCGCGGGGGTTCCTGTGCAGCACCAGGGATGATTAGAGAATGAGTCGGGCTCGGTAGTGAGGACACCATCTGTGGGACTGCAGCTTCGGGCTCTGAAGAAGCTGAAAGGTGTCTGGGGATACGAACTCCAGGAAGTTAAAGGAAGGTCTTGTACTTGCAGCATTAGACAAGGGCCTGGGAAAATGAATGCCTCTAGAAATTTTTCTTCTGGGAAAAAAAAAAAAAGGCAGAATCGTGTCGAAAGAACATTTTGTGAAATCATATGTGTGCCAGATTGTTTCGTTTTAAAGAAGGAAATCCCATGAGAATAAAATCTTTTGTTTTGGTGTTTTAAGGAGAAACTTTTTTTTATAAACAATTTTTAAAATGAATAATTTCTCAGTGGTCTGATGTTTTTAAAGCCAGTATGAAACATTTTGGGGGCTTGAATTAAACGTTTAAAATTAAAACTGCATGTCAGTAATTTATTTCTTTGTCCTTTCTTTTTTCTATTTAAAAGCAATCAAAACAAAACAGAGCTGTAAATATGTAAAAAAAATATCCCTGAGCCTGCTGCCATTTTATTGAGTATGATAAGAATTTATGCAAGTCTGATACTCACTTTCAAGAGTAATCCTGTAGAGATGTCTGATGTTAAAAGTTCTGAGCGCTCACAATTTAAATGGGACACTGTAGAGCCAACAAAATAATCTGCCAAAACAAAATATGTGAGGTTCAGCTGCTAAGGTAACTATCACACAAAATACGTGCTTATGAGACTGAGGAGCAGAGACATCCACCATATATGTTAAAGTCTTTGTCAGTGCACCCATGACTGTTAAGTAAGTGGGACATTTGATCGTGATATACATGATTAGATATAAAATCTGGTAATGGCTTTCTGTATCAAAAGCAGTGGTGGAAGTTACTGTGCTCACTTAGAGGCAGCTGGAGTGTATTTTGGAAGAGAAAGATAATCTGGGTTATTTAGTCGTCACTTCTGGCATGAAATTCATAAATTTACTTTGATGGAACCTGCTTGTTACCCATTAAACCAGTATTGAGAGGAAGTAGCTGAGAAAGTCTAGTCACATGTCCTGTGGCAGGCTCCCTTCAGCCTCTGTTGGGCTTTGTGTCAGCTTCCCAGTGCTCCATCACGGGGCTGGCTTTGGCACACCCTGAAGCTCTGCATGGGCAGCACGGTTGCTTTTGGTACTCACCTCCCTCATTACCAATTGTATTGGGGCAAGGCCCCCAAGTGTGCCCTTATCTTTGTAGCACACATGAAGTCCTGCTGAAATCAGGTTTTGATCCCGTGTTGAATTAGCACCAGACCTTATTTTAAAATGGGAATCAAATGTGAATATTGCAGGATTTATATAGAGATGTGGCTTTGTTTTGTAGTCATGAGCAGTAACCCTCTGAACTTCGCAGATAATGAACAACTGAAGAAAATGGCACTGTACGACAAAGTTCTTCACCCTTCTCACTGAGAGGCAGCACAAATCAGAGCATATTAGCCTATTCTGAACTCTCTGCAGAATAGTTTCTGACATAGATACATCTACTCTGAATAAATGGTAATAAAAGGAGACTAAACTAAGGATCAACAACTGCGCATTGTCGTGGGTTATAAGGAGAAGGCAACATTTTCTGTGTTGAGGGAGATCATAGACAATCTGTAATCTAGTTGGATTTAAAAGTTAGAAGCAATTTCTATTGCCTCATCTTCTCCTGAGCCACTCTGTTTATGTTCTTAAAATCACATTACATGGGTTTGGATTTTTTGTTGGCATGCTCTTCCTGCATGGTGGATGGAAGTGTTGTACAGCAGGCAGGAAGCAATGCCTTTTTACAAGCCATACACCCTGAACACACAGCATTTTCTGTAAACTCATTTATTTTCTTGCTGCATCAGCTGCTCCTGTTTAGGGGAGGGAAGGAAGAAGTGAGTAAAAAAACTGTGCTGGAAACAGGTGCCTTATGTGTGTCTTCTGCTGTCAACTCTACGGTTTTTTGTTCTTGAACTATAATCAAATGGGCAGAAGGTTTCTGCCTCCATTTAGAAAATATTTATGTAAGTCTTCATCTAAAACTGCTATAGAGACAAATTTAAATGCTGAATTCCACTCTGGAATTAATCTGCCTTAATATAATTATTAATTAATCGGGATTGCTAACTGTTTCTGAAGAGCCATGTCCTAACCAATATCCTGCTGAAAGATAAAATATCAGATCCTGGACCTTCAAAAAAGTATGCCTGCACTTGCTGTTTTTATATTCCTAGAAAAATCTCTGTTTTGTGGGCTGATTTGCTAGGAATATCAATTCTGTGAAAATCTGAGGTGAAATTAGAGAAGGAGATCGTGGTGATGAGTGTCTTGAGAAATTAAAAGTGTAAATAATTTAAGTTTTTCTTCACATTCTTTTATTAAAAAATTCTGCTTTTGATATAAAGCAAACACCTTGAAATATTTTATTACAAACCAAATTGCACAATATAAGATTAATATTAACAGCAAGGGATAAAAATACAGTCCAGATCAAAATAGAAAATCTTTAACAATATTAAGTCACATTTTGGACCCTAATATATGCAAGGGACAGGGGAACACAATCTCTGAACCATTAGTGATGGTCTTCAGGAATTCATGGAAAATGGGAGGAGGTCTCAACAGACTTGAGACAGGCAAGCATAGTGCCACAGTACCTACTCTTGAACAAGGGAGGCACTTGAGCAGAGGAGAACACGTAGTGCCTCACACATTGGTTAATGGGGTCTTCATTCCCAGGATAATACAGGAAGAATTTACTAAAAAACAGTCTGTAAGAACCTAAAGGATTGTAACAAGGTTCTTACAAAGGTGGATTTGTCAAAAACCACACTGTGTCAAGCCAATCTGATTTAATTTTTTCTTGCAGTCATTGGCCCACTGGAATGGAATGTTGCAAACCTTACTGAAATCAAGATACATGGCAAGGTCCCAATTGACATTCCCGTAAGCAGTACAGGAGGGGTGTTTTAGAGGAACTACAGGTTCCAAGGGTGATGCATAATTGGCTTGATAAACTACTCAAGTGTGAGTTTTCATAATCCCCTGCTAAACTGAGAGAATATGTCAAGCAGGGTGCTACAGGTGGAATAATCACATAAGCACCAGGGAGAAGGGAATGGAGGTTTCGGCGAAGTCTGTAGAGGAAGGAAGGCTGGGAAGGGTTGCAAGCATCTTACTTTGTTGAGATTTTAGTGAATGCTGTTGTACCACTTCATAGCCATGAATTAAACAGGGTTTTGACATCACAACATCCTTTAAAAAAAAAACCATCTCACATAGTTTAATCAGAAGTGCACAGATGCAGCTTTCTTTTTCTGAGACCTGCTTGTATCAAAGAAGCATGTTGCTCTGTTGGTAAACAGTAGAAGGATAGGATAATTTGCCTATGAACTGTGAGCAGAACTGAACCACAGCAGAGATGTGATACAGAGATTTAGCTAAAAGGCTGCAGGTGATATGATAGCACGTGGACCTGTAGGCTTACAGACACTGTGAATGCCATTGGGTACAGGAGGGGACTGGAGAAAAATGTTTATTGATCTTTTTGGACAGGTTTCCCATTTTATTCCTTATCTCCAGCCTTATCTTGAGCATGGCTCAACACTGCACGTCAGGTCAAATGTTGCTTTCACTTGCACTCTGGGCCATCTGAGAACAGGACCCCTGGCAGGCCCCTGAGCTCATTCAGGCTGCCACGTGTATAGATCCTACGTGCTGTCTTGGGAGGAGGCACTGCAGAGTACCACAGTCCCTTCTCAAAATACAACTTCAGTCAGCAAAACTAGCTGTGCAGTCGCTTTTGAAAATGGGCATTTCTGGTATTTCTGAAATTTTACTCAAGATCACAGAACGATTAGGTAATACCACCCAGCTCTTCCCCCAGAGCATTGCTCAACATTGTCTTGGCAGTTGTCTTTCTTTTGTCAAGAGCCCTCCAGCCCCACAGAGCAGCAGCATGGTTAATAATGCCCTACCTCTCATCCCTCAAGACACTGAGACAAATGGATCCATTTAGTTTTGCTTCATGGTTCTCTCACTGATGAGAGAAATGAGGTGACCTGCAATACATACTTTGTGTGTATATATATATATTTTAAATGTCTTTTGCAGTTTTATGCTCAGTTTTCCAGACTGCCACTATTAACTTGTGGAAAAAGGGTCTCTTTCTACTCCAGTACCATTAAGTAATTGTCATCCTGGAATGATGATTACCCAAGATTTATCAAGCATTGTCACTGTCCTTAATGCTGTTTAACCATATCGTTGGCATAAAAAGCATATCATGTGAGGCTGTGCACTTTGGATGTAGTCACAGAAGTAGTGCAGAGGGGAACAAAAACATTTGCAGAAGCTATTTTTAGAGAAGTGAGGTGAGACAGTTTCAAAAACAGCTTATGGAGCAGCTCTGGGTGGCATCTATGGATGAAAACTTCTGTCTTTTGCCTAAAGAAAAAATGTGAAGCTAAGAATTATTTATCTTTCTTCCTATTCTGCCCTCCCATAATCAGAAAAGAATCATCATACAGTGAAAAATAGTATTTCTTTTCCCCTTCCCATTTCTTGTAACTTTCTTCCTTTTACACCGTTCTTTTTCCTTTAAGAGTTTGTCATGCAAAGATGGCCTTTGTTTTTTAACCTATTACATGCTGTTCCCTTTCTAAACTTTCTGAAGCAGCTACTTGGGGATGCATTCCTCTTGGACTTGAGGATACCCCCACTTAGGGAAGTAGATGATGTTCCAGTATCTGAAAGTTCTTGTACCTGTAGGATTTTTGGTACGAGAAATCAGTGTCGGATTTTAATTCAAGAAGAAAACTATTACAGAGTTTATAATCCTCTACAGAAGTTTGTGCATCATTTCCGGCAGACTTGCTGTGGTCTCTGGGGGATAAAATTCACTCCAGTCTATGCTAATATAAGAATATATTCTCTGAATTTCTGCAAGCCTCAGTTTTATTTGGTGGTACTTCAGTTTTTCTTAGAAATGCACAAAGAATTCCAAGCAGAGAATACATAATTTTGTTTGGCTTCTGCTTGCTTTATCAGTCTTTAATGCTCTTTCTCTCTGGTATGTTCACACAATCAGTCATCTCTCCATTAATGCATAGAGGCATGAAAACAGATTTTAGCTAATTGCCATGTGCTAGCAATCAACTTTTATTGGTTTGGGATTGGTCTTCAGTTGCAGAATGATATTTGGGAAGCTTGGAAGAAAGGGTAGTTGTCTTTTGTCTGTCAAAGTGCCTTAAAAAGACATTGTTTTGCCTGTTTTCAGACGTGGGAGAAAGGCCCTGCACATGGTCATGCTTGCATGTATAATGGAATAGTAAAACACTATAAACCTGCCTTTTTTGGGACCCCTCACAGCCTCTGACACGAAAGACATGCAAGAGTTGGTAGTGGAAATGTCGTGCTGGGCTCAAGTAAATGATAGGAAGGACTTGAGCTCACAGAGCTGTGGAGAGAGGTTGTAATAGGTTAGGCAAAGCAACCCAAAGGCAAGAGTGACCCCAGCACTGTGCCAAGAAAAAGGCTTCTGAAGGAAGGGGAACAGTCAGGAAGTTACCAGTTTTATACCATTGGGTTGTTTCTGTCTTTCACTGCATTTACATGAACTGAAACAAATTTCAGCCTGTAATAAGCTGATTGGATTTTGCCTTTCTTAGCTTCGATTATGTCTTCTTGGAATGGGTCTGGTGGTTTCAGGGGATAACGGGATAACTCAAAGGACTGAATAACCTTAAGCCATAATATGTAGCAGAATAGAAGTTACTCTTTCAATTGAACTAATTTCACTGTCTCCTCTTTGCTACAGGTGGCGGATGTGGACTTTTTAAAACAGCGTCTCAACATCTCATCCTCAACTATTTTAAATCTGATTGCACTACAAAAGAAAAGCTGCTAACGGGATAAATGTTGAGACTTTACAAGAACTGACTTGAAGTACCGAAAGCCATTATTACTATTATTATTAATCAAGAAAAGCTTGAAGCTAAGTCTGTATCTGACCAGTCAGTATAGTTTCCGCAGTAACAGTCATGGCAAGTAAACGAAAATCAACAACACCGTGCATGGTCTTAGCCAATGAGCAGGACCCAGATCTGGAAATGGTATCAGACCTGGAGGAAGGACCACCTGTGCTCACGCCAGCAGAAAACCCTACAGCAGAAAGTGTAACAAGTGATGAGGATGTTCATGAGTATGTGGATTCAGACAATCAGAAAAATACAAATAAAGTAGAAGGTGGTTATGAGTGTAAATACTGTACTTTTCAGACTCCAGATCTCAATATGTTTACTTTTCATGTGGATTCAGAACATCCCAATGTAGTGTTAAATTCATCCTATGTTTGTTTAGAATGTAATTTCCTTACCAAAAGATATGATGCCCTCTCAGAGCATAATGTGAAGCACCACCCTGGAGAGGAGAATTTTAAATTGACCATGGTGAAACGTAATAATCAGACAATCTTTGAACAAACAGTAAATGATCTCACTTTTGATGGAAGTTTTGTTAGAGAAGAAAATGCTGGACAGGCCGACTCTTCTGAGGCCCCCTCATCAGGGATCTCAATTAGCAAAACTCCTATCATGAAAATGATGAAAAACAAAACCGAGACTAAACGTATCGCTGTTTTCCACAATGTAGTTGATGACATTCCTGGTGAAGAAAAGGGAACTGAAAATGAGCCAAACTCCGAAGAAGTAGTAGAAAACCCGCCACCGGCAGTTTCTGAGTCAAAACCAAGCCATTCAGTTGTTTGCAGTGCAGCAGATGTGGCTGGTGCAGTGGTGACCCCGGCACCAGTGCTTCAGCCTGGGGTGGCACAGGTTATAACAGCTGTTACAGCTCCACAGAACTCAAACCTGATTCCAAAAGTCCTAATACCTGTAAATAGCATTCCAGCCTATAATACTGCTTTGGATAACAATCCTCTTTTGCTTAACACCTACAACAAATTCCCATACCCAACCATGTCGGAAATCACTGTTCTTTCCACTCAAGCCAAGTACACAGAGGAACAGATTAAAATATGGTTTTCTGCCCAGCGTCTGAAGCATGGTGTGAGCTGGACGCCAGAGGAAGTGGAGGAAGCAAGGAGGAAACAATTTAATGGCACAGTGCATACTGTGCCACAGACAATTACTGTTATTCCAGCACACATTTCTGCCGCTAGCAATGGTTTACCTTCCATTTTACAGACCTGCCAAATAGTTGGTCAGCCAGGACTTGTTCTCACTCAAGTTGCAGGTGCAAATACGTTACCGGTAACAGCCCCAATAGCTTTGACTGTAGCGGGAGTCCCAAACCAAACACAGCTACAGAAGAGTCAGATTCACAGTGCTCAGCCTATTGCAGAAACCAAACAAGTAGCTGCCGTTCCAGCCCCTCAGCCCATCAAAAATGAATCCACGGTGATGAATCCTGACTCCTTTGGCATTCGAGCAAAAAAAACTAAGGAACAACTGGCAGAATTGAAAGTCAGCTACCTTAAAAATCAGTTTCCTCAAGACTCAGAGATTGTTAGACTTATGAAAATAACAGGCCTGACTAAAGGAGAGATCAAAAAGTGGTTCAGTGATACACGCTACAATCAGAGAAACTCAAAGAATAATCATGGGATTCACCTCAACAGTGATTCATGTGCCACCATTGTTATTGATTCAAGCGATGAAATGAATGAGTCCCCAACAGGAGTCACTCCACAGAGCAAGTCATCGTGGAGTGCTTTTCCTGATTTCACCCCACAGAAATTCAAAGAGAAGACTGCTGAACAACTGCAAGTCCTCCAAGCAAGTTTCCTTAATAACCCTGTCCTCACTGATGAAGAAATGAATAGGTTAAGAGCCCAAACCAAACTGACTAGGAGAGAAATTGATGCCTGGTTTGCAGAAAAGAGGAAATCAAATGTCTTGAAGGAAGAGGGAGCTGATTTGAATGAAAGTAATGCTGGCAGCTCAAAAGAGGAGGCTGGAGAAACATCTGTGGGAGATGCAACAGCAGGAACAAAATCAGGGTGTTCTACTTCAAGCAAAGTAGGCAAAAAATCACCAGAGCAGTTGCACATGCTCAAAAGTTCCTTTGTCCGTACTCAGTGGCCATCTCCACAAGAATACAACAAGCTGGCAGAAGAAACTGGGCTTCCAAGATCGGAAATTGTGAGTTGGTTTGGAGATACTCGCTATGCCTGGAAAAATGGTGGATTGAAATGGTATTACTATTACCAGAGCGCCAGTGCAAACAGTCTGAACGGCCAAGGCTTTGCCAGGAAGAGAGGGAGAGGAAGACCAAAAGGGAGGGGGAGAGGGAGACCTCGGGGGAGGCCTCGGGGAAGCAAGAGGTTGAATTGCTGGGACAGAGGTGTGTCTGTCATAAAATTTAAAACTGGAGCAGCAATCCTGAAGGACTACTATATGAAGCACAAATTCCTTAATGAGCAAGACCTCGATGAACTGGTAGCCAAATCTCACATGGGATATGAGCAGGTCAGAGAGTGGTTTGCAGAGAGGCAAAGAAGATTAGATCTTGGAATAGAGCTGTTTGATGAGAACGAGGAGGAAGACGAAATACTGGACGATCAGGAAGACGAGGAAGAAACGGACGATAGTGATACTTGGGAACCCCCCAGACATGTTAAACGTAAACTTTCAAAAACAGACTGATGTACAATTTGGGATTTGGGGGCCAAAAACCTATGAATTAGGTTTGAAGTTACAGTGAAGAGCCAAATGATTTTTCATGGCCTTCAGTTTAGTAAGCAGCTGCTTAGCATCTTTCTCCCACCTACAAGAACATGGGCAAGATGCTACCTGTGTGGGCAACAACTGCTTGCTTCGTCGCTACAAGAGATGAACATCCTCAGGCCCAGCCTAGGACAGGGGGTTATAAATCAGATCAAGTTCAGCTCCTTTTCCACACCACTGATGGGAGGTTCATGTTCATCATACATGTGACTGCTTCTCAATATTTAATTGCCTTATGTTGTTTAATTCCAAAAAAACACAGACACCTTTTTTTTGTTGATGTTGGAGAACATTTTGCCTGCTCATGAAGGAGGAAAACACAAAAACCTTAGATGTCTTTTTGCAAACATCACTTCATCTGAAAGGTTTCAAGGCCTGGGTTTATTTCTTAAGGAAAGAGTTCGAAACAAAAAGAGAAGGGGAAAAGTGTGACAAAAGGAATCAATGAACCTAGGGGTGAGGATTGATTGGTTTAAGAAAATAAGGTGATATTGGCACCTTTTGCTTATCTTCAGAGTGTTTGGGGTTTACAGAACTTGGACTGAAATGTTCTTTATTGATAATTATGAGCTAACTAAATGAGTCTGATGCTAGAAGATGCTTTTGTTACAATTAATCAGTGTATCCTACATCAGTTTAATTTAAATGCCTGACAGACTTGATGCAGTTGATAGTAACACTCATTTTTAGCTTGTGCATTCTTTCCTTTGTTGGAAATGATAAGAGAAGTATGTATATTTCTAGCTAAAAAGAATAATTTCTTGAAATCTTACACTGAGTTTTAAGGTAAACGTGAGGTGGACACTGCCTGAAAGGCATTCACAGTTGCTGAGGGGTTTGTAAGAGTACACAGGTACGGAGATGAAAAGCATCATGGGATGCTAGTAAGAAGGGTTTTCAAGTAAGTAGTGGCAATGACATGGTTGTTACTTCTCAAACAAAATGAAGTTATGTGGCTTTTAGATGCCTAGGAATTATAAACACACTAGTGTTGAATTGTTCTTCAGCGATAGCCCAGCTGAGTGATTTGTGTGCAGGTTTAACAGTCATTCATCCTAATTGTTGAACTCTCCACTGTGCTGATTGCTCTTAGCACTGCTGGGTGAACGCACTTATTTTTAGAGGTGGTTTGAGCTGCCTGAACTGAACTCCAGAAGTAGTTTAATCTGATACAAAACATCCACATCTCAAATAAGTGTATTTAAAACAGAAAAAAAGAAAAGCCATTTGCTTTCAAAACAGTGATGTCATAGCACAGTTGGAATTAGCAACTTAAAAGCAGTGGGCCAAGTTCACACAAGTTAGTTTAGGCAGATGTTTGGCATCCTAGAGGACAGGTACTCTGAGGAAGAGTAGTTTGTGTTCTTGCTACTGCCAACCTAAAGTTTTAGGGATAAATTACTTTATATTTAGATGTCAAAAGATGATGATGAATTGATGCTGCTGTTACCAGCATTGTTTGCTTTTTACATTGGCATTAATGGAAAGGATACTAGCAGTCTCCTTTTGCACATCTGTCAGCATCTTCTCTGTAAGCTTCTGCATCTGGTGACTGAGAACAGATTAGTGTAGGGAAAATGTGTCCTAATGTTTCCCCATCTCCAAGAACCTATTCTAGAATTATTCTTTCTCCCACACTGTGAAAAGACCAAGAAAACCCTTTTAGTCATGATTTTCTGAAGCAGAGGAGTCCATGTTACATCTGGTTTTCATACTTGATTGTGGCTGAAGCCTAAGTCAAAGCAAGAAAGGGATTGATGTCTGACAAAAAATATTGTTAACCTCCCAGGTTCACCTTGCTCTCTGAACACTTGTAGCTGCCCTTCTCACAGATTGAACAGGCTCTCTGAGCTGCAGGAGGATGTTCTGTATGAAGGTCATTTATTGGAGTGAACTCTTCTGACTGCCTCAGATTACTGGAGAGAAAAAGGCAATAACTTACGGTGTGTGTCATGAATGTGATGATGAAAACTATTCTGTGGCTTCCAAGGCTGAAGATGGTGAGGCACAAAGCAGCCAGTGATGCTAAAGAGGACTAGCCAGTATTCCCCTCAGTTTAACACTGGGGTGGGGAAGGAGCAAACCCATGTTGTCAGCATATTTCATGGGAGTGTTTATGACTCTGGATGGGAGGTGGTGCAAGAGGGATCAGGATCTGGCCTTTTCATTGGCTGCTGCATGTGATTGGGAGGGATTCTTGTTTGGTAATAGTATGGATGAGGCTGTTGTAGATGCCAGCAGATATAAGAAAGACTCATGCTGGTTTTAAGTTCTGCTGGGAATACAGGGTCAAGAATCTGTGCTTGCTGAGTAGGAAAGGAAAAAGCTAGAATGAAAATAGATGCTATTTTTAAGTTTCCAAAAACATTAAAACAAATCCTTGGGAATATGCCTCTAGCAAGCAAAATCTGCAGTTGCCTTAATCCTTAAGGTTGACCCAGAATTAATTTTCTGTCCAAAAAACTCCACTAAAACCCCAAACAACAACTAAGCAATGTGTCCAAATAAATATCTCCATTTTTTTAGCAGAGACTGCATTTAGGTTAGCTGAGAATCTTACCTTCTTTAAAAAATGGGAAAAAATTAAAGATCCAAGTTAATTACATTATGAAACTGGGATATTTTCTACTTTGGCACTGTTCTGGGAAATAATAGTCAGCTACAATGGTAGGCCTTAGCACATCTGGTCTCAAAAACACAGGAAGAGGAAATACATTGTTTGTCAGACTAAATATAGTTGGATTGGAGGTCTTCTTTCAGTAAAATGGTCAGAGGTGGGCCAGATTTTCAGTTGTTGTAAATATTAGAGTTCCATCTATTCCACTGGTTATAGTAGTAGTTACAGCCCAGTGAGAAAACTGTCTCTTTGCAGAATATAAAATTTAAATTAAACCATGTGCTGTGGATCAGCTAATGAGAGATGCAGAGTCCCCACATTTCCTTTGGGCTACCTGCACATGTTAAGCCTTTCAGTTTTGCTAAAGATGAGGAGAATCTGGGTGGGTTCAGCCTGAAGACAGAAGTCATGTGCATTCATTATTTCTCATAGACTGACTGTTATTTGTTTGAACAAGCAGAGTCCATTAATTACCAATTTATTTCGTGTTTACAGCGTGTGTGTATTTGCACTGCATGCTGGGACACAGGGAAACTGGAGGCCTCCCAGGTCAGACCTGACAGGAGAAGCATTGGAAAGAGCTGTCAGCTCTGCTGGTCAATTGTATCTGTGATTTGTGGTAGGAACTCAAAGCTACTGGTAGCAGTGATTTGGCTCAGATTCATCTCAGCCAAACTCAAGCTGCTGTGCTCCTTACCTGGGGGCCCAGGGCTGTACAGTCACCTGAGAGAAACAGAAATTGCCTGGTGGGTGGAAAGGATATGGCACCTCCTCATTCTACTAGTTACATGCAAGACACTTCCTGAACTTAGGCACATCAGCAAGTGTCTTAATTTTTTATGAATCTGAACACTGCTGTGCTCATCAGCAGTGCATCCCTGCAAGCCCAGCTCCCTCCTGTAGCTTATGCACACCTGTAAGGTGTTTTTGGAAGCTACTTGGAGTGAACGATGTTGACAGTGGAAAGGGAGGGGGCAAGAAAAATACGTCTGTCCAGGGATGACTGCCCATGTGGCTTTTTGTTGATTTTCCTGACTGGTAAAGGACTGTGTCTAGATGAACCTGTGGTATGTTTTCTGTATTTCTGTGGAGCTTCACCTCTTACGTTTGAGCTCATTATGAGCCAGGCTTCAGTGATTGTCATTGACAGTGAGATGAAGAAACTCTGATGTTGCTTAGATCTTACCTCTGGGTGGCTGGTTTCTCAGTATTTGTTGGGACCACTCTTTTGGAATTCAGTTGTAAGCATCAGTTCCTGTAGGGCTAAGCTAGTGCTTTCCTCTTCATCTGCTGTTTCTGCCAGGAGTACCTGCTCTGATGATGCTGCTTGTGCTGCCTCTGGAATTCAGCTAAAGAGAGAATACAGATAATCCTGAGCCAGAATGGAGAGGGAAAAGAGCTAAAAGAAAGAAAGCAGTGTGACAACTGGGTGAGACATCCCAGTATTGTCCCCTTCATGGCATGTTTCGTCCTTGCTTCTGAGTGCGGTGAAAGAGCACAGTTCCATCTTAATATAGTGCTGTCTTCCCAGTGTCAGCCTCTCAATGACCCCAGAATTAGTGTTGTAAAAATAAAGTCAAACCTATTCCTCCCTGAAGGTTTGAATGATCTAACAGTGCTGGGTTGTAAGTAGTGGAAAGGAGGGAAAGTGCAGAAGCTTGAAGGCTCTTTTGCCTGCCCTGCAGAATTTACTTACCTAGAAGTTGATAAACAAAACAATTTTAACGCTTTCTGTTCTAACAGAAAGAGTAAATTATTTCAATCACTAATTTTTAGCACATAGAAATATCTGCTTTGTTTGAAAGCAAAGGAGAGGAAAAGGTATCTAGTACTTAATGATTAGAATTCAGTGTATTATCTCTAATACACTATAGTAAATGAGGCCATTCCCTTTTTTAACCTTGTCCGGTACAATTTTCAAAATGGCTTTTTTTTTACATTATATATAATGTGATGTCTGAGTATAACTTTGATTATTGGGAAGGAAACTCATGTAATGTCCACACATTACGTGAAATAATTTCCTGATGCATGATTTGCTGACTTTGGACATAAGCCGATTTTCTTTCATTCACCAACGAACTCTGGAGGCAGGAAAATGCACTCCCTTCTCCTCCACAGAGCAGAGAAAGCATTTCTGGATCCCATACAAAGTGATTCATGGCCTTACACGGTCCCCGTAGGCCAGAAAGCCCAAAGATGCAGACACTCTCCTCCTCCGTTTTCCTCTGAAATGAGAGCACAGCAGTAACTCTGACAACTAGTCAGTCTCTGACTGCTGAGTAACGAGGCTGTAGTTTAAGGTGGGGAACATTTTCCCTTTTGCACTTAATGGAGTACTGTGTATTCAGGCTGGATGTCAGTATTTGCTTCTGTAAATATGATAGTACTGATTTGCATCCTCCACCTGAGTCCCATACCTGTCTGTATTCATATCTCCCAAGGAGAGAAGATAATCTTTAAGCTTCTGTAGTGTTAAATATCCCTGCCATAACCTGAAGGCACAAAAATAGAGTGCAATGAACTACAGCTACTTTCTTTAATTTATTTTTTCTTTGAAAATATTTTTGCTTGCATGCCGTAGTAATGGAAAGATAGTATCAATGACCAGAGAGCAGTAAAACTGTTGGGAGTTGTTTATAATGCCTGGAATGACTGTGTAAGTTAGAGATGGAAAGAGCTAGTAGAGGGCTCAGTTCCCTACACTGAACAGTGCTGGGTTACACCTGTATTCTGCATTAAGCTTGTGATATCCTAGGATAAGTAGATTTACCCAGCAGCATGACGCCAACTTGTGGGTGAAGTTACTTGAGGTTTGGTGATGTATTCTGTGGGAAAATATTTTGAAATGGAAGTTGCCACAGAAAGTGAAAAATCCCCTCAATAGATACTTACACACAACAGATCAAATTTCTGCATTGTTTCCCCACTTCCAAAAAGGGAGGTTTTGAAGCACAGGTGGGTTATAGCCAGTATCTGTAAGTTTAATGGTTGGAGCTCTTGGGGGAGTTTTTTTCTCTTTCTGTGATGAAGAACATGTGCACTTTTTCAGTGGACAGTCATTGCAAAACCGACTCACACAGAATTGTAAAACATAGAGTGATAACTGAGGATCCCATAGCACTTTTCTTGAATTAAGGTGGGATTCTGATTGCATGTTGATGTTTGCATTGGGGCAAGTACAGCCAAGGAATGCAAACCTGCTCATCCTGGTGCCTGGAGTTGGTTGATGAACTGCTCCCCAGCTCCCCTGACTTACATGTGGCTTTGCAGACAGCCACTGACACTACAGACACCTGTCGTGAGGAGAGATGGATCTTCTGTCTGGGTTGCAGAGCTGAGCTTTGTGTTGTGGTTAGCAATGGTACTTACCTCTGCTTCCAACCTGATGCTTGTTGGCAAGTGAGGCCTTTTTTTTTTTCTTTTTCTTTTTTTCTTTTTATTCTAGAGCAGGTAGCAGTATAGTGATGGGTAATGTAACTGATCCCTGGTTATAATACTGTGGCATAAAAATGCTTTGGATTTTCTAAAGTACTTTATAGATGAGGTTACTGTCTGAACACTGGACAGTGCATAACTTAGAATGTGTTGGGACACATAATATTTGTGTCCCAGTTGATGAAAGTATTTCCTTATGCTTATTCAATACTAGATACCTATCAGCAAACTCTCCCTAAAGAGTCTGCTAGAACAACAGAAGATTCAAGTCTTCATCTATGCTACAAAACAATGAATCACAAGAGCTCTGCTGTGGTTTTGGAATGTTCCCCCCACCCTCCAGTTTCAGCTTACAAAAGTATTTCCAACCCTGCATAGTTGGCTATCTGCATGTATGCTTACAGTCTTTACAGAAATGCACTAAAATGAGTTGCCCTACCTGGGAAGGCTTTATATTGTATAGAAAATGTGGCACTAGGTACTGCTCTTCATGTGCACAGGAGAGTTAACAGGTGTCAGTCTCGTTTACAGAAATGATGGCGCTTTGCAATTTTCTATAATATATTGCAATATATTTAAATGTCCTGTTTGACATGTGAAATGAAATTAAGTTAATGCATTGTTGTGTATTTGAAGTATGAGGAAGATGATTCACTAACGACCAGCAAGGTTTTTAGAAAGGTGTCCAGTATGTAGCTGTCTGTGTGATCTCTCTGGTGTATGTGATGTTAAAGGAAGCAACAATACTGTCACTGTTTAGAATGAAGAGTTTCTTTTGACTGATGCAATAGCTTACAATGTCTTTCCTTTGTAGCTGCCCAATGTGGTGAAGGGGAAGCAATTCTTGAAAAATTTCAAGATAACTGGTTAACTGTGAATGGGCCTAATCTTTCGTGAAACCAAGAAAATTTTTGGACACACACAGGACTTGAATGCTCAAAAGGATTGGAACTTAGTGTTGTGCCAAAGTTAAACTACTGCAATTGGCAGTTCTGCACTGTAAATAGAAGACTGATTAAAAGACAGCTTGTAGAAAAAAAAAATCAAATTTTAATACAGTACGTTTTTATTCTGATACATGATGGAAACCTTCTGTTTTAGATCTTTTTCAAAGAGGCTTCAGTGACCACTAGATTTTGTCCTCTTATATTTTGTTTGGCCTAATACTATATGTTCTAGTAAGATGGGCTTTATTGCCTGTGTTCTTTGATATGTGATTAAGCTTATAGCTTTGAGTGACCAAACATTTTACAGAGTAAAAGTTCTTAGAAACAGTATAACGTAACTGATATTTCTGTGTCTTATTTATCAGGCTCTGCACAAACTTGGAAGGTTGTGCTGGACTTGTACAACTCATATATGGGAACGCAGCATACTTCTGGATATTACAAACCTAAGCCTTTGTGGCCGAATGGATCTTGTCTTTGGATTTATTTTTGTTATTTTTTTGAGGCAAAGAAACGAATGGATGCTGCTGTAAAATATTTGTAATATTGCCATTATTGCTTTCTGTAGCAATTATTGCTTTTGCTTCAACAGATAAAATAAATCAGAGATAGCAAAATCCTAAAAGACGCTGGTAGAAGAAAGGATCATGTGAGAACTTCTGAAAATAAACTTTGTACCAAAAATTTGAAAACAGAAATAATGGAATAAATGTCTCCTTACTGAGTGTGTGTGGTTTTAAGAGGTGGTGTGGAAACCAGGAATCATGTCTATATTAATGTGTCACAGACCAGATCTTCTCAAATATCTTTTTTCCTGTTGCACAAAGACTGAATTTCACCAGTTCCTCAGATGCATTGAATTTAGAGAACTGGCTTGGCTGAACACCCAGTGTGAGGTCAGCTTCACGTGTGAGTCAGTACAGCTGCTTGTTGCTGACCTGTTCTGCCATGTCAGCAGCCCAGGGACGTTTATGGGATTTTTCTCATTAAGGCAGATTGTCTTTATTAAGGCATTTTAAATATTTGGGGTGGGAAGAGTAGAGATGAGTAAGAACCACCTCCTCACTGAAGTCCCTGTCAGTTGGACATGGTGCTTTGTGGCTACTCTAACATGTACCTTGTCCTCAGAGGAGAAGGGTCTGAGGTAAGAGCTGCTGTTGAGCTCTGCATTTCTGCCATTGGCATCGCTCACAGCTCCCTGCCCAAGGCAGGGCCGGGTCCTGCACGTCAACTGCTGTGCTGCAGCTGGAGGGGCTCGAGACCTAGTTTTTCCAGCAGGACCTGGCATTGTGCCTGCAGACCTACCCCCACCAAAGAAAAAGATGTTTAAACCCATAGAGTGGTTCCTGTGTGAAACATTACATCCCGAGCTGAAGCAGTGACTTAGGCACACTGCTTTGAGCACAATAGTCAGTACAGCTTCATGCCTGGCCATAGTTTTACTCAGTTCGGTGAAAACGAAAGCTTATTCAAGAATCCATCAACTAATGAGGGAGTTAAGAGAAGTTCCCGGATATGTATGCGGTCACCTTTTTGTAAAAGTTACCTTTTTGTTTACAGTGTTACCAGCCATTCCAAAAATGCTGCAATTCGGTAGATACTTTCACAAGAGACCAGCTGGCCCTGTGGGTTGTTCCCCCTCTCTCAGCCTCCTCTTCCCAGCCTCTTTTATCTTGTGTTTGTTTTCATAACAATACTGTCAACTACTATTTTTACAAATTTAAAATGTCAAGCCACTTTGTTAACTGCCTTATTTTCCTTTGTATGCCAAAAAGTCCCCTCTATAAATTGTTCCCTGTGGGCTTTGGCGTTGCTTTGAAATATTGCTGGTGGTGGTCTTTAGTCTCACATGGTGGTTTCTAACATTTTGTTGGTTAAATGACTTGTTGCACTTAAAACACTGTAAAATGAAACATCTGTATATGAAAAATATGTTTCTACTGCTATAATGCTGAACTCTAAGCATTATAACTAATTCCTCTCCCATATGCTTTTCTTCACAGGCTCAGTGCTGAGCTGATCTTCATTATATTAAAATGTTCGGTAGAAGAAAGAAAAGATGGAAAAAGGGAATGAAAGTGTGTTTCACACCTAGTTGATTTGTGCCTTTGGGTGAAAACAAAGGTTAGTGTTGGCAGTAATTCTCCTCTCAGTGATTTTCAGTTTTCCTAAATGAAAGCCAAAGAGGGGAAAAAACATAATTTCAGTGAAGCCTGTCTTAAGGGGCTGACATGGAAGAGGGTCCACAAATAACCTCTAGTAGTGATGTGAGTATTTTGAACTGAAGGAGGTGGTAAAATAGTATTGCAATTGTAACTGCTCTCAGTTCTGAAGTTTTTTTCCAGCAGCTGGTCGGAGGCTCCAGATGAAGCCCAGGATTTCTGCAAGGATTTCTGTGTGAGCATCACACCTGGCACCCCCAAAGTGCAGAAATGGAGGCCCATGGAAGCCCTGTGATGGAAGTAGCTCCTTTTCTTAGTGACGCCACAGAGCTGGAAACTGCATCACTGGTGTATGTTTTATGGTTTCCTTTGCTCTAAATTCATTTCAAGTGCAGTAACTGGGGGAAGGGAGCAGTTGTGGGCAAAGTCCATTCTGGATTTCTGGATTTTGTTTGCATGTGTTCGTTGAGCAGTGCTTTGCCTCTGCTGTGCCTCACACTTTCTGGGGGCACTGATACTTGTATAAGGCAAATGTGAAGCCATAGAAGCTAAATTTAAGAGTGGTTTCCACTAGGCCTCTCCAGAGTGCAAAAGCTGCATGGGAAATGAGGCAGTGGAGAATCAACAGTATGGTGGTTTCCCTTGTGGAGGCAACCTCCATATGGAAAAGGAGAGTGGGACTGAAAAAGCCTGTGAGTTGTGAGGGTCACTGAAGGCTAGTCCTGAAGCTCTGGGTGTATTTCTTCAATGTAGCATATTTTTTTCCTAAGTCTTTTGAATAGTTTCTCTCTGTTGCTGCAAGACAGCAATATTGTAGGAAGTCAGCTCAGTTTATTTGATATTGTTACAACAGAGGTCTTAAATGGTATCCTAGAGGATTTACCACCATTGGTACCTAGTCCTGCTCCGTCTTGAAAACCACAGGAGTAAAGTTTTAACCTAGAGAGGTAACAAATCCACTGGATCTCTGTGGCCTGGTTTCGTCACAAGTAGCAATTAAGCAACCAACATAACAGTGGCCAGGGCAAGTTAATGAGTTTTCAGAAAAACTGATAAAACTGAAAACAGGGCACAGAAGAAGGCATACAAACTTCACCATGCCCAACAGAGTGTCACAGAGTCCCAGAATATGCTGAGTTGGAAGGGACCTACACAGATCATTGCGCCCAACTCCTCACAGGGCATCCCCAAGAGTAACACCGTGTGACAGAGCATTTTCCAAACACTTCTTGAACTCTATCAGGCTTAGTGCTGTGACCACTTCCCTGGGGAGCCTGTTCCAGTGTCCAGCCACCCTCTGGGTGAAGAACCTTTTCCTGATATCCAACCTAAACCTCCCCTGACACAACTTCAGGCCATTTCCATGGGTCTTACCACTGGTCTGTTGGGGTTTTTTGCAGTTAGAGCAGTAGGTTGGAGATACCACCCTTTGCCATGACTGTTGTATCCAGCTTGTATCCACAGACCATCAAGGTACAACCTTAGTGCTTGTACAACATGGCTGAGTGAAATAGTTCAGACAAGACACATGGTCACATAAGCACTGGAAATGTGTAGGCTTGCAGAGAAAGATCACTTCTCTAGGATTTGTTCTGGCATTTGATCACCACCTTCTTTCTGTCTTTCCAGAAAGCTTTTTTCAGCTTTTCAGGACCTTTCTGGTCAAACCCAGGAGAATGCTCATTCTGTTCACCATTTATCTCACTAGACAGAAAATAGTTGCAAAGCCTGTTAATAGCTGAACACATCTGTGTGCTGAGCACCCTTTTGGCAATAACAACTTTATTGGGTTTTGTGAGGCCTGAGGGGGAAGGATTATGGCCTAGTTAAGATGACTTGCCAGGGATTTGAAAGGTTGCACTGCCTTAAGGTAGAGAAGGCAAATGAACCATCTTTTGGGGGATGCGTCTTCTCCTGTCTGTCCTGAGGATCCCTAGAAAGCTTTTGGCTTCTGTTAACAACAGTTTGTAGTCTTTGATTTCCATGGTGCACAGCCCCTCACCTCCCTGCTCAATTTTTGTTGTGTCTTACTAGAACTAGAACTTACTACCATCATAGTAAGATATGCTAGAGTTCATCCAAGCTCATGGCAACTTTAACTGCAGTTCCATTTGCAGTTTGTAGTAGTGATAGCCTCTGTCTGCCCCCAGCCATGAAATGTTGTTATTTGTATTACCCTCCCAGTCAGTAATGGACAATATCCTCTTAGGTGTGACATCATGCAAAGAAGATGAAGCTGTAAAGAACTTGCCATCTAAATAAAAGGCATGAGACAAGGACACAGTGAGACAATGTCAGCAAATAAAGAGCTGCTCCTCTTCTCTTTTCATGAGTGTGTTTAGGGAAGAGCCTATGTTGTGACTATTGAAAACTAATCTTCCCTCAAGGTATGAATATTTCGCAATGTCTGGAAGAATCCACTTAATGATTCAGGAGCCACCCCATCCTTTGAGGAATGCTGCCTGTGGGCCTTACTGCCCTTTTTGAGGAGGGAACTAGTCTCTCTTTTGCTTCCTTCCAAAGGCAGCTCCTTTATAGCATATTTTAAAAAAACTATAAACTGTATGAGAGCTGCGTTATTCCCTAGCCAGTGCATGTGGGTAGTGCCTACCAAGACAGGGCCTTAGTTGCTGAATGAGGTTTCTTTTTTCTAGTATGTGTGCTTGATGGTCTCTGAAACATTTGTGATGTGTGTTCTCCTGGCACAAGAGTGGCTCAGCTGTGGTGAGGACTCATGGAGGCTGTCACAATACAAATAATAACATCAGTAATTAAAGAAGCACTGGAGGAGTATTCTTCTGAATTAATGTTTCCTCAGAGTAGACTGGGAAGCAGGGTGAAGAAGGGATTTACACAAACTCCGTCTTCCATGCTCCATTTTCTTTCCCTGGCCAGAAGACTTGGACAATAGGACAGCGTGACAAATTCCTGCCTGTCACTGGAGTTGTCTCCACCGCCTGGGCTGTCTGTGGGCTCACCCTGACTGCAAGATGAAGCACGGTTGCCTGCCCCTGCTCACCGAGGCTGAAGCTGGGTCACAGCCCCTCGCTGCTGCCATCACAAGGCACGCTCGTGTGAACAGCCACAATAGCTTTGCTGATGCAGGAACTTGCCTGGAGACCACAACTTACTGGAGCCCATTTGTTTTATTGGTCCGGTGTTCATGTGCTGAGCTGGTGGCTTAGCTTGGGGTTGGAGTAAGACCTTGGCTGTCTTTAGGAAGAAATTCATTTTTTGCTTCTTTTTATTCCTGAAGCTGCCTACACAGAGCAGCTGCAGCAGCACAGACTGTTGTGGGGCTTGTGTGTCTGAGCCCCCTCAAAGCTGCCTCTTCCAGGGATGATGTTTTCTCCTGTGTGAAGCCAAGGCTAACAGCACCACGGCAAATCATGCCATGCAAACTCAGGCAAACAGCTTTACTTAAGTACAGTGAGAATTTGTATTTGGCAGCTATACTGATGACTTGGGTCTTAGGGGAGAAATTGAGCAAATCTCTGGTGCTGACAAGGCAGTGGAATGTCCAAAAGTTGCAATTTTTTATTTCTGTAACTAATACATGAGGAGCTTTTTAAATGTCTTGAGGGGAGGTGGGAGCAGGAGAGAGCTAGTCAAGGGAGAAAAGAAGAAGAGAGGCAATATTATGCCTATGACTTACGACAGTCAGCTGCTAGGCCCCTTGTGTGGCACTCAGGAATCGTGGCTCTCCTATCACTGACTTACCAGACAAAGGCATTCTCTGCATTGCAACACAGAGCCATTGCAGACCACGCTGGTATCCTCAGAAGAAACGATGGCTGAAACCCCCAGCCCTGGAGGACTCTGCAATCCAAGCTGGCAGCCAACCAGCTGCTGTGGGATTTGCCCCTGGGAGTGCCTTGCTCTTTGTGTTTTACTTTGAGCTGGGGCCACATTTCACTTTGATTACTCATTTTACTTTCTTTTTTCTTTTTTTTTTTTCCTTTTTGATTTGTTCTTTGTCTTTCTGGATTTTTGTGCCTTGTTCATTAGATTGGTGTGTTGCAGCGTGACCTGCAGTCCTGGGGTAGTGAGAAAGGAATGTGTGTGTCCAGTTATGTGAGGAGACCTAGAGGTGCTGTAACTGTTCAGACACTAGAGCAAACCTCCACAGTCTGACTCCTAAGTGCTCTACCAGTCCTGGCCTGTGGGCAGGGGGAAGCCAGCTGGTTTGGTGTGCACATACAAGCAGCTCTGTCCTCAACTGCTTTGATACTTGTAGAAGAAAGACAAGCATGTCAAGTAAACTCCTGATTCTTTCCAGACTTACTTGCTGAACAGTGTCCTCTGTTCTGGAGGGCTTGTTTGCCAAACAGCAAGTTTAAAAGCAAATGAAACTTCAATCTGCATTTATTTTTCTGAGCAAATCTACCTGCCAAAGTTGAGTTTCTACCCTGGCATTTATGTCAGGTCATGCTATATTCAGTCATAGCTATGCTGGTATGCAAGGATATTTTAAGCACATAGAAAAAAACCCAAAACCCTAACAACCCCAAACACATGTTTTACATGTCTACTAGAAGGAAACCTTTCCAATTATCCATACAAGCAGTGCTGTTCTGGTATAGAGAAGTTCATTAGTCCATTTTGCAGGTTAAGAAGAACTTTTCAGCTCACCACCTCCAGACCTGTGTGGTGATTAGATGAGATAAAATGGACCTTCCTGGATGGATGGACAGACAAGGCAGAGAGAAGAAACAGCATTGCAGTACACTTAAAAGAGCACTGTGTGCACAGTAGTACCATGAGGCAGGGCGGACAGCCAAGGTAGGTACAGCCTCACCTGGGCACCGTCAATGTCTGTCCCTGTGCCTGAGTCTTGACATTCTGAAGGTCTAGGATCAGTCTTCACTTGGTCATGTCCCTATAGCACAGTGTAGGGTCTGTGGGAAAGCCTGTTGTGGAAAGCCTGTGATTTCACAGAATCACCAAATTGTTAGGGTTGGAAGGGACCTCTGGAGATCTAGTCCAACTCCGAAGGACGGTCACCTAGAGCAGGTTACACACAAGTTCCGCCTTCTGCTTTGGGGCAGGACTGAAAACAAACGGAAAAGTTACCAAAACACTTCCCCTCACCCCTGCACTGGCACTGGGCCAAGATACTCACAGAGTAACTCTGCAGCGACGCAGTTAATTTATCAAAGCACACGGGGCTCCGGTTCAGCTATTTATTACGTGATTCTACAGCCCTTCCCTCCCAGTGCCCGCTGGCCGATCTCTATTTCTTACACGATCTTACATCCCTCCCCTCACGGTGCCCGCTGGCCGATCTCCTCCCCCTGACCCGGCGCGGGGCCGGCGGAGGGCGCGCTGGGAGCGGCGGGAGCGATGGAGCTGGGCCCGCAGTTCGAGGATTCCTTGTTCTCCCCGAGCCGGAAGCGGCGCTCGGGCGGCGGGGCCGGGGCTCCCGGCGGCGCCAGGCACTGCGAGCCCCGGGTG
>VYXB01003812.1:322033-375260 GCA_013397135.1 Pachyramphus minor
CGTGACGGGCCCGTTGTGCTCTGTGTGCCCGCAGTGGTTTCTCAGCGCGGACGGCGGGGACGGGGATGGCGCCGACGGCGTCACGGGCAGCAAGTTCCGGGCGGACTGGGCGTACCGACAGCGGGATTTCGAGGTATTCCCAGGGCGGGGGCCGGGGGAGGTTGTGAGGACATAGCCCGGGGCGGTCCCGGAGCCCCTGGCGCGCTGAGCAGGTGTGAATGTGCGGGATGTATCGCGGCCCGCGGCTCCGGGAGCTGTGCCGTGGTTAGTCCGACTCGGTGGCTCCTGGGTCATGCTGAAAGCACAGCAGCCCCCGGCCGGGCTTCGGCCGTGCTGCCCCATCCATCCTGGAGCCAGCGTGGAGCAAACCGGGCAGGAACCTGCGCTGCCCCGGAACTGATCCCGGCCCAGCGTGCGCGTCTGAGCAGCTCAGCATGAGCGGAGAGGGTGTTTGTGGCTGTGGGAGTCGTGGTCAGACAGAGCTCGGCGTGTGGGTTTCTCAACTCCTGGGGATGATACCATGTCCCACACAGGCTGTCGGAGCGCTGGCAGCTGCCTGGCTGCGGGTCACCTTTCTCGGAGCTCCTCCCGCTGTCAGGTAGTACTAGTGTCAGCCCCGTCATTAATCGTCCCGGCTCTCTGCTGCCTCCGCCCGCTCCGGATGGCTGGTTGTGCCTTTGCCGTGCCCGTTGCTGTTCCTGCCTGCTGCAGTCCTAGACCTCTCCCCACTGGGTACTTCCTGAGCCGCATTCCTCATCATCCATGCTTCCCTGCCGTTTGCAGTTCTGGTTGCAGAATCCGGACCTTCGTTACCTTGTCTCCTTATTGGAATCAGCAGCTCCTGACCTTGTTTCAGCTGTAATAGCTTCCTGTTCCAGCCCACGGGTTGCATTTCAGGCTCCCTGATTTCAAAGCCCTTAGCTGACTTCTCACTCTACTCCTTTTGCCTTGCCCATTGGATTTGTGGATCTTTTAGTACCTCAGCTGGCACTGACCACACTGACCATAATGTTATTCCAGCAGTCCTTCAGTCTTGTGTGTGCCTGAGAGATGTTTTCCACTCTCAGATGAGATGCCCTGAAGGGGTTCATAAAAGTGTGCTGAGAGGAGAGATGCCTCAGGCTGCGATCAGACATGGCTAGTGACCCTCCGGAAGAGCAAATTTCTCCTTGTGTGCTGTGGTTCCCTCTAAGGAAAGAATGACACCTCTTCAAATCTGCTAAACGGAACAGACTCTTTTTTGTTGTGAAAAATGTCTTGTCTTACTGCTAACCTAGATCACTGTGGCAGAACAAGAACCAGAACTAGAGTGCACATAAAATTAAAGATTTGAAAGTACTGGCCTTAGAAAGGGGGCTGAAAATATATAAATGGGGGCAGTAATCTCTTCACTTTTGTGAATACTTTTTTACTTCAGGCTAGGCTACTTGGTAGGAAATGCCAAGGACAGCAGTGATCTAAGCCATGCCCATTTTTAGGACTGTAGAATCTGCTTGGAATTCATAATGCGTGATCCTTGCCAGGTTATATCCCTTTGTCAGGTAACAAGGCAGTGTTGTCCTCAGCCCTCTGATCCATTTTCACCAGTGGCTGCTACACACACTGGGCAGAGAGCTCCCTCTTTTGCTTGAGAAGGAATGTGAGCCTAACACCAGGGAAGAAAAACATTTCAGCCATTTTGCTAGGAAGTATTTAGGATATGTCTCCTGGAAGCTCTTTCTGTTGGAACCATTAAAGTTTGCAGGGAATAATTAAGTATTCATTTTGAGAGATGGGAGAATGAGCACTGCTCTTTAGTCTTCTCATCTGAGCCTTTACACAAAGGGGGAGGAATCAAGATTCTAGACTTAGCTTCACTGAATACTTAATTTAATGTATTTAAATGTTAATTGCAGTCCCAGTGAGTGCCCTGAGCATTAAGCTACAGCAGTATTACTCATTCTTGTCTTTTTCCTTAGCCCAATTAATATTTATTTCATGCACATTAGAACCACCCTACAAGGAACGATGGTGATTGAACTTCCTTGCTGTATTCTCTGATTTAGTGGTTATGTGAGGTGAGGTCCTTGCAGGTTCAAACCTTTCCATGGAGAATGTCATGGACTTGAAACAGGATCCCCCATATTTAGGATGAGTGCTCAAATCATTGCGTTGGTAGCTGGTAGAAAGATGCCTTGTGTCACATATTACCCAGGTCAGTAAATGATCCCTTCTGGATCAAGGCTGGTGGGAGAGAGGTAGACAGACGTGTGGTGAATCCTGCTGCAGCCTAAACATGAGTTAGAACTGAGGCTACTCATCACCATCTAGACTTGGCTGTGTAGTACTGGGGCCTCGTCTGCTGCTGGCACAGGCGGTAGCTGAGTCTGGAGAAACGAAAATGTGGACTTCAAGTCCTGAATTCCCTTTGTGACTGTAGTCGTAAACAAAACATACTGTCAGGCTTGCTTTTAAATGAAAATCTCTCACTGTTTTGTTTGGCTTCTGTTCTTGTGGACACTCCCAGAAAGCCCTGTGTGAATACTCAAACTGCCTACAGCTCTTACCTCCCGGCAACATTGCAATGAGACGAGATGTCCAAGAGGGCCAGGCTCGGTGTTTATGTCGCTTAGGAAGGCACAAGGAGGCTATGGATATTGCAGAAAAAATGGTAAATAATGCAGTCTTTCTTTTAGGCTTCAAACTTTAAAACATTGGCAGTAGTTCTTTTATATGGACCATTTTCTGGAAAAATAATTTTCATTTGTATAATCCTTCAGGATGTTCAGTGCTCAGAGTATTTGGTAAACAGAGGGTAACTGTCACTGCAGATATAATCACCCTTTAGAAATCAGAACACCCTGTACCACAATGAGCTCCCTGTGCAGGGAAGCTGGTAGTCCTGGAAGGGACTAAATATCATGCTCTGCCAGGCAGAATTAATGCAATGTAATAGGAATTATAAGAAAGGGGATAAATGAGTGCTTAAATCTTTCCACTATAAAAGTGACAGTTCACGACTCCATTTTATTTCCATATACTTGCTCCCAAACTGCCACCAAGAGAGTATCTAGGCACAAATTGAGTTTTTCCCATAAAGGAAAAAAATCTAGAGGCTCTGAAGTCTGCTGGAATTTTACTGATGCTGTTTATTTTATATAAAAGGTATTTATACTGCAAAGAAAGGCAGCTGTGTAACACTGAAGGCAAATAAACAAATGACAGCATTTGGGACCTTCTTGCCTTCAGACTGGGAAAAGGCAGCTTGAGGGAATGCTGTCAGTTCGATCATGCAAGATCTGTATCCCATTGTATCATTTAAAATTAAGAGCACCATTTGTACAATTTAAAAATTATCTTGTGGTATTTGTATGTCTTTATTTAGGGAGACATTTTCTTAGATTCTGAAGGACAATTCTGTTCTACTCCTGTTTTTAATCTGTTATCTTTTGTTTCTAGAGAAACAGCGCTACCAACACAGATCACTTAACGACAGTTCTCAACCTGCAGTTTTCCATTTACCAGGGTGTGGAAGATGTAGACAAAAAGATCTTGTGCCTGCAGCAACTGATCTGCTTACATCCTTTCAACCCCTCGTTCTGGAAATTTCTTGGTGAAGCTTATATGGGCCTTTTACAGAATTTGTCTCCATTAGTCGTTCCAGGAACAAATCGAAATCATTCTGAAGAGGTTAGTGTAAGTGACAGTCATTTCAAAACACCGATTGGAAGAGAGATTAATTTGCAGCCTCAGCGATCAGACAGCCAGAAAGAAGGCCCTTGCTCCAGCCTTGCTGCAGAAACAAAGGGGGAGAATGCAGTGACTTGTAGCAGCAGCCAAGCGGTGAGAGAATTCCTCTGCACTTCGGGAGAACTGGAAAGGACAGATGAAGGGAAATGCGCAGACTCCGAGTCCTGGAAGCAGAACGTGTTGAAGAAAGTTGGGATAAAGGCATGTGCCTCATTTATTAGAGCAAGGTAACCATACATATTTTTAGAATAATGTGAACTTCTCCCAGTCGAGAACAATGTAAAGCATATTTTTCCCAGCCTTATTGTTTTCAGATTACATTTTCAGTTTAAATGTTTGTTTCAGAGTTGGCAACACTAACTTAGAAGCACCCTGCTATTGCTGCAGATCTAAAAAGCAAAGTCTACTAGCGTGGTAGATGTGAAGAGTCTAAATCTGAGTGGAAAGAGTAAGCCAGTGTCATGCACAGTTGAGAAGTAAAGCATTTTTTAATGATCTTATGATGTGAATCTTTTGAAATAATTATGTACAAAGGGGTGTGTTCTTCAACAAATGCTCCTGTTAGACCATGGCTGATCCCTGGTCTGATATTAAAGATGCAGCACAGAAGTGCCCCAAAAGAAAGGCATAGCCAGTCTTCCTTCTGCTAGTGCCACCTGTCTTATTTGCTTGAAGCTTCGTGCTTGAGTGAAAATGTATTTCATAATAATACCCCAATCTGCATAATGGATGAGGTTGGAAAATGAACTCTGTGACAACTGATTGACAGGGCTGCATTAAAATGCTCTTTCCTTTTCTTTCCCCTCTTCCTAAAACTCTTGCACACAGCAAAAATCCCCAAAACATAATCTTTCAAAGAGATAATTAGGAACTGGTTTTGTTAAAATAATCTTGGATGTTTTGTTCCCCCTCTTGCCTCTCAGTAATATATTAGTTGCTGAATGTATTTAAAGGCATCTTAGGAACTTCCACAAATGTTTACAGAGAACACTTTATAACTGCCCCGTTACGGCAAGATTTAGGAAATATAAAAAAAAATACAGTAGCTTTTAACTGTACTCAGACTAAGAGATGGAGACTTTAATTGCTCCTTGGAAGAAGTTAACTGATTTAGTACTGATACTGAATATTAAAGCTACATTCATATTAATAATTTGTGTTGCTTGTTTCAATGTGTATGGTTCAGGATTGAGCCAATTCTAAATGGTGGGATTTCCTTGCTTGGCTGCACAGTTTCACAGAGTGTGTGGTTTGTATTTGCAGATACACACCTGTTCAGGGTAAGCCCCTGCCCAGGGATTATGCATTATATAGGCTGTCTAACATTTTCAGATCTGCTGGATTTTAAGTGGGATGTATATCTTGTATAAACATATGTGCAGGATAAATTGCACCTGGGAAAGTGATGGTAGTATTGGGTTTTGTAGGAAATAAGGTTCTGTGTTAAAGCATCATGAATAGCCAACTCTTCTAGTTTTGAAAAAAATTGAAGAAATTTTTTTAAAAATTTTAATGATATTTCATTCTTTCTTACATGCACATTTTGAAACATAAAAATTTATAAATTAAAAGTACTTTCCATTTTCACTTTGAATTTCGCAGTCAAAAGTTTACTACATTTCCAGATGGTTTGTTGGTTCAGACTGGTAAATTTTGATGTTTATAATGCTCAAATGAAAGTTTTTGTCTAAGATCTTGAGTCTTCTCCATAAAGAATGCACACCATTATTATAACACCAGCTTCACTTCAGTAAATGTGTTAAAAAATTTGTTGTTGTTCTTTATGCATAAAGCTTGAATTAAACATGGTTTCAGTAACAACACAGCCAAGTTCCAATGATCCCTTGGTGGAATATTGTAGAATCATAGAATACCAAGTTGGAAGGGACCTCAAGGATCATCTAGTCCAACCTTTCTTGCCAAAAATATGATCTAGGTAAGATGGCCCAGCACCCTGTCTGACTGAATCTTAAAAGTGTCCAAACTGGAGAATCCACAACATTCCTGAGGAGATTATTCAATGACTGATTGTTCTCACTGTAAAAAAAATTTCCTCTCATGTTCAGTTGGAATCTCTCTAGAATTAACATATACCTATTACCTTTCATCTTTTCCATGTGGCTCCTTGTAAAAAGGAAGTCTCCATTTTCTTTGTAGCCACCCTTTAAATACTGAAACACGGTGATAAGGTCTCCCCTAAGACTCCTTTTCTCAAGTCTGAACAAACCCAGTTCTCCCAGCCATTCCTTGAATGGCAGGCTTCCCAGTCCTTTGATCATCTTTGTAGCCTTTCTCTGGACCGTAATAAATTCTCTAAAACTAATATTTATCCCAACAATAATGCCCATTGTGAATTTCAGAGAGTTCACAGCAAATCATACAATATCTCTGTATGTTCCTAGAAGTGTAAAGTAAGCACAATACCTGTTAATCCACCTGACAGGCAGATTTGAGACAAACATACAGATACCCGAGTATTTCCTCTGATGACATGTTTTACCATCCTTCTGTGAGGAGGACTCTGCAAACTGCCACTGCTCTCTCTGGCTGAGCAGTTCGTGATGGGACTCTGTGATGTGAAGCCGTGTCGTGAGCACAATGTCTACCCTTCACTGAATGGTGGTGGTGACTTCTGGGGCACTGCTTGAACATAAACTGTGGTGAAAGCTTTTAGAAATCCTCCAGGTTTGCCCTGGTGGGGAGGATGTTTGATCATAGAATCATAAAATCAATTGGGTTGGAAAAGACCTCCAAGATCATCAAGTCCATCCAAGCCTTCATCCAACACCACCATGGTTACTAGGCCGTGACACTCAGTGCCACATCCAGTCTCATCTTAAAAACCTCCAGGGGTGGAGAATCCACCACCTCCCTGGGCAGCCCATTCCAATGTCTGATTACTCTCTCTGTAAAAAATTTCTTCCTAATATCCAACCTAAACCTCCCCTGGCAGAACTTAAGACCGTGCCCTCTTGTCCTATTGCCAGTTGCCTGGGAGAAGAGGCAGACACCCACCTGCCTACAACCTCCTTTCAGGTAGTTGTAGAGAGTGATGAGGTCTCCTCTGAGCCTTCTCTTCTCTAGGTTAAACAACCCCAGCTCCCTTAGCCTCTCCTCATAGGACTTGTGCTCAATATTTGTCTAAAACCCCCAAATTTCTAGCTTTTCAGGTTACAAAGATAATCACTGCGTAGGGAAAAAACGTGCTGCTCTCTTGTTAGGCTGCAGTAAGGATGTGGGACACCTGGTGGGTGCAGTTAGGATCACTGGTCTGAGCCTCATTTTTGAATGGTGTGACAAATAAATGGGGAGAAAAATGTTTGTGCAGAGCAACCAGAGATACTTGGCATGTTATTTGTCAAAAATACTTCTCAGCAGGTCTGTCATAGCACAGATACATTATAGCCATGGTGGATTAATACAGATGTATTTACTTTTTTCAGTCAGCAAAAGTCAGGAATGGCTGTTTTAAAGTACTACATTTTGGTTGGTTTTAGGTATGCTGACTTACTCTTTTGCCAGCTGTGCCAATTTTTAACTGCTTTTCTTTTTCCAGGCTTCTATTTCAGCTTACCCAGCTGCAACAGTCATCCTTTGTGCTAGAGAATAACAGAAAAGGCCAAAAAGAAATCGATGACAAAGTGGCACGACTTGGTTTTGATGAAAACTCCTTGCTGTTGATGACCAAGGTAAAGGGGATGTTTCACTGTGTGCAAATTCTCAGCTCTGTGTAAACTGGTTGTCCTGTAAGCAAGACACTCCCCTGAGCTAATGGACTGTGCCAGGACAGAAGGGAAATCAGCTGGGGCGGGCTGCTGGCAGTGTTGTTATCTGGATCTGGCAGGGATGCTGACAGAGCTCTGGCCTGTGTCACAGGTGTATCTCTGATCTGCTGAGATTCTCCTCTCAGGAATGTTCTGGGTTGTTCAGTTTCTCACCGGACTTGTATTTGCAGATGCATCATCGCTGTGCATTTCCTGGGATGCACATTTTATCTCAGGAAATTTAGATGCCCCAAAGTGAGTCACAACTCTGAAATGGAAGTGGAGATTACTTTGATGACCACTGCAGTATTAAACACTTCCAGAAAATGTATTACATATTTTCAGAAAAAGCCAGAGATAATATTTTACATTTCTTTGCTCTGTTTGGGTTCTTGTTTAAAGAAATACAAAGGAAGAGAATAATATTGCATGATTTTATTCATAGAGATTAAACATCTTTAGTGCTGTTTATGGAGCTTCAGACTTCTATCTTAAGGAACTAAAGGGAGGCACCGGGGTTCTAACTTTGCTGTCAGCATTACAGCTTTAGTTAGTGACAGCCGAGCCACTGCATCCATGAGAGGGCAGTAGCATGCAGGCCATCTCGGGGTTGGAAAAGCCTAAGGAACGAAACTTCCCTTTGCTCGGACACGCCCCAGAGAGTTCAGAGTGTTGATGCTGATGGGAGGTGAGCACTGAATGCAGAGTTGGCGTTGAGATTTCTGCTGCTATTCAGAGTGAACTTCCCACACACACACCCCGCATAGCCAGAAGCTGGGAGGGGTTGTACAGCTGTGAGGCTTGGACTCAGCTCTCCATGTGCACTGCAGAATTCCACAGGCAGGCAACTTGAGCATGACCTGGGAGCTTCTCCAGGATGGTGTGTGGTTCATGTGACAAGGGCTTTGCTCATAAAGATCTGTTATTAATGCCATGTTTGCTGGTTTTTTTCTGCAAGTTGTTTTCTTGTTTCCAATCTTTTTTACTCTTTTTGCAGGTTATGGGGCGGGATCTTATACCAGAAAAACTAAAAGAGGAGTTTCAGGGTGAGGTAAAATGCATAGGCCCTTCAGCATTGTCATCACTGGTAAATGCTTCAGTCATGGAATTTGAAGTCAAATGGTTCAGTAATCTCCAAGATGATTTATGACACTTTGACAGTCAATTCTATTTGGATATATATCTCCCACCTTTAGTAACTTAAAGGTTTGGTTGTATTTATTCATGTATTTCCAAATGATTAGGGCATAATACATGCAATAAAGTTCATATTGCATTTTTTAAGAATTCTTTTGGTATGTCTTTTAGAAATGGATATAAACCTCTGCACTTAAACTCTTAACCTTGCATAATTTTCTTTGTTCACTGATTGTTTGTATTTAAAATTATGAGGAATCCAGTATAAAATCAAACTTTCAATTAAGCTTTCAGAGGTAGCTTTCCATCATAAACCTCCCCAATTTGTGCTTGAAGCACCTGTGATTTTTTTAAGGCCTGCAATGCCAGTGGGACGGAAGGCATCCTTTATGATGTGCAATTTGAAAGTTTCTTGGTATCAAATTCAATGTTGTTGCATTTAGAGCCATGGAATTAGCAATTTTCTTAGGTAATTTAAGTAATAGTAATTTTCTGTTCAGAGATGGATAGCTAGAAATCTTAAATATATTTATGCTGAGAATTTGTTGATAATTCCATATGTTTTAGGAAGAAAATCTAAGTAGTAAATATTTCACTTAGAACTAGGAGATTTTTTTTCTCTTCAAAGCTAAGTGTTTTTCGCAGGCGTAGAACAAGCTATAGTCTTCAGTGTGCTTAGATGGGGGAGGAGAAAAACTGTCAAGATTGTTTATATGTGTACTGAAGAGTGTTTACTCAGATCATATCCTTTGTAAAAGCCTTGCAAGGAAGATCTTTGCTGTGAAAACTGGCAGTGTTGTTTCTGCCTCATACAGCTCCTTCTGTTGTACATTCAGTTGATAGTGATACCACTTTGCTTTGCTTTCTGAGGCACTGATGCTGCTTTCTGTGGGCTTCTACAGAAAAGGGCAAATATTCTCCTGTAGTTTGTTTCACTGGAAATAGTTTACGTTCCAGACATACATGGTGTGCTCTTCCCTGTCTTCTCGCAGACTATGACACTTAGATTCTTTGTACCTTTTTATAAAAGATGTAGTTTAAAACTAGGAATCTTCTAGACATATTTTGCTGTCACTTTTATTCGTGTTTTCCTGTGTTTTCTTTCTGAAGTACTAAAGAGAGCTGAAAATTTAAACAGCTCGCAATTGAATGGTAATTCACTATGTGTGAATTGTTTATGCTACTTTTAGGTGAATTTTCAATCTTGAAAATACTGGTTAGGGAACCTGTCACTAATCACAGAATGGTTTGGGTTGGAATAGACATTAAAGATCATCTCATTCCAAGCCCCTGCCATGGGCAAGGACACCTTCCACTAGAGCAGGTTGTTCAAAGCCCAATTCAACCTGGCCTTGAACACTTCCAAGGATGGGGCATCCACAGGCTCTCTGGGCAGCCTGTTCCAGTGTCTCACCACCCTCACAGTAAAGAATTTCTTCTGTGTATCTAATCTAAATCTGCCCTCTTTCAGTTTGATGCCATCCCCCCTTGTCACTACGTATGCTTGTAAAAAGTCCCTCTCCAGCTCTCATAGCCCTCTTCAGCACTGGAAGGTTGCAGTAAGGTCTCCCTGGAGCCATCTCTTCTTCACACTGCAGAGCACCAACTCTCTCAGCCTTTCCTCACAGCAGAGGTGCTCCATCTCCCTGATTGTCCTGCTGGCCTTCTCTGGACTTGCTTCAACAGGTCCATGACCTTTCTATGCTGGGGGCCCCGGAGCTGGATGCAGTGCTCCAGCTGGGGTCTCACCAAAAAGAGTAGAGGGGCAAAATCACCTCCCTTGCCCTGCTGCCCACACAGCTTTTGATGCAGCCCAGAACACCTCTGGCTTTCTGGGCTGCAAGCTCACATTGCTGGCTCATGTTGAGCCTCTCATCCACCAGCACCACCAAGTCCTTCTCAGCAGGGCTGCTCTCTATCTGTATCCCCCAGCCTGGATTGGTACCAGGAGTTGCCCTGACCCAGGTGCAGCAACTTGCACTTGGTCTTGTTAAACCTCACAAGATTCCATGGGCCCACTTCTTGAGCTTGTCCAGATTCCTCTGGATGGCATCCCATCCTTCAGGTGTGTCAACTGCACCACTCAGCCTGTTGTCATCTGCAAACTTGCTGAGGGCGCACTCGATCCCTTTCTCTATGTCACTGATGAAGAGATTGAACCCTTGGTGAGGTGTAGCCCTCTGCTAAGTCGACTGAAACCCCTCCAGAAAAATGGAATATCACCTTCAGCCACGTCAAATTATCTGATAGTTTGGTGAGTTAATGTGATTAAACCACATCCTGGTCAGCTCATTACGAAAGATGATGACTTGGCAAGTACACTTGGTGAGCATTAGAGCACTCACAGTGTACTACAGAGTATTTGGTTTAGTCATGCATGTGCTTTGCTAGGTGGAGATTTTTGTGTCCGTTTGTGCAGCGCTATGGTCGGGTGGCACTGAAGGCCACCTGAAGGGCTGGGAATGCTTTTAAGACTAAGTGGTGGTGTAATTTTTCAGTAGGGACTGTCCATAACTTGCTGTAAATTAATTACAATGTTGGCACCAACAGTAGGATATTACGGCAAAGACAGCAAATACAGAAAGCTTAATGCTAAATATGTCAGCAAAAAAGTGAAACAGGGACATCTCCCAGTTTCTTCTTAAGCTTAAGGTCATGAGTAGTCACATGAAAAGGCTGTAATTTTTTCTGCCTCAGCTGTGGAGTAGGTTCAGGAGTTAGGACACCAGACACAGCTTTTGTGGAACCAGGTCTATATAGATATTTAATGGGAACTCGCCACATGATTTGGCTCCACAAATAGCATTGGAACTGTGTAAGCAGCAAATGTTATACTTGCCAAATGTTGTCATTTTGTGATGGAGATGTCCAAAATACGTGGCAGATTTGGAAACAGATACAGTGGATTTGGAAACTTTTTGGGGCGTGTGCAGGTTGTTTACTTGAGGTTGTCTCAGACTGGGAACACAATGGTTAACTCCCCACTGGCTCCATGAGTGAAAGGCAAGTGGCATTTCTTCAGAACAGGCAGTATTTTCTCATAACAATAAAGCAAAAATGTTGGTTTTAACGACTGCAAAGAAAACAAGATGAATCTTGTTCTGAATGTGTCACATAGCTACTGTTCCAAATAACCAGGGTTTATTGCACTGGGGCTATAAAATATTCCTTTGTCCCATTTGTGCCTGGCTATCTCTCATGTCATCTACTTCAGTTCGTCCTTTTTTGTCCTGCTTTTCACTTTTTTGGCATGCCTCTTCTAACTCAGTTTTCTGTTTCTGATCATGTCTCACGGGGGGCTTTGTGTGTCCATCTTGCATTGAATGCCTCTTTGTTGCTTCTACGTTCTGCGTAATTTTACATCTGCCTGTAATAGATTTCTTCATGTTTTGGCACTTATGATATTATTGTTGGTATTTTTATTTTGTACATGCATCAGTACTCCATACTGAGTTGAACGGCAAGTTTTAGTGTTGCACATTGCAAGGGAGAATACTTTAACAGTTACTGAGGTTTCATTTTGTTATTTCAGTAATTGCTTGTGGCACAGATGCTTTGGGAAGGACCCTCCGACCCTGGTTCCAATGCTCCTGAAACGATTGCTGTCTACAAACACACTCTTAATTATGTGTCTTGCTATTCAGTGTTTGCTGCTGGCTTGGAGGTGAGGGAAGATGTTAAGTGCTGTAACTATTGACTGTACACAGTTTTCTTCATCACAGAATCATCACATGGTTTGGGTTTGAAGCGACCTTCAGATGGGATCTAGTTCCAACCCTCCTGCAAGGGGGATTGGCAGGGAACCTACCACTAGACCATGGGGCTCAAAGCCCGTCCTGATGCTCTACCACTCCCTCCTTTCCCAGCACCACAGGAAAGGAGAAAATAAGATGGAAAAAAAAAAAAGCCAGTGGTTCACGATAAAGGCAGTTTAGCAGAGAAGAAGCAAAGCCTGCACAAGGAAACAGAGGAAAACAAAACCACATTTATCCTCTGCTTTCCACCAGCAGTCAACGTAAAAATGAGGATGTGAAAAGTCTTCAGGTTGTTTATAAGGAATAAAGAGTTGTAACATGGGGTCCTGCTTGTGCTTCCAGCTGAGAGCCACCTTTATTGCTGGCAGTAGCAAAGGGGTTTTAGGTGGTGCCAACTTCTCCTGCCTTCTTTCTGGTATACACACTCAAAAGCTAGATGAACAATGCAAAGAAATCCATTTTGGTAACAATTTGGCAACCCAGGTGGGACTGTGAGTTCCCAACCTGCTGAGCATGGTGATGTGATATGACACAGCTGGTACTGGGTGAGTTTACCCCATTTTCCTTGCAAGGTCCACATTCCCTGGGAAAGTACTAAATCTGGCGGCAGCATCAGTCATTGGGGGGTTCGATAGGTAAGGTAAAATGGGGTTTGCTGGTTAGAGAAATTCTGGGAAACAAAGAAATTTGATGGTACTTCAGGATTCCATCAAACTTCGTGTAGTTCTGTGTCAGGGTGAGTGCCTGGAATTCAGGAGAGGACACCTCCAAGCCCTGGCTGGGGCGGGGGTTCATTTGATACGAGAAAGCTGACCTTCCTACCTCATCTGTGATACAGTTGGCTTTCTGGGCTGGCTCATGGACATGGACAGCTCATGTCTAATGTATCACCCACCAGTATCCCCTGTGTTTCTTCTCCTGTGGGCTGCTCTCAATCCATTTATCCTCACTCTATACAGGTACTGTGGATTGCCCCAGCCCAGCTGCAGGAACTGGCACTTGGCCTTGTTGAACTTCACGGGGTTCACATGGGCCTCCAGCCTGTCCAGTTCCCTGTGGACAACATCCCATCCCTCTAGTGAATCACCTGCACCACTCAGCTTGGTGTCATCCCCAAACTTGCAGAGGGTGCAGTGTGTGGTAGGAGTGTTTATCTGAGCACATCTCTTGACGCAGAAGGACGCAGTAGGTAGGTAGATCGGTAGGTCAGCATTCTGTCATGGCCTTTGTGATGCCTGTAGCTGCCTGTAATTGTGTTGCCCTTCATCACTAAGTGATCGTGCGTGTGGGGGCCTGTTTTTGGCATAAGTCATTGCTGAAATTGTAAAGTCTTCCATCAAAACTGAAATTTCCTTCATTTGATGTTCAAGTTCAGACGTTGTCTGAACCAACACAAGCTGTTTCCCTGATCCCACCAAAATTAACTCTTAGCTCACAGTGGCCCTTCTGGATTATTAGCTTGACCCTTAGCTACTTTTCATTAGCTGTGTTCTCCAAAGCTTCTGTAGGCAGAGTGTCTTGCCCCAGAGAGATGAGAAGAGCTCTTTCATGGATTTCATGGTTCATGGCCTGAGAAAATGAACATTTCAGAGGTAGTAGTCTATAAACTTCTTCCCACACCCCCCCTGTACCACCCCCAGCTGGGCCACAAGAGGATCAGTGAACTGAACCACATTTAGAAGAAAAATCTTAATTAGGCTGGTGGGACACCTTAATTCTGTTCCTGTTGATTTCAGAAGAAACAAAATGTGTTTACTCTTCACCTGGGCTCTGGCTGTATGGGACTCCTTCAGCTTTTGGAAGAGAAGAGAGTAAGCTGCACAAGTCAAGAGAATGTGAAGAAACAAAATGATTCTCAGATGGATTTTAATGAAAGTCTTCTCTTTTATTTGAATGGTTGTTATATTCAGATACTTAAGTAGAATTGTCATAACAACGAAAATCAAATTTCCCTTCTTCCCAAGGAATCAAAAAAATGTTGCTATGTACAGAATTTACAATTATATGCAATAGTTTATTGTTATTCTGGACTCCAACATTTGGTATCACCAGTTAAAACGCCCATACTGAAGCTAGAGCAGGATGTGTGCAGCCTGTACCTTTCATAATGTTCTTTCAGTATTCTTCCAAGAATGAGTAACTTTTCCTCACTTGAGATCTTGGTGCTGCATACAGTTTTCATCATTCACAGCCTACATAATTAAATTGTATTCCTTTCTGAGCAGGTGAGAAGTCAGGGAAAACTGGCCAGATGTGCAGGCGTGTTTAGGTTTCTGTTTTCTGTTGGAGTCAGATTAAAAATGATACAAAGAAGGTGTGAAAAAAATAATCTACTGATAACAGATGTTAGGCATCTTGGCAACTTTGGTTCAAACTTTGTTTCATAAATTTTCATTTGCTTACAGAAGCTTCCTTTGTTTTCATGGATTATTTGGCAGAAAGTTTTTCTGGTTTGGTTCAAGCTGCTGAACCTCTGTAACCCTTTGTAACTGTAGTCCGTGGGTGCTACAGACACCCAGTTTCTCTTTAAAAATAAGAAACCTTGAAGAACTCAGAAATAAAGCATCATTATCTCCAACTTCATGATCAATCAAATGACCATGGAGAGGGTTTCTAAGATCCACATAGTGCTAAATGAATGTGAACATGTTACTAGTAGGACTTTGCTTCTTTAAGTCAGCTTCATTTTCCAGTCTGAATCTACACAGCTGCTCCACAATAAGGAAAGTTGCTCTGAGCTGGTAGGGTTGGAGGTTTGTAACCCAGGGTGCTGGAACACACCCATGTTGCTAATGAGTGTAGGTGAGCATGTGGTGGGTACAAGGTGTCTTCTGTTAAGTGGTTGGTCTTGGTCCATATCATGGCTAGCAGGCCCCTTCCTAGAATCCTTGGGAACAGATGTCCTTGCTCACATAGAGAGAGCTCTGAAACAGTGCTGTGGCAGGCCCCCTCTGCCAGCCCAAAGGGAGTCCTCCTAAATCAGGATTAGGATGTGATGACAGCAGGAAGGCCGCCTGCTGCTGCCGGCATAGCCTCTGTTTAGCACTGAAATAGCAGCCTTCAGTCTCCTTGTGCAAGTGCACAAAACGCTTAGTAAACTGTGCCTTACCCCCTTTCAATTGCTTGGACATAAGAGGAACAGTTACTGTACTCCTGCTACCCAAATATGCTGCCAAGGGCAGGTGATAGGCAGCAGCACTATTGCACTGAGAGCAGCATTATTTAGATGTGTTCTTCCTGGGATCATGATGCACCTGAGGTTCACACATTAGCAGGCTTGGCTTTTTAATTAGGGAAACGAAGCATCCATAAGCAACAAAACAAGAGGCTTGAAATCATCCTCATTTTGTATTATGCAGAATTTCTACATTCATCAGTACACAAGCGATTGCTAAACAGGTCCTCACTATGTTTACTCACATTTCCAAACAAGGTGGTTATTATGCAAACAGGTTAGCTTTGTGGAGGCATCTCCAGGAGGAGTTTAACCCTGTCCTGTTCGGTTCCTCTTGCCTAAGTCTTATAGGTCTGTAAACATTCATGTTGTTATATGGAACTGGGGAGTTTTCGGCCATGTAGTGCGGCTGGTAGTAGTTAGCCTGGATGGCCTTCTGTGGAGGAGGGGGTGTGAAGGAGATGTAGCTGTGGAAGGAATTAACTCGTTGGAGAGGTGACTGGGGGGCGAAGTTGCTGTTGAATATAAGAGTTCGTGGGGTTTGCTTGGTCTGGTGGGTGCTGCCAGCTGAGAGGCTGCTGAAGGCATCGGAAAGAGTGTTGGCGCTTCCCTCGTCACTGTAGGGGAGGCTGCGTGGAGCGACCCAGCTCCGGCTGAACAGGAAGGGCAGGGAGCGTGGCGGGGACTTTGGGCCCCTCACTGGCTTGGACAGTGCGTAGAGGTGCCGGAACTCCTCATCAAACAGCTCCACAACTTGACCTGTGAACTTGGAGAGGAGGTTGCGGTGAACCTGCCCACACAACCACGTGAAGCTGGAAGAAGAGACAAGGTGAGGGTTAGTGTTAACGCCGGCCATGAGGCGCTGCAGATCCCCTCAGGGGTGATGTGAAAGGCAAATGTGTTTTACTTCTGAAGCTTCTTGTCTAAACACCAGATGAAGATGGTGTCGCAGTTGAATTTCAGGTCAGTTCACATCAGTGCTCTTTGACTTGGATCAATCTTTGTTATTGCAGCTGCCTCTAAAATCTTCAAGAAACCTGGTAAAGTTACACAACCTCCTAAAGGGAGTGGTGATCCAGATCCACTGCAGGGCTAAATGTCAGCTACAATACCCAATGTTTGGGTTACTGTTCCATGGAAAGGAGTTTAGACCCCTCTTTGGAATCTCTCTTCCACACACAGTGTTTAAATTCAGGTCTTACCACATAAATGGTACCCTGTACTCTGCAGAATGCTGTGCCAGTTGGTAACTCTTACCCACTCAAAACTGGCATCAAAAAGACTAGCGAAAAATAACCATCCTTAGTTTTCATTTTGCCATGATCTTTCTGCATTGGCCAAGAGAAACACATAAAAACCCAGCCTCCCTGTCACTCACACCCACAAAACAAACCGCCACACCTGACAAATGCTTATTTTCTTCACTACAGAGAAAATTAAATTATAACTATTTCCTACAGCCCTTCCAAAAATAAATATACTACTTTGCTATAAAGTAAGGAAGAAACACCACAATAGTTTTCATTCTGGTAGTCCAGAGACACACCCTAGGATAACCCATAGTTTTTAAATGATTTTTCTTTTATGTGCTTCCCTAATGCAGTCAGTAAACATAAATTTGTGCTTTTACAAAACCACAAGCTAGCTTGATTGTGCCGTGCAGGCTGCCGTGTCTGAGCAGCAGCAGCACCAATAAAATGAGCATAGTTGAGAAAATAAAATGTAATTACTCCCTGAGCTGACCAGGGCTCGAGCTGTGCAGCAGAGGATACAGAACAGCATGGATTTGAACCTGAGGTTATTCTGTGTTGGCAAAGCTCTGCCATGGCTATTCCCACGTGACTTTATTAGCTACACTGGATTTACACAAGGGTTGCTGAGAGCCAGATTTGGCTGTAGGTGTGTGCATTTCAAATCTTGTTCTTGTCATGTTTTGACAAAACTCCTGTGAATCTCAGTGGGACTGACAGCCTGAGCTGATGCTAAGGCAGTAAGACAGATGATTTACATATGCCTGTCCAGAGCATTCCTAAAGAGGGCTGGGTTTGGGGCATAGAGTGGTTTTATACTGTTGCTTCAGGAGCAAGGGGAGGAGTGAAGAAATTGGTAGTTCAATGCCACTGGGCAACCCTACAATATATACTGAGTGTTTTATGATTTGACATGATAACACACAGTAAGTTACTAGAATACAGGTACTTCTCATCCAGTCTGTTCAAATCTTTTCAAATATGGACAAAACCTTGGAAGCCAAGGTATAAGGCACAGCAAGCTAACTCCCTGCTGTGTGTGTAACATCTGCTGTGCCAGCTCAGCACTGCCTTTATTCACTAAGCAATGCTCTCTAAAACTTTGCATGTCCTTCATCTAACTGTTAAGGAGACAGTAAGTCAGGAATAGATACAAAACCACACACTGTTCAGCATATCTACACTGAAGGTTACAAACTCATGAAAGGGCTGAGGTGTAAAGTGGCACGTTTATGTGCCAGAGACACATCTAGTTTATAAAAGAAAATGTAGACAAAAATGAACATCAATTACATTTGTAAATGGTTTTTAAAAGACAAAAAAAAGAGGAAAAAACTGTTCCACCCAATTTTGATAATTTACTCCCACATGTAACTTCGCAGAGTACATGACAGACAGATACTAGTTTGTGGCTCATTGATCTTATCTGTAACCCTTGTAAACAGTAAGTTGGATCCAAAGATTCTCCAAGAACTGATGGCAAATTGGTCAGCTGCAAAGTTACAAGGTGAGACCTATATGCTTTTAGACAAACATTTGTAGTCACAGCAATGTACATTCTGTGCACTTTGCTGAAGAACAAAGCTGAACTTGACACTGAGACTTAACAGATTTTCATTGGCTTAATTCTAAGAGGAAATTCATTGTTTAGGTTTTAGGCCCTGTTTTGCTCTTTAGTTTACAATTCCGAGTGCTCTTCTGAGAAAGGCTCAGGGAAGTCTTTGTCACTATCTGCCCAGAAGGATCATTTTTCTACCGAGCCTCTTGGAGTGAGGTCCATCAGGAAGAAGAGAAAGCACAAGGAAGTAATGCCTAGATTGGGGCCAATGCTGTGTCACAAATTCAGTCATTAATAAACGCTCAGCCATCTTGCCAGGCTTTGTCCCAAAACCTATGTCCTGTTCCAGATCTTCTCAGATATGATTGTCTGAATCATAACCCACCTCCCCTGTTCAGTATTGGACTTGTTTTATGAGTGTCCCCTCTGCCTTGCTGCAGCTCGTTAGGGATGCTCTAATCCTTGTGTTTGCAGCACTGCAGCAATATGAAGCAAAAAGGAAAACTTCATCCTAACCCCAAGCCATAGATACTGGCAACAAAAATTGATAATAAAATTATATAAATAACTTAAATATATAAAATATATATAAAATATATAAATATATAAAATAACTTAAAACACTTACTCATACCTGCACTTGTGCTGACATATGTGTGGAAGAGCCTTCAGAAGTTTCTCAGCTCTGGTCTGCCCTGTGCAGCAGGACCACACTTATTCACACTGGCCAAAGCAATGTTTTTTTAGCGTGGTTTTAAAAACCACACCAGAGCAGGCGACGCCACAGACTCAATGGCGGTTTGTTTGCCTCTAACTAGTAGTCAGCTTCAGTCCTCTTCACTGTCTGTTAGACAAATGTATTTTGTCCCCAAACACTTCGGGAAACAGTGAACCAGGATATTTTAGAGCAGTATATCCTGAAGGGCTACTTTATTTCCTCGGCCTGTTCTCCCTTCCCTCCCCCCCATTACAATGTCATGCAGTGCACAGAACTTCAGTGAAATTTGCTGTTGTATTTTAAGATCTCTTGTATTAGTTTTAAGATGTTTTCCAATTTGATTTCCAACAAATGCATTACAGAAGAGTTTGAATTCTGTTTTACTTGACATCAGTTTTGCTTATACCTGAAGAGGTTGGTGGATAAGATTCAGGCATAACAAAAATCTTTCAGATCAATAATGTGAGAGCTAACAAGAAATGCCATACACAGCTATAACCCATATGAATCTGCAAACTGCTGGTGCTGAGCGTGCTGAAATTAAATAGTGTATAGATTTGTTCCTCACCACCCTCTCTGTTTGCTGTTTGCTGCGGGATAGGGGATTATATACTTGAGGTCAGTGGATATTGCAATAGCAGTAGAGAAAGACAGAAGTGACTTCAAGGGTTTTTAGTTTGGTGGTTTTTTTAGGATTGAAAGAGAAGCCAAAAGGAAGCTTCTTGGTTAAAGTAATAGAACTTGTCCTGTCCTTCTTCCACATATCCTTCACTTCTACTGTCTATGTAAATCTTCTGTTGCATTTCTAGTTCTCTCTGGTGAGGGATTAAAAAACACGTGATGGAACAAGAAAACCAAAGAGTGGTCAATAAAAAAACCCTGAGTGTCCACTCATTTTTGTCTGATGGGTCGTTTGGAAATGGAATGTGGACACCTGAGCTCCTGCAGCCCATCCCCACACAGTCACCTAAATTTACCTTCATTACTATGGTTATGTACTCTTCCTGGTGGCACAGTTTTATCAGACCAGGGGCATTTAAGCTTCCAAATCGTAAAGTGGGATTAAGAAAAATAATCACATCCTTTTAATTAAATAATCACCTCTTGTATTTTTGTATCTGGATTTCTAGGATACACTTGATCGTTTGTGAAGCTTATCTATGTAGCCATGATGCTTAGGAACTTCATTTATTTAATACAAGCTCAGGATCTCCTGAAATTCCCTGACTGGAGGATCTTGGATCTTAATTAAAAACCCTGTTGTTGAGATGCTATATCCTCTGCCTGAAATAATTACAGCAGCACAAAAAAAAGGGAGGGGGGGGAATGAAGGTACAGTAGTCACATAGATATATACTGCCTACCTATTAATGAAACAAGAGGAAAAACAGTAAGTCTCTGAAGAATTTATGTTTTAGCTTTAATCACTAAACTTGTCATATGGAGAATAAATCCTCAGATAAGCTGAGTGACATATGCTACATTAAGGGATCCCGAGGGAGATGGAAATGTATCCTGAGAACCCAAACAATGAGGAAAGCGTAATATTAAGCTGTACACATTTCTAGTTCTGCTCCAGGGCTGAACCAGCAAAGTTGTTTACCTTAGTTTCTGAACTTTTAAATTAAAAACCATGCTCCACAAAGAACTAATACCAGCTTTAAAGCAAGGTAAATGGATTTTTGAAAAATGGCACATATTTGAAAACATGAGGGCTTTTTTTGTTGCACAAAATCTTCTCACCTGGACAAAAATTTCCATGGCACTTTTTTGTGAAGTAACATTAAAAATCATAAAAGAGTAACTAGACATGAACTGCAATGGCTTATCTTACCTGTAGGATCCAGAGAGCACGTATCTCCAGTCAGAGATAAGAAATTTTTCTTTTATTTGTCCTGAAAACTTCCTGCCTGATTTGGCACAGTAAACCTCTCCAGTAACACTGCGGACTGAAATATTCTGTAAATAAAAATAAAGTGCAGTGAATTACATTTTTTAAAAATCAAAAATCAGAAGTGAAGGGTCCTTCCCCCCCCCCCCCTTTAGTTCTTCACTTCCCCAGTATTGCATTTCTTCATGGACTCTCTGGTGTGATATTTGAAGGTTTGTGTCTAGAGGAAACCCAGCCAAGGTGTCTCACTTGCCACAGGGTTCACTTATTTCACTGGGGACATAAACCTGCATGGAAGCTCATCCAGAGGGGGCTGTGCTGCATGACTGGTACCCCAACCAAAATCAGCGCAGGATGCTTCTACAGCTGAGAGCAGCCTGTTGCCTCCACTGACACCCCAGCCCCAGCCTGCTCTAGCTGAGAGCTCTCGTTTTACACTGGCCATGGCACAACACAGCAGGGAAAAACCTCTGCTCCTCCAGTCCATCCGGGCCTGCATGGACATATGTGCTGCTCTTCTGGAATGGCTCAGACAGTTGCTGTTCTTCAGGATCAGATGTAAGTACACGTGTCAGTTTAGCCCATGTGATGTTCTGCACTGTCCTTGTACATGAGAAAACGCATTTCAGATTCACCAGGCACCTGGGCATGACTCTGCCACACACACACTTTGCAGAATCAAGGCCTTAGTAAAGGAGTGGCACCAAGGGTTTGACTCGCTTGTTGTGCAAACCTGTTGTGCTGTAGCTACATACTCGAAACAAACAGTAGAGCCTTGTTCTTCCTTACAAGTGGGGATTTGCAAACATGCAAACACTGTTATTAATTTAAATTTTTTTATATATTTGGGGTGGAATTCAGCTGTTCAAAGGCAGGTGTCTGGTGCACGTGAGATGCCCTCAGGTCTCCTACATGCCCCACAGCTGCTGTTCCAGAGGTCTGTTGCTGCTGTGCTATCACCCATCCCCATGGAGATGCCACAGGTGCCCTACAGCATCTCAAGCAACCACTGAAATGATCCCTAGGAGAGGGGTTTTTTTAAAGCCAGTTCCCTCTGACAGAGATGAAGACAAATTAAGCTAACAGCCAGCTAAATTTGAAGTGTTATTTATCTTTAAAACAGAGATTTAACACGTTTTATCAGGCACTACCCAGTGCAACCAAGGTATTGCCATGCAAAAGAGTTTATACACCACCTCCCCTTGGCTGCTGGACCACAGCTGCTGCAGAGCTATTAAACAGAAGCAGTTGCAATGCTTACATTAGACAACTCTACTAGGAGAGTTAAGCTCTGTTTTAAGACTTCAGGGCCCTGATTAGTTTCATCTAAGGACCTGATGTAAATGCCTTACCTTCCTATAATATCCATGGGAAAATGTAGGCATCTTCAGAGAGGAATTAGGTGTGCTAATACTACCTCAGGTGATCTCTTGCTCCCTTTTAATTACAAGGTGGGTTGACCCTAGCATAATCATGCTTCTATCTCAGACTGCCTGAAGTTAGGCAGATGAATCTGAGCCAAAGAGCTTCACAGAGCCACAGTACCTTGAAGAGATCCTCAGCAATTTGCAACTTGTCACACATCTCCGAGAAGAGATTTATACTGCCGTGATCGAGCAACAGGTAGACAAACACCATGCGCTTGTTGGCTGCCTCCAGGAGGTCACAAAGAATCTCAGTGTCTGTGAACACATCCATCACAATAGCCAGCACCTTGGGGAAAAAAAAGCAGAGGCATTAGCAGAGTCAATTTACATAACTTTCAGGTTGCTCATGAGGCCACTGACATGCAGTTTATTTGTTTAAAAACAAATTCCAACAAACAAAAATATTCAGAGATGTATGTGGATATTTGCTCTGGTTTTCTCCCTAAGTGCCTGATTCAGTAAATTGATGAGACACGTTGCTTTGTTGTTTTATTGCTCATATAAAACCAGTATAGCACGCAACATATAACCCAAGATGACGCAGGAGTTTGTAGGTGAGATTTCAGCACTAGGGAATATATTGAAATGCTAATCAGAGAATAATAAAGACATACCTAAAATAAGAGACAGTAGCTCTTGCCAAACAACTGACTGGCTGTCGTAAGGCACATGCGTTCAGCAAGAATCACTGCATGATGCTTTCTCTGTTATGACTTACACCTGGAACGGTCCTGGGCTAAAATCCTCACTCTGTTGATGATGGTGGAGCAATGCACCCCAAGAGCTCCATCTGTTGCTTTTTTTAAATACTGATTTATAAACTAACTGTTTCAATTTAACCACACATCCATGCTTCCCAATTCACAACTGGCAAGAACAGTGTATAAAAGTCTCAGCACTGGGCATAAGAACAGCTATTTAAATGCACAGCCTGCAGCCAGTGTGGATCAAGGGAACTGTAAATGTGACACAAAACCAGTTCCATACTCCAGTCCCTACGCTCAGTGTTGGACACAGCCTCATGAAGGTGCTGGTCTTGATTGACATCTGCTATTGGCCATGGAAAGGGTCACTCCCTAGGGCAAGTCAGCCCAGCTGATACCTGACTTATCTTTAGGAGGTGTCTGTTTCTCCACTGACCAGAGAGGGAAGCCTTGATAACTGTGCTCACAGGATATCATCTTCAGTCAAGACAAACTTTACAGTATCTAGTTCTGTCTTACTAATTGCTGCCAACTTGCACTGAGTCTTACTCCAAAGCCCATGCCCACACCTAAAAACAAGCTTATTCCCTTCACCCCCATGAGGAAATCCTACAAGACTAAGCACATCCTGTGCAGCCAGCATCCTCTTCAGGCAAGCCAAACTACTTGTGGGGCAGTGAGGATCTCACACCCTCTTCCTGCTGCCAAAACATGATGCTTCAGAAAGGGCCTTGTCACTGTGAGGTAAGTGGCACAATTAAGCCCAATATCTCACATCCACACTTACTGTTACCACCCCATGTCTTTTGAAACAGCACAATGCTGATCCAGCCTCACTGCAGCTCCAGACAACTCTCCCTGTACTGCTTTTTTCAGCAGTTGTTCCCGATTTATACTTCTGCACCTGACTTCCCTCTCTTACTTGCAGTACTTCTAGCTTCTTTTGCCCGAATTTCATTTTATGATTTCCACCACTTCTACAAATATGTAAGATTATAGTACCACTTAGCAATCCTTTGCATCTGATATCACCCACAAACAGAGTCTTTATTCTGTTGTTCAAGTTGTTAATGCATATATCAAATACCAGGGTATCCAGGATGGACCCTGACCACATGATAAGTAATAAATGCTGCCATTGAAAAACTGTGCTCAAAAAGCAGCTGCCAAATTTACACTGTTAGTAAGTGCTGCTTCAGCACCCTCTTGTAATGTAAATTAGATGATAAAGAAGGTCATGTGAACCATGGATTTATTTTACATTTCCCACTTTTTCCCCTACAAGTCTTCTTCTCTTGGGACAGAAAATTTGTCTGGGTTGATATTTTACCTGATGCCTATTTTATCATTCCAGAGACATTTCTTCTGTTTCTGCACCTTTCTGATGCCTCCAACTTAAAATGACTGATCTATAATTCCCCTCATGTAGTGAGCACTTGCAGGCTTTGACAGAGCACTTGCCAATGGGGATCCTTCTCCCCTGCCATTACACTCTGTGTTATCAGGCCCAGAATGCCCTTGCAGGGGAATAACAAAGTGGAAGAAACCTGACTCCAGCAGGCTTGGAAGTCTGTGCTGGGCAGAAGCACTACAGCCTGGTTTGGTTCCTGACTGCTCCCCTGTGAAACTGCTGGTGCTGGTGCTGTCTCAAACTTATACAAGGGGAAAACTCCTGGATGATGGTAAACACAGCCTTGAAATACAGAGAAACAGAAATACAGAAAACAAGAGAGCTGCCAGAACACACATGACAGAGGCTTTTTGTCCCCCTCCAGTTGTTCAGCTTCTGGTTTCCCAGAGTGTGGGGAGCCTGGCTTGTAGCTGGCACCCCTCTGTGGCCCCTGTCACCTGTGTGTAGTCAGGGGCATCATCTGCACCTTTCCCGTGTACCAAGTTATGCTGAAGAGCCTCCACATGGAGCCCACATGACATTTTTAGTGATGCCGGCAACATATTAGGGATGAAAGGTCTCTTTTCTGAATAATTTCCTTTCTCTAGGGATGGCTCCTGGCATACCAGACACACCTGCCTTTCTCCAGCCTCCCCTTCACCCATATCTCCCATGAATCTGCTTGAACAATTCCTAATGGCTGAGAGCTCACTTAGGCTTAATTTTTATTAATGGTGCACTGGTACAAACAAAGCAAATCATCCTGCTGGGGGTGTACAAGGAGAGGCAGAACCCAGCTGCCCTTTCTACAGCACATTTGATCCACTGGGTTAATGGGAGGTTGGAAGAGGGAGTGCTTTCTTTTCAGTCACCAACATAAGAAGGTGTTGGTGTAAGTACAAAAAAGAAAAAAAAAGGCACTGCCTGTGTTCAACAACAGGCTCTTTACAGCCACTTTCTAGAGCAAAGCTACACTGCAACACACAAGGCTGCCTTGGATGAACTACATTTTTTCCCAGGCTGCAGCTCACCAAGTTCACTTGATCTTTTAAGAGTAAGAAGACAACCTGGTGCAGAGGGAACAGCAAGTCTCTCCCCATACCTGAGTGGTCTTGTTGATGTACCGGCGTATGATGTCTCTAATGTTGCTGTTCTTCTCTGTTTGGAAATACACGGTGGCAGTGGATTTTTCCTTCATATAGGGCTTCTCCGCTGTAATCCATGTGTGCAGCAGAGCCGGCTCGCTGCAGTCAGAAATGGTGGGGAAGTAGGTCCCTGAAGGGAGTGACCCGGCATCGTTCTGCTTTGGTGCAGCTGCCCCGTCGGCAGTTGAGGACTCCTGTGCGTAATAGGACTCTCTGGCATTATCCTTGATGTACTGAACTTCCACGGAGGAGAGGAAATCCACCTCGCCCTCTTTGCTTAAAGTTTCAAGGTAAGAGTCTGTCCCACCATCCAGAAAGGCATCGGTGGCCAACCTTATGCTTTCGTTGTGGCTGAAATCCACTTTGTTCAGCTTCGGGGACTGGCTCTTGATGTCCTCCAGCCTTTTCCTTATCTTGCCCATGTGCCTGGAGTGGTTCATGGCTCGTTGTCGGAGCAGCCGATCTGCTGGGCAGGCACCATGCATATGTGTGGGACAGGCAGTGCAATCATCCTTGTTTGGGGACTGCATCCTGGCATGAAATCGCCTTGGCTGAATGAATTAACTGTGAATAAAAATAAAGAGATCTTATTACCGCAGGCAAATTCACACTCCCTGAATTTGTCTGTACAATTATCTTCAAAACAAACCTGAAGCTTGCCTCTCAGGTGGTGGTATACTCCGGCAACAATCTGTTTCCAGCTGGGACACAAGTGCAAAGCTGATTAGATTGCTTATGTGAGAGGCACCCACCTCAGCCCCAAGGCACACGAAGGATTCGAGTCCAATTTACCACGGCCGTCCGATTCGATTGTATTTCCCTTCCTGTCGCATCCTGTGAAATATGAGTGAGGAAAGCACTCAGGCAAAAGCAGGTAGGCTCCCAAGCATCATTGCACAATCTTCAAAACAGCTTGAGGCTTCTCTGTCTTCCCATAGTATTTGTTACGGAGAAAAAACAGTTCTGATGTTGAACTGGAACAGAGACAGCAGCCATGTCCATGGCTTCAGAGCAGCAAAAAGGGTCATGGGCTCTGGTCTGCACCTACATGCTGCCAGGCAGGCTTAAAAATAGATGTGAACTTCGTCACTGTGCCCCATCTGTAGTATGTTGCTATTACCATATACGATTCACTCATCTATTTCTTTAAAGCTTTGTGACTACGCCACCCTATTAAAAGAAAAATACCCCTTCCCAAACATCCTGAATATTATGTGGAGGGAGGGTTGTGAGCTGGCCTCAAAGCATCAGAAATATAAACACTCATCACTTGATTGTGCACATTTAGGGCTGTTTGGTTGGTTTCCTTTTTTTTTTTTTTTTCCCAGGCTGCAGCTTCTGGAGTCACGTTGTCCCCGTGGCAGCTCACTGCTGTGTCATTAGCAGGTTCGGAGCGGGGTGACAGGCCAGAGCCTCGGGGGAGCCGGGCTGGCTGGTCTGACCGAGGAGAGGCGGGGTGGGAAGGCACCTGCCCCAGGTGTCCGCACATACCTGTGTGCGTGCCTGGATGCAGAGGCACGTGTGACACAGTTTTCTCACGCGGGCTGGGTTGGCCCTCGCCCTGCGCTCTGTGTCCACGCACCCATGTGCCACAGCTCCAGAGGGGAGCGCAGGACCACGGGGATGTGCCAGTCTGGGCTCCTGGATGGGGGCACCTCTGAGCAGGGAGAGGGCCCTTCCGCCCTGGCCTCGGGAGCAGAGGTGTCCTCAGCGGTGCAGATGGTGGCACAGGGCACAGTTTTTCAGGGCAGCTTCCCAGATCCTGGGTCCGTGTCTACGTCAAATGCCTTATCGGGTGGAAAAAAAAAAAAGTAGTAATTACACGTAAGGATGAGATAAACAAAATATACGAAAAGGGTATTAAATGGTTCGGCTTTTAATTCCCGAGCCACGGAGGGCGGGACACACCCACGTGGGGCCGAGGAGAGGCGGGGCCGTCCTGAGCTCTGGGGTGATTTTGAAAACTACGCCGTCCCTCCCCTCGCCCCCAACATCCGCCCCCAGCTGCCAGACGCGGCCGAAGCTCGCTAATTATCTCCTGACCTGTTCTGCGCAATTATGCTGAAAATTATGCCACCTAATTACCCTGACACGCCAGGACTGTGCCCTGCCAACGCCGATCGGGGCCAGGGACGGTGCTGCACGCCTCGGCCAGGGTCCTTCACTGTCACCCCGGTGTCCCGTGCTGTCACCCCGGTCCCCACATGGCCACGGCGGGGCTCCACACTGGTTGTCACCATGGGACTCACACTGTCACCCCGCATGGTCCCACATGGTCACTCCGGTGCCCCGCACGGCCACCGCAGGATCCTCCTCCCGGGTGGAACCAGCGTAGGAGGAGGAAGGGCCCGGCCGGGCTGTGCCGTGCCTCCCGCGGCCGCGGTGGGGACTGAGGTCACCGGTGTGGGGCCAGGGCAGGGTCGAGAGCCGGCCCGGAGGGGTTACGTGCAGCCGCCTCGTTAGCGCAGTAGGTAGCGCGTCAGTCTCATAATCTGAAGGTCGTGAGTTCGATCCTCACACGGGGCAAAGGCGGGCAGCTCTTTTGCTCCCGCTTCTTGCCACGCTTTTAGCGGCGACAGACCCGCCCGGCGCTGCTCGGACCCCTCGGCGTGTCGTGACTGTCGTGATTTACGAAGCGGTGGTTCCAGTTCCGTCTCTCCTGCGGGCGGGTATATTGGAGTAACTTCCGCGATCGTTTTACCTTTTGCCAGAGGGTTTCCTACTGCTGAGCCGTCTGCGAGCCCGTACAGGGATTTGGCGACAGGGAAGCAGGTCCTGGGGTGCGCAGTGGGCACACCCAGGGTCAGGCTGGCCCAGCGGGGGGTCAGGCTGGCCCAGGGGCAGCCCAGGGAGCCGCTGTGGGGGCACTACAGGGCACCGGGGCCGCCGGAGGGAAAGATCCTGCTTTATGCACATTTACAGCTTTGATTGTCTTAAAAACCGTATGTGTTACAAACACGTGGCCCAAGGTGCCGGCCAAAAACTCTGGGGGTTTATTTTTTCCCTTTAGATATAGAAATAATCGTATGTAAACTCCAAGACAATCATCAGAAAAAGATAATTTTTTTCATGTACTCCCTCTGCCTCCCAGAGATGATCCTCGCCTGTTGCATTTTTCTCCTTTGCAAAGGAACAATGTGTCTTCTCCGCAGGGCTGTGATGAGATTTCCATGGATCCTGGTCACTGCTAATGTGACTGTTTCTAGTTCCAGACTCATCGGATGCTAAGGCGAGGATAACCAAGTACCTCTGTGCATTTAGGTCTTCAGGTAATTTAAAGAGAATCAGGAAGACTGTTCCCAGCCCCAGGTGACAAGATTACAGGTACCATCCCAGGTCTGCCCTCTGCCTGGTGCTTCGGCCCCTATGGGGCACCATGGGCAGTCCTGCTCTGACACTGCTGCCCCAAAGACCATCAGCAAAACCCCAGGGGAAGCAGAACAAATTAAGATCCCAGTCCTCTTATTTTTATAGGGACAAGTCTACTCCTGTATCAGCACTGTGTGTAGCAATTATGAATTATTCACTTTATTTTACTTTGCCTCATTCTTTTTTACTGTAACACTATATGATGTTCTCGAGTCAAAACCACTAGCTGTCAGTACCTCTAGCAGTATGAAGAGCAGTGTATTTATTGAGATCCTCTCTCCCTTTCTTTCTCATGAAGTGAACCTCCTGCTCATATGTATAACAACCACATACATCACCAGCAGCAGAGGATCCAGACCCTCTCTGGGCCTTGGTTTCAGTGTTTGGCTCTCACTGGAAATGATTTTTTTCTCTAATTTCAAATTTCCCTGCTGCAACTTGTAGAATCCACTTACACATCACTGACAAAAACACATTTTGACAGTGGTTTGTCTTCAAGTCATGGCAGGCATCTGAAAAAAAGTATACAAATACTGCACAGGCAATAGCCTAGTGGTAAAAACTGAGTTTATTTATTATTTAAGTAAAAAATAACAAGAAGGTTACAAACAACACACATATTTTCTATCTAGCATTTTTATATAAAAATATCTCCAAAGGCTGTTATAATAAACAGTCTATGACCCATCCTGAATCACACTATAAATATTTAGCTTTTCACTGATTAATAATTTGAAAGTACAGCTGAGGTCCAGAGCAAAGCAGCTCACGGTGTCCACGTTGTAGCTGGGAAATGAGCTGGAGGGTGTCTACTTTTAGCCTGTGAGGTCAGCCTTTGTCTGAGCTGCCGGACTTCTGCCATCAGCTCCCGCTCCTGGCGTGCCAGCTCTCGTCTTCTGTCTAAAGTGCAAGGAACTTCTGAAGTGCAGACTTAGTATTGCAGCTATAGGTTTTCCATACACACTACAAATACCTATTGGAAAACAGGTATCCCTGGCACAGAAATGCTGTTTTTCAGTACCACTGTATGTGAGACAGCCCTCAGACTTGCAAAGAGCAAGTTCCTTGAAAGCAGCACCTGTTTGGCTGCCAGAAGGTCAGATGCTAATGGATGGCTACAGCAGGTCCATGGATACATGTTCCCATTGCCTGCAGAGTTTTGTACATAAGGTGCATAGGATTTTAAATTGTCAGAGTGGCTAGGACAGCTCAGAGGAAATGATTAGACTAATTCTTGACTCCCAGTACGACTTTGGTGAAAGATAGCTCTACATCTTCTCAACATTCCCAAATCATACATAAATATGAATATAGGAAAAGCATAGCTAAAATTATCAGGTCAGAATGAGCTTAAACTAGGCTGAGGTTTACTGGGACTTCTCTCAGGCACTTCCCCTGTGTGCTGGTAGCAAAGACTTTTTTTTCGGGTGTGAAATAGAACACGACAATAAACTGGTTTACTATCCACTAAACGCCCACACAACTAATAATGACTCAATCACACAATGAGATGTTCCAGAAATGCTTCTGAAAACTAAATAAGAAAGAAAAGAGAGTCTTAACTTTGAAACTTACTGTGTGGTGATTGCACTAATGCAGATATATCATTCAGACAGATGTTTCCAGACCTCGTCACCTGCTGGACTTCTACTCCTCTCTCTGTACGTCCTGCCTTTAAATCACACGGTCTCTCTGTGGAATGGAGAGAAGGATTCTTTGTGAATTAAAACTGTGTAAGTTTCTAGTGAATTTTCCTAGCTTGAGGTGCAACAGTTTTTCTTCAGGAAGCAAACCTAAACCAATCACTCACTCCACCTAATGGCAAGTACAATTTTCTCAAAGTCAATGTTTCTACTCTACAGGTCAAGGCTATGCACTTCATTTTAAGAAATTACAGCTCTGTAATTTCATTAATTTCTTTAAATTCCCTTTAAGAAATTACAGCTCTCTAAGAAATTATATGTGCTGTTTCTTCCTATATAATTAATCTTCTGACAAATAGGCCACTAAGATCATGTGGAATATGGCCACTCATACTTGCAGTTTTAAGGAGACACCCATTTTAATAACATGCATTTGCAAATTACTCCATACCAAAAACATTAGGTAAATAAGGGCAAAAGCTGAAAATGTTTGCCCAAAGCCATACTAGTCACCTAACCTTAATACTAATCACTAATTTTGTGTGAGCCTTGAAGACATGGCGGGGGAGGATAAGTGAAATATCTGCAAAAACACACAAATGCAGCATTTGAGAAAGATATACTGGCCAGTTCTGAAAGCACATACATGTGATTTTCTTCTGTGAACAAACACTTGGAAAAGTCACCTCTGGTATAATATTGTATGTCATCATAGGACAACATTACTTGACAGAGGATTTCTAATGGATTGGCTTAAGTTGAGGTAAACCTGTGCCCATCACAAGAATGCCATTTATATTGCTGCATCTGATAGATATCAAACTGAGATTTCTTTCCAAGTCTGGCCTGATATATTGGTTTCATGAAAGAATTCTGCCAAAAATTACTTATGTAAAGGAGTTATGCTTAAGTTTATCCCTAATATTGGACACTTAGTTTGTGTTGAGTTGTTGAATGCTTCATGCCAACATCCACACAGAATAGCATTATTTGTACGCTCACCAAAATTACCATCTTCCCTTTCCAGCTTATCAGCCAATTCTAATGCATCATTAATTTTGTCATCTAAGAACTGCTTTCTGTGCTCATCTGCAGCAGCAGCCGCCTTCTGTTCTTCCTCTAGTTGAGCTTCTTTATGTAAAACGTCTTCCCACTGTGCAAGAGAGATATTAAATGTCTTCAACAGACATGTTGCAAGGAAAAAGCAACAAGTAAAACCATCTGGATTATTACAGATTACACTTCACCGTTAATTCAAAATATATGTTATTAAGCTGTGTGAATGTTTTATTTTGAAAATTTTCTCAATCAAACACCGGGAGAAAGGCAACAGTTTTGGGTCAGAGAAAAAAAAAAAAAGGGAGGAACTTACAGAAATGGGAATATACTTTCCCAAATCTAAAACATTCTCACCAAGTTTCACTAGTTCTTCCAGAAACTTTCAGTCAAAACAGAAAAGGAGATTCCTAACAAAATATTTCTCTGGTATCCTTCAGCTTTATGGTCTCGACATTATGGGCAAAAGACAGTTACCCAGTGTGCCAGGCCCACTTGGGAAAAGAAATAATGCAAATACCTTTTTTTCTTCTGTGTCCCTCATGGCCTTCAGCAGTTCAGCCTCTCTCACCCTGTTGTCATGCAGGAGCTTGACTATCTCTTCATAGCACTTCTCACGGTCCTGGTCGTCGCGCCTCAGCCTCTGCAGCACCTGCAGCCTCCAGTCGGTGTCCAGGCGCTTCTGCTCGGCTTTGGCTACGTTTTCTTCGGCCACCTAATGAAACACCTTTCTCACCAGCAATCCTTTTAGCCTATTCCAGTTGCACAGCCCTACCTACACACCAGGCAAGATGAACTGAGGTGTTCTCCAGTATCACTGTGGGATGTCCTTGCTGGGAGGCTGCTCCTGTGGTGCCGCTCATTTACAGGTGCAGCCAACATAAGACTGATACCTGAATGCCAATACTTTCACCCACATCCATCTGCTTCCAAAAATCAAATGCTGTTTACAAAAACTCAGGCCCATATGTTTATTTCTAGACAAAATACAAATGCAGATGCCAAGCATATGGGCAGTGGGATAGCTGCAACTATTTTTCCAACTGTGCAGTTACAAGTTCTGAGGTTGAAAATCTGAACAATTCCTAATGTCAAGCTACACACATTCATTACTGTGATCTAGAAGACAGCTTCTACCGCTGAATTTCCTGCCAAGTACTACCAACTCGTTTGAGGCTTACTTTTGTTTTATTATGGTTACAAACAAAACATGTTCCTCAACAGGAGGAGGACTTATTTTGAAAATCACTTTTGAGACTTACGTGCCTTCTAACTGTTGAGAAGTGAAAAAAAAAAATTAATATTCCTGGCAGATCCAGGGAATTTCAGTCTTATATAGATGCTCGGACACTTCAGTAAGATTTTTGAAAACCTCAAAACTTCAAACATAGCATCCTAATATATTGATATGGGTATCTAGAAATTCGATTTCTTTAGAAAATATTTCCATATTAACTTGAGCTAGTTAATTGCAATCAAAATACTATTAATTAGTACTACTTGTAGTAGATAACATCCTGGCTACCCCAAACACATGTTAAGATCCAATCATCTTACTGTCTGAGCTTTCTGGTTTTCTTCTCTATCTATTTCCATCAGTCTCTGAACACGATGATCTTCCAGATCCACCTTTCTTTGATGGGCATCCACTTTTTCTTTCATTTCCTTCGCAGCTGCCTCTTGATCTTTGATTAGATGCTGCCAAACACACAAACTAAAATTACTGTTGCTAAGCTACTAGCCCACATTTGTAATTTTGTCTCTTTAACATTCATTAAAATTTCATTAAACTAGTATTTGAATATATCCACTACATATCATAACTGTCCAAGAAAATGATAGTTTCTGCTGTTTTATTAACTTGGAATTACACTAACACTAGAGTCATGACAGAGGTCTCTCAGGTTGATACAGATGCAATTCCAGTCCTTGGATTACAGTGGAGCATAAAACCAGAATTCCAACTTAAATGAATTAGATTCATCATGAAAATATTCTCTATTTTTATGGCAAGTTTTAGCCAAAACCTCAAAATGTGTCACAAATATAAATTGTGTTTCATGGTACCGGAACTTATAATAAACACATCTGCCCCTTGAATGCAGAGATGATTTGCCAAAGTAGTACAAACCAGAAGCAGATCTAGAAATATCATTTTAACTTCCACCATCTTTCTTCACGTTCACCGGGGCAAATTTTCTGGAGAAGAAATAACCCCTTCCCAGGCCTGTGGGAATCTATTGAGTAGCTGAGGCAAAGTAAAGATACACAACCTTCTAAGCTGGAATAAGCCCCTCACTGATGAAAGCAAAACAGTTCAGGGCATGGCAGGGAAAGCCTGTCAGCACAGACTCTTGTGGGCAGATAGATATCCTTCAGTTAGTTCAATAATTGCTACCTTTCCAGACTAAAGAGTATGACCATTGTAGAATTAGTTCCCCTAGAGAGCTGACTTTCCATGTACTGGAATACAAATGAGCTTAGCTTGATTTGTGTTCTGTAGCCACAATACAACTGGCTGTGTATTGAATAAATAGATGCTAACAGAAATTTAGCCCAGTTATGCTCAGCATGGCTTATAAAAAGTATATGGCTAAAATCTTTAAAAAACCACATACAAGCAGACATATGTTTCAAATTAAGGGTTAGATAGGTGAGTGTCCACTTCATTCCACTGGATCTACACACATGCATGATGGGCACATGTAGTTAGGATTTCTAACCAAGTTACGATTTCTAACCAAAACAAACATTTCTAAAGCCTTCCATTGGCATCCTTCCTTTCAATAATTTATAATCATTATTTATAATAATTAACTCAAATTTAACTTTAAACAGTATTACTGATTAAAGTTCTTTATTATTTATTAGCAATCTCTCTGAATTATAAGTCAGTCCTTTCAGAAAGGAACTGCACATTCCCAACAAGCCATCCATTCCTTTTTGCTTAATGATGTTGGCAACTAGACAGTTTTTCATCAACTACATCAATCTGCTATACTGTTCTCTCCAGAAAATATAGATATATCTGGATATCACAGATGAAAAGGTGGGAGTTTCTGGGATGAGGAACACATTGTTATAGACTTATTTCTTATTTACATGTTGCTTGCTTCCCTCAAGCAGCTGAGCACACAGCTAAACCCTGCAGAAACCAAATGATACCTCTGCACAGGGTAAGAATAAAACAGGGAGGATACGAGTATTTTCACCCCAAAACCCAGATAATAGTGCGTTCTGCTAATGCTTTTATTAACAGAGGGCTTATTCTAAAAAAAAAGGTGTGAAAGAGGAAAAGGAAAAAAAAAGGCCTTCTTTTTCCTGACCAGACCAAAGTCTGGTTTAATAAACACAACTGAATCTAAGAACTTCAAAGGATGAACCACTAAACATAAACAGGTGTATAGCTCCCTAACAATTACCTGCTCAAAAAGCTGTCTTTGTGATTCAAGTTCCATCCGTTGTACTTCTACGTCCTGAAGAGCAGCAGCTGTCTCCTGCTCTCTCATGGATGCCTTGAGGAGAAGAGAAACACATGAAAATACAGTGAAGAAATTCTTCTCCCTTAAAAAAAAATTATCAAGAATGTGCAAACCCCCAAGCTATACCCTCTCCTAAGTTCTAGTTAACCTTCTGTCCTACCATGAACAACAGAAAACATTGCACATCAAAAGCTCAGGGCAAGGTAGAGCAGAGGCAGAGGAAGGGTTTTGCATCCAGCCAAGCTTGTTAGGGAAATTTCAGGCTTGAACTAGTGCTAATAACCTGGCAGATGCAGCTCTGAGTCGAATAAGGAGTCTCTGAACTCAGAAGGCTGTGGAGGACAGCAGACAGGTGGGCAAGTGGCCACTTGGCAGAACCTGTGCTGAGCTGGAGCTAACGAGTCTCACAGCGCCCTGCCTGCGGGAACAACCAGGCTCTGTGCACTGTGCTCTGCAGTGTGGTGCTGAGACACAAGGAACGGCCCTGCAAAGGCTCAATTTGAACCACGAGGTTCAAAATTTCCGTTCTCAGCATCACATGCCATGGTCCCTGAGCTGGTAACACGGAAACAGAGCCAGGCCTGGCCAGAGGCCACTGCGGAGCCTCCCAATCAATGGCAGAGTTAATTTGCAGTCTGGACATACAGCCCACAGACAGCTGAGAATTCACTAGCCCTTTAAGGAACTCATTACATGTTTCAACACTGCCAATAATCAGATGAATCTGACTTTTCTCAGGAATTTTGCCAGTTAAAGCAAGCCAGTAGAACATACTAAGTGCCAAAAACCCCCTGTAAAGCTATGCATTTACCACTTAAAGCAGTCCATCTCATGCTAAATACACCTCTGGCCTCAAAAATCACAATATATCAACTAAAATTTTAGTTATGCATTTTTTCCTTATTTATTTTCATTACTAAACCTTCTAGAAAAAAATTGCTTTAGCAATGCTCAACCTTTCTTGCAATTTCATCATCAAGACGTTTCAGTTCCCTTTGAAGCTGATCCTGCTGGTAGTTCAGAAAACGCCTTCTTGAAGCATCTAGAAGTTGTAGTTCCTTTACTTTCAGTTCTCTTTTCATAGCAGCGAGTCTTCAAAGCCAAAACAAACAGAAACAAGGGAACTTGTACATGTTAAAGGTCAGTACCAAAGAGCACAAACTTACAGTGCAGTTAGCCATTAGTTACTATGAACTCATCTCTAACTAATAAAGTTTAGGACAGTTGCTTTCATTCATGTAATTTTTCCAATTTTCATTTAGGAGACAAAACTGAATTCACAGACACACAAACATCCTTTAATGGCCAATTAAGCTTTCAAGTCCTGCGACCTGTTTCTCTTCCACTTTAATAAGCACTAGTTTAGTATTGCAACAATCCAAAACTGGAAACTGTTCCTTAGTATAACTTCAGTGTCCTGGTACCTCTTGCTGCACAAAACTAGTCTTAAGTTTATTTGGTAAATATCAAACTCTTCCAAGGAACAAAACCATAAACTCAAGAATTAGTTTGCGAATAAAGGCTCGCTCGCTGTTTTTTTAAAAAAACCTCTGTGGTTACAGAGGTTTAAGAGATGTGGAGGTGGACTTGACAATGCTGGGTTAATGGTGGGACTCAATGATCTTAAAGGTCATTTCCAACCTAAATAATTCTACAATTACTTTTAGTTGATTTAAGAAACTATGGAGATGTTGAAATTCTCTTAAACCTTCACAACTGCAAAATGTACAGATTAACAGTTCAGCTTCATTATTACCACAACTGTTTGCTCACCAACTAATGCATAAAGCAGTCTTTTTTCTAGATCTAGTAGAAATACAAGACTGTGTACAGTCACTGATACTATAGCAACTCTCATATTTGCAGTGTGGGTCAGTGCAAGTCTGAACTCTTGGTGTGCAAATACACAGCAGTTGACTGCTTAAGAGTACTCCCAATCCAAAGAGACAAAAGGCTGGGAGACAAGAAAAAAATATGAAGTGACTTGACCTCTAATCTGCTGCATTCCCTCAGGCAAGGCAGTAATACAACCCAGATCGCTTAATTCTCACACCAAAATATGACCTGCCAGACCACAGTTATCCCACATTACAATTTACACAAATTAGTGGTTATTTCTCCTTTACTTGTGGTTAAAAATGTAATAGCAGGATGCAGTAACCAGACCCCTAATGCTTCTTATATTACAATACCTCTGCCTCTGTTCTGCCAACCTCTCTTCTTCTTCCAGCAGCATTTTCCGCCTCTGTTCTTCAGCTTCTCGAAGTAATTTCTGCTTTTGGTACCAGGCTTCATCTTCTGCTTTCTGTTTCTCTGCTTTGGCTTCTGATTCATGTGCTAATTGTCTAAATGGAAGGAGGTCACATGTTAATAACTCAAGCCAAGTATGAAGAAATTACTTGATTACTTAGCAATTGGTGACTGAATTAGCAGAGACGACAGAATATGGCATCCCCTTTGTACTGATAAAGTACACGAGGAGGAGTTACAACACTGACTGTTAGAGACAAACAGGGCATGCAGATGAGTCCAAGTATTTTCTTCTTCACATTCTTAACAAAAGCTAGTTTCTTAAGGTGCCTTGGCATCATGGTACCCACTGATTTAATAGCAAACTAAGAACTCCTGGCCCTTCAAAAGTTGGACCCCACAAGGTCAACAAAGGTTTAGGCCCCGACTATATAATATCAGGTCCAATATTTTTTGCGAATTAGCAAACATTTTTTAAGATAAAACTGATGATTTAACTTAAAAATGTGTCAAACCAAATAATACTGAACCTTTAGCAACTATTTAAAGTCATCTTCCTGAATTTTCTTTCTTGTCTCTCTTCTCAAGCATACGCATTACAAAAGAAAAAGGCAATTGTGTCCACCTGTCCCTCCCAGTCTGAGGCTGTCATCAGCTTTCCCATTAATACCTCTCTTTTAAGTATTCCATTTCATCCTGTCTGATCCTCTCCCGTTCCTGAGCTTGATAATCCACAATGAACTTGGGATATTTATTAAATATAGGGTACTGCCCTTTAGTAAGTGGTATAAAGTCCTCAAGCATACGCTGTGGATGGATGTCCAGCGGTGTAGCCTCCATAAGACGATAGGCTTCCTTAATCACAGCTGTGATCTCCAGGTTGTTACGGTGATGAAAGAAATACTGTAAGAGACATGCTTCCACTTACATTCTACAGAAGATTATGCACTTTTATGTATTTTTACATAAATATCTATTTAACACACCTCTCTGGGAATAATTAGGTAAGTTAGCAAGAACAGTTCATCTAAAAAGGGTTTATTTAGTTATCCCTACCAATTCATAAAATATTACCAGCTCAAATGACTTCAACCAAACCTCTTCAAGTTGTGAAAGTACGATCTGGTTCTTTTCCTTCCCTTCAAATGGCTGTTGTGGAAGGGATCTGGAAAGCTAGGAATCAGTTTAGAGTGTTCCACACACACTCCTACCACTGGATGAACCTCCCTGGACTTTTGGTGTTGAACCATGAAGCTTGGAAGTTTCTCTTCTTGCAGGACTATTCTTCCTGTCAAAGATCTTATTCACCAAGAAAATATCTAAATTGGTCATTACTAAACACAGCAATAATGTTATCTCTTCGATGTCAGTCAAATTGACTCTAAATGCACATTTTAGAGGGGGAACACTTTGCGTGCTTACAGAAATGTTTTCATAAGAAAAAACTCCTTTCTCCCATGTAAGGCTAAACATAAGGAAACATGTTCATTTAGCTTCAGAGAACATCCAATAATACTGCCTAATTTTGCAAATCTGAAAACAGGATTATGAATCAACATAATAGAATGATTGTGCGCTGTCTCCAGAGGCAGAAGTCCATATTAGATCCCCAAAAAAGAGGCAGAATTATTTTGTGGTTAACGAACTACTGAAATTTACAAAATGGCTTTTAGTGGCATTAGAAAGCTTATGAAAGCTTTTAAAGTTCTTCTTGCATGAAACTGCAGGAAATTGCTCAATGTTTTACTCATTTATTGTATATTTGTCAAGTATCTTGTTCAGACTTTGTTCAGAAACATGTAATTACTGTGGAAATGAAACATCTCCTTCTAACCTCTCTAACAACAGATACAATGTTTTGTACATCTCTTGCACATGACTGACTTAAATATGAAGATGTTTACCTCAAAATCCACTGCTTGATTACACTGAAGCAAGGGAGCTCTGGAACATATAATATAGGCAACAACAATCATTAGAAAGTATGAAGGATGATTGGAGAAGATATTGTCAAAGACTTTCAGCCATTCTTCTCTTGTTAGAACCTCAGATAATAGTGTTTCTAGGAGAGGCCAAGCATAAACCTAAATTATTGGGGAAAAAAGATAAAATAATCCATTAGCACAATTTTACCATCTGTTTTAAAGAAATAATATGATTTTTCTTGCCTTATATCAAGAATCTATTGATTTTTGAAAGAAACAGGAAACAAACCAGACCATTTGAAGCTAAGTTTCATCACCAACTATAAATATTCAGAGTTAATATGAGGTGATTACAAATATGTTTCTTATTTCACAGGATGTCTAAATGTTCTGTTTAAATTTGTGAAGCTAAAATCATCCCTAATGATAAACAGGAATTACAAAATAATTCACCACACTTACGTTCACTTAAAAAATAAAGGCGCATTTATAATTCGATGAGTAGATTTTCAAGCAATGTGGACTTGAAAGCAAAGAACTTCTAAGAACTACAGTAGCATGTGCATGAGATTCATGATCATGGACAAGAAAAAACATCAGGAAAGCAATGATATATTCTTTACACTTCCATATCATTCACTGTTATTTAATGAAATCTTCCCTACATCAAAATAAAAAACTACACCCCTATTATTCACTGCAGTGCATTGTTGTATATAAAAGTTGGGTAGAATATTACCTGTGAAGTCACATTGTATTTTATTAAATGCTGGAGTAGTTCTTTGTCATGATATGCCAAAACATTTTCCATCATACTAAGGACATTAACTGGAGGATTGGGAAAATATTCAAACCAGTGCTGACAAAAATTAACTGAAAAGAGAATAAAAAGCCCAACACAATCCACTGTAATCCAGAGCAACAGACTCATGACAACCTGCAAATTTGGTTACAAAGGCAATGAATTTAAGAGGTAGTTTCAGGCAGCAAAGCCTGTTTAAGATACTCCCATCTCTTCTCTTTCCTAGCATCTATTTCTAAACAGTACACTGCTCCTCCAGCTGCACTGGCATGAGTGTTCATGTCAGCACACTGTGAATCAGACTGAAGAACTAGTAAGGCTCAAATATAAAATGAAAAAAGTCTGTGTGCTGTGGGACTAAGGCATCAGAGGCAGATGGGAATACTTAAACCAGTATTTCTGTCTCATGAAACTACAGCCTGGATGAAATAATTTTTAACATACTAAGAATAATTTCTGTAAACTTGGATGCTTGTCCACTAACAGCACGTGTTTGCAAAGCGGGTACTCATGCTTGGCAGCACGTATCTTCTGCAGACTTAGCGGCAGCTGCAACAACTAATTTAAGTGTAAAGCACTTTAATTTAGACTGTTTCTTCAGAAGACAGGCACAGGCAGCGTCCAGACAAATGTCTAGTTTTGAGTTGCCACATGCTTAGGACAACTAAGGACAGTAAAAACCTTGAAAGACATCATTCCCTTTTGACTGGGAGCAGGTGAGGGGGTGGGTGGGTATGACTACTTTTCCCGCGTCTAAGTGACTTAATTATTATGATATAATTATGCTAGATACATTTGGGTTTGCTGATTTACAAATACTATTAAGACTGCTAAGTTTTTGCCAGATACACTGTAAAAGGAAGTGTAATATCTTGTGGTTTTTGTTTTAGGCACACAGTTGCTACATATTAATTAGAAGAGAGCTGGGTGACCTTGTAGGAAATACCTCATTCATTTCATCAGGAAATGCTCTTTTGCATTGGAAAGCTTCACCATGTTGCAGCATATTTGAGTTTTTAAAATCACTGCTTACCTACTACTGTTGCAACAACTTCAAAGCAGATCAGCGGGTTGTTCTGGAATAATTTTACAAATGGGAATGCCAGCAAAGGAATATAAGGTGTCTCAGCAAAGATAGCAGACCAGTGAGCTAGAGCTGATAAGGTCCTGCGCACAAGGGCAAACAAGGGTGTAGAAAACATCAATATAAAACCAGACAAAAAGATAATATGTATTTTAGAACCACAACATAGAAAGATTGTGAACTTCAAGACAGATGCAGGATTGTATGAGTTATAAAAACAAAATTACATAAGGGCACTACTATTTCATTTTAGAATTTTCCTTACAGCTGTTTCCAGCTCACTGGATACATTTCAGATTACTATATGAAAACAAAAATCTATAACATTTAAATAAATACAAATATATATTTTACCTCTGTAGAACTCTCAGTAGTTTCCTGCTTTTGATGGGATACTTATTGTGAATATTTACAAATGCACTGTGGGTTCCCTTATCTATTAGGCTACTGAATGCCAGGTGGTTTTCAGGAAGTTGTAATAAGGAACGCCAAACAAACATCCTGCAATTAAAATGCAGCCTTAGTCAAGCAACTTCTCTTTCATAGGCCAGTAAATACAAGCAATTTTATTTTGTGCAAGCATGACCTTGCACACAAAAAATACCTGTACTTTGCTGGATATTCTCCAAATCCTTTCAATAAGGCCTGTAGACGTTTCTTGTTTAATCCACCCGGCAATTCGTTCTACAAAATAGGGGGTCAGCAATAAATGTAATGATTTGCTCTCTTTTGCACTCCATGACAGTAGTGAAATATTGAAGTTCCTGACATAATATTTAAAAAATCAAATGTTTCCAGGTATTTCAACAACAAAGAAAAGATAATTCAAAACATCATTTATGTCTCATGAACTCAAGGAACAGCTGCCATTAATTTCAGTGAGGAGCAGATCAAGCCCTAACTGACTAAACCATGTGCATTTAAATGATGGATATAGCAAACCATAAAGAACACTGACATAAGGAATAGATCATATGATGATACCTTACAGGATATATGTATGTATATATGTGTGTACATAGGAGACACAAGATAAAGACAGAGAGAGAAAATGGCACAGTGATGACAGAAGGGAAATAAATTTAACAGTAATTTATCTTCTAAATAACTAATAAAAATGAAATTATTCTAGGCAGACATTTTAGAGGTGCCAGTTTGCTAGCAGGGAAGCAGATCGGATCTAGCAAATATCCAAATGTGTCACAAGTTGATTGAACAACCTCGGAGGTACCCCAAGCTGACTGGAGGCATCTCTGGCTGTCACATACTATAGGAGTATGGGCTAAAGAGAGAGAGAAAATGGTACTAAAATTTCTTTAATCCTTTCTCTGCTCAAACATCCAAGTGCATCAGTGCCTGAACTTATTCTTTAAAATAAATGGCAATGAAATTTAAATGCTGCAGACTGGAGAACGAAATATTTGCAACTTCTTCCTACCTCTTTATTTTCAAGGGACGCATTTCCTTGCAGTTTTAGCAACCTGGTTTGAATTTTGCTTCCTTTGGATTTCCAAGGCCCCTCTGACCTTCCTGGAGTGACTTTCATTATCAGTTTATTTGTCTCTGATGTGCACTTGGACCCATCTTGTACAGCTTTGAACATGGACGGTGGAGGCTAATATTAAGTGCAAATACCTTGGTTAAAATAGTGTAAGACAGATTACATAACACTATAATTTGTTGTTTATTTTACATGCCACATTTCTGAGTTTGATGGCCACAGGAAGAAGGATAGAAACACATTTCCACCATAAATATATATGGATTGTATACTTCTGAAAAAGAATGTCAATGAAAAAAACCTGCTCTAACTATAAGAAGATTTATGTAACTTCCAAACCAACTCAATCATGTTATTTCCTTGCTTAGCAAACACTAAAATATAATTGGAATAGTATAGATGTGTATCATGTACTGTTAAGGTTATTTACTTTAGTGTGTTTCTCAGTGTCATTAAAATACTTTGCATTTCTATAGCACCAGTTAAAAAGAATACAGAAGACCTTTACAAACTTTAATTAGTCTTCAGTGTCAGGCAGGTATTAATTAATTCAATGCTGGAGATTGGGAAAGCAAGTAACAAAGTGGATCTCCCAGTTCATGTCAAACCGTCAGCAAAAGTGCAAATGGAATGTGTGTGACATCTTTACACATCCTTCCTCAGCTCCAACTCCATCATTACCCAGAGCTGGTTACTGTTTACTTCAAAGACATGGTGATTAAAGATACATGGAATTCTGGATTTAGAAACCTGACTCCCATTAATAAATTACTTTAATGAAATAAGAACTGGTATTTAGAATGTTTCTTATTTAGGAAAGATTAGGGGTATGGTTGGGCCATAAATCATGGATGCTGGTATCCAATAACACAGTAAGAACAACAAAATCACCAGTAACAAAAACATCATTCATGCCCACAGTTTAAGAGAGCATTACTTGCTAAACAGTTCCTATCGTAAATGGAACAGAAACAGCACAATGATGCTGCTTCCATCTCCCCCCAAACATCATTCCACAAAGAACTGATGCATGCAAATCACTGTAGAAAGAAATACTATCTGCCCCTTGTTCCAACAGCAGAAACACAGTGATATATATGCCTTAAAAACATCAAATTACCAGGCAGACTGGAGGAACTATGAAGGAAACTCTACAAACCACTTTTTCTAAATTTGTGTTGTTAAATATGGCACTCCAAGACATGTCTGCAAACTACTGCTGGTACAAAAGATATGCAGACAAATATTAATTTCAAGGGGATTTACATTTAAGAAATGTAAAACAGTCTACCTTATTTCCTTCTTGAGTCAAAGCTTGGACACTGTATAAGTTAAGGCTTCCATTTTCCATTACCGATGCAATATACCGTCCATTGGGACTAATTACTGCTGTACTAATTCCCTCTTCAGGACTCCCAATGTCAAAAAGGAGTTTGCATGTTTCTATATTGATAAACCTCATAATATTATCTTGACTTAACACTCCAAGGACCTGTAAGTTATAAGGATTCCTCGATTAATATTGTCAGTGTAAATCAAAGTGGAATACCCAATCCAGCAATGACATTCCATGAAGCTAAAGAGCAATTGAGCAAAGATTGGTGCAGTCACGTTCCTTTTGTTTGGTACAGGCCCATATCCCCATGTCCCCCCCCAGAGCCATCAAAGTACAGGTCTTGAATCAATTAACCAAATACTCCTGCCTTAAGCTTTGTAAAAAACCTGACCTGATTGGAGCCCCCATCAAAACTGTCAGGGAGGAATTCCAGGTGACGGACAGCTCTCACTTTCTCAGGCATCTGGATTATTCTTATCAACTGCTTTGATTCCAAACACCATAAGTGAAGATGACTTGATTTTCCACCAGCTACAAGGGTCCGGCCATCTCTGGATCACAGATGAGGTAAAGCTTCCATCAGTATACTATAATTTAAGTTAGTATTAGCTAAAGAGAGAAACTGTGCATTTTGTCCTAAGCCCTCACACTTTTGAATCTGCCATTTTTTTTCATACTCTCCCAAAGAACAAAATACCTCCTAAACAATAACATTTACATTAAAGGGTAATTTAAACTTTATTTTAGTGGTCATTAAAAATCAACTTTATTTCAACTGCTATTGGACTAATAAACACTGCTATTGATCTTTACTGAAAGCACCAGTCACAGCAGACTTCAAAAGCTTATCTTATTATATAGCTCAATACTTCCGTAAAATATTACAAACAAAGGAGAACCTGTTTAAAACCACAATTTTTGTAGTCTGCCTTAGAATATTTAAAATAGCAATTTACCTGGTAACTGCAAACACCTTATAAAGTAATACAGAACCTTCTACAGGAGATGGCAACTGGTATTTACAGTGAAGAGTATCAAATTCCCATGCAAAAACAGTATTATCTTTGAAACAGCTGAGAATGGTGTTACTCAATGGAAGAAAAAAAACCTGGAAGAATATGGAAAAGAAAAAAAATGGGATGTTGTCAAAGAAGTACACTCTAAATTGAACCAAAGTGCACGGCAAAATAAAACATGGTAGGAAATCATGACTGTGTGTCTGTCACTGTAACTGTGCAAGGCTTGGATCCAACAGGCAGCCGGTCCTGTCCCCTGGGACAGCTTAGAGAGAGGTGGGCCTGCTCTCCCTTGCATTGGTTCAAAACTTGTCATACCCTTTGCTAAGCCAGTTTAACTTGCCGAAATGACACAAATTTTATCTGTGTTATTTTCATGACTGTTAAAACTGTGTTGTGGAGGCTTCTGGTGGGTGCCAGAGAGGCTGAAATATAAGTAGAGGGAACATGAACCCAGAAGCAGGAGGGGACGGGAGACATGAGGCAGAACTGCTCAGTGAACAGCTGCTTCCTGTATCTTCTACAAACTAAAAAGCATCCAAATAGTATCAAGAGTCTGCGAATGCACTCTCTGAAGCATTCATCTCAGACTTAAACTCCTTAGTTTTGCATACAACTATTAAAAATAAAAACTACTGTAGAATGTTTAGCAATGTATTCTCCAACTATGAAATGCAGATCTTACTGTGAGGATGAATAAAGATAAAAAAAAGTCTGTAAATATATGTATTTTTTCAATTATTCTGAACATGTTTATTGTTTATATGTACCCTGTTTCCAAAATAAAAAAATTGGATTATTTACATTTTTAGATGTCATCAAATACGTTCTTGCTTAATGATAAATTATTGGTTTAGATCAGAAGTTCTATTTTGGCAGCAGCTCATGCAGCTTCAGCAAATTCCCAGTACCTATAATTTTGAACATGAAACTGAAAATGTCTTCTGATATCTGAACACTGGCTGAGATTAACAGTCAGTGCTACAAAGTTCAGAGTTTTGGACTGAATGGTCTCTTGGAGCCTTGAAAATCTGTAAATCTGGAGAAGTGGGATGAGATTCATCTTAGTGACTGAAAGTTGGACATTCAAGCCAAATTAGTTGCCTGACAGTGAGCAAAAATTAAATGTAGGGAAAGAGCTGCCTCACCTACCATGTATCTTCAGACAGACTGAGCTGTCTGTCCTCCTGTCCACCCCAAGGAAGACTAGACAATGAATTGAAAGGAGCTGTCTATCATGCAGATGGATGAAGTTTAAATTTTGGCAAACTGGGCTACTGAAGAGCTCTTAATTTTCTGCTTTGCTGTTGAAAAATGCCCCAAGATGGTCACAAGCAGCTGTTGAATAAGCAGTGATGCTTTGGAAATGGTCACTACAGATGTGTTGTCTTCTTTCTCCTCTGTTTCACCTGCTGTCCATACACTGTGCAGCTCAGTCTCTCTTTTAAAATTAGTTTTGCCCCACACCAGCTTAACAGAAGGCATATGTTAGAGTGCAGCTGGGCTTAAGGCACCAAAGAGGCACCAAAAAGCACATGAGATTGATGACTCTACTCCACTGGTTCAGACAGTGAGCAAAAATCCAGCTTTAGACACCGAGTGTCAGGGCTGCAGTCTAATAATATATCTAATCTTCAATAAAGCATTTACTTATCTGTATGTCTTAAATTGTGGCGTGGGAATAAATATCATTATTCTAAAGACATGAAAATGAAATCCAGATCATTTGCATAATGTCCTATAAGACATGGCAGCACCAAAAAAAACAACCCAGGCTCTTCATTCCCAAACACAATTTATTATTCAACCTGTTTGGTTTTAAAGGTTGTTTCCATACTGTAACATCCTGATCCTACCAAATTCCAAGAGCCATTTATCAACAGGAAATCCCTACACATGGTCTACACAAAGAAAGATACTGAGCAGTAGAAAGATCTTGTCCACTAAAGAAATGCAGCCACCTTTGGAGGGGAGATATTATAATTATTTTAGCAACATGCACTACACAACAGTCTCAATAAAACAAACAAACAAAGGTGCATGGATCACCTTTTATGGTAATTGCTAGGTGACTGTTTTAAGCTGTCAGAATTTCTGCTTGACCTAGAACAGAGTGAAGGCACTCAAATGAATAGCCTTGTTCTCTGCAAAATCAGCATGGCTTTTTAGTGACCAGCCTGACGAGAAGTTTGGTTTGAAGTGGTTTTTGTCAGAGTATTCACTGCAGGGCAGCACGTGTGCAAGCCATGCCCAGGCTCTGCGTCAGGGCTTTCTGTAGTACTTATGCCACACTGTGACATTTGGTGGCGCAGGCAGACCTGTTTAAAACAAGGTAACTCTAAGGAAGACCTATTTAAACCACTCCCTGACATAAACATGTCATCATTCTCATCCCATGCTGTCCCAGTGTAAGTGTCTGTGCAGCAAACAGAAGCAAAGAAACCAATGGGCTGAAAAGCAGCAATTTCTTTTTGCTGAGTTCCTTTTTGCTGAGTTCCTTTTCAGCCTCGTTTGTTCCCACACTCAGTTCTGAGTGTGCAGACAGAAGAGCAGCTTTGGAAAAAGCAGCTGAATGGGGCAGGTGGTGGTGACTGTTGGAAGATACCATTATGACACCAAAACTGTTTTTAGCAACACTCTTAAATCCCATGATCATTCCAGTTCGAATCAATCTATGGAGGTCCTCTGAGCCCACCACAGGTCAAAGCAAGGTCAACTGAAAACATGGCTCCAACTTCCAGGTTAAAGTGGATAGTCAAGGTCACATCCAAGCAAGTTTTGAGTATCTCTAAAGATGGAGGTTCCTTAAAAGTTCCGAGCAGATCTCTGCAACTATTGAGTCATGATTTCAGTGGTCTGGGTGATGTGTTAGGATGACACTTAAGATGATATGCCCAAAGAAGATAGAAAAGTCTCAGCTGTATTTTAAATAATATTTACAAACAATGTGATTTTAATATGTGGTGTTACACCTACTGAGGTGTGCTTGTTCACCCTTCAGCAATTGCTCTTTACTCACCTTCTGTATTCCCACAGACTGACGAACATTCAGCTTTCTTATTCTTTGAAAGGTGTCCAAGTCCCACAGTTGTGCTGTATCAGTGGAAGTAGTGATGGCATACCTGCCTGACCCATGCACAGAGATGGAAGACACCGATGAATCATGGCCTCTCATCCAACTAACTAACTCCTTGGTTTCTGCAGAAGTTGTTGAAAAAATAAAGGGAAAGGATATGAAAGTCATTCAAAGTGAAAGAACTACTACCTTAGTTGTACTAACAACACTATGCAGTGGAATAGACTTTTAAACATTAGTAGTATATAACCATTTACCATCACAGCCCAATAAACAAGAAACAAAGGTATCAGTCTTCACATAGTTATTATACCTTAGAGAAGCATAACCTTCTCCACATCTCCAACTAACAGATTTTAGAAGTTATGCTCAGCTATACACAGAAAGCCAACTAGCCCAGACTTGTTTAATTTAGCCTAAATATCAATCTTCAAAAGCCATGAACAATGTGATCAGGTAAGTTCAACATGCCTCAGAGAATATCTGATGTGAACACCCACAGTAATCTCTAGAAGTCGAGACTGAATGTTCAGAATTCTCCACTTGTTTTTACTTGTGGGCAGAATGTGTGAATGATTATTTACAGGTGCAAGGAAGAAAGGTTTAATGACAACGGGCTATGACTACAGAAAGGTACAGTCAGAAAGCAACACTGTATTAATTCTTTTAGGATCCAAAACATTTTTATACCGTGCACTGCATGCTAAGGAAAAAGCTCCTCTGACTTCATTGTCTCCCACATGTGACTGCATGACCAGTAATCTTCCCTCAGCAACCAAACTGCACTTGTGGCAAATACAGTTTACACTGGGTGGTTTGCCTGGTAGCCCATGGGGTGGTTCCAGCTGACCTACTGCTGTGGCATCAAACATGGGAAATGGCTTTAGAGCAGCTCACAAAGACTAACAGTCAAACTTTCTGCTGTGCTTACAGACAGCTGAGTGCTTAAAGCTATCATCACCTGAGGGGTGACATGGGATTAGACAGCATAGCTTCTAAAGAAGGGGATGGAGCCCACCAATTAAGTACTCTCTAATACACCTCTAAGGATAGTTCAGTGAATACTGACTTTTGTGAATATAATTTATATTTTAAAACATGTCTGAGTATGACTTGGTATCTGGAAACAGCACCATAGAAACATTCAGTACTTTCTGGAGTAATTAAGATTTTTCTAAGCACATCCAAACATCTAAGTTTGGTTTTGCTGTGGTTGAAAGGAAGAGAAAAACCGCAGAGGATTTCAGACCTTAATTCTGATTCTTCCTCTCTTTTGAGGAACACTGTGTTACATTAAAATCTTCACACCTCATTCTAAGCAAACATATACAGAACTGCTTAAAAAAAGGTAACATACATAACTGTGATCTGTGCTGAATTTCAGTTAAACTTGAGTGACCCAGTGGGAACCAGGAACTTTGGCAGAGCAAAGTGTTGATTTAGGTTCATTTACCCATAGGACTATAACCCACATGGGACTAAACTTTTCTTTTTTGGACTGATGGCATGAAATACACAGTATGATTTCCATAAAGAAAACTGTTCAAGAACTCAATTCAAAACTAAAATTATATAGGTTTTCATGCCAACCCTTGAAATTTCTCCTTACCTGTATCAAAGCACTTAACAGAATAATCTGCCAAAGCCACCAGGAACTCTGTCTTTCTGCGAAGATTAAATGCCAAAGCAGTACAAGCCTGCATCGTTCGCTGGACAAGGTTGAACCTATTTAAAAATACACTTTCTCATTGTGTTAAGAAACTTTGGTTCATAGTGAAGCAATACTTGAAGTAATAACTTAATCAGTTTCGACATATATTTCACTGAAAAAAAACCCCCAAACTCAAAAGGAGTAAGTAAATCATATCTAATTACAATAAATCTAAAAATCATTGCTAATATTTTAAAACTCAGTAGTGAAAAGTTGAAAAGACTGGTTGATGTATCTTGGCAAATAAAACCCCACTAGTTTATTGCAATTCATGGCTCATTCATTGATCTGTACTGACCAAAGAATAACTCCATGGGGTAGTAATTAAGTTCTATGAAATTCCTGTTCTGTTTAGTTACAAGCTCTGCTCTTTTTGAGCAGCTAAACTAATGAAATAATATTTAGGAATGCTACAAGAGACACTGGCTCGTAGTTTCAGCTCTGAGCAAACTTCTATTTCCACATTCACTGGAAAACGAGGGTTAAAACTTGACCTGTGGGATCCTGTCCAGGCAAGTTCCACACCCCTGAATGTTACGGGTGTCTCAGACAACTAAAATGTCTTGACAGAAACATTCTTACCTGTTTCCATTCAAGTCAAACACATATATATTCCCCTGGCGGTCCCCAGCGAGGAGAGAATCTCCAGAGCTGTCAAAAGCCACATTGAGAAAACGTATTGTCTTTGAATGGTACCCTTGGACACTATGAATTATGTTCACTATAAGTCTGTGAAGAAAGCAAGCAAAACAACCGTGCTTAGAATAATTTTATTATTATGTATTTCTCCAAGACCTAGGGTTAAAATGCTTCTTTGTGAAAAATCTTCAATAAACCCACATATTTTTAATATAAAAATATACTACAAAGGAAGTGATTCACTGTCTTGGAAGGTAGGTAGGAGACATATAAAGCAGATGGGGGAAATCCACCATTCACAATCCTCTTATGTGGCTCCTGATTGCCTGATTTTCATTATTAATGAATAACACTAACATATATCCTGATGTATCATCCACCAATGAATCTGAAAGCCCAAGTCAGCTCTCAGCAAGGAACCTGGCTTGTCATTACCAATGCAAAGAAACTGAGAATCTGTCCATTACTGTAAGAAACCACTCTGATAAGATGTGGGGGTACATCAGTTGTAATATCACTTCATTCCACAGTCTTCAAAAGCATTGGGTTTGTTCAACCTGGAAAAGAAAAGGCTCTGGGATGACCTCATCGTGGCCTTCCAGTACCTGAAGGGAACCTACAAGGAACATGGAGAGGTACTTTGTACAAGGACATGTAGTGACAGGACAAGGGGAAATGGATTCAAAGTGAAAGAGAATAGGTTTAGATTACATACTAGGAAAAAATTCTTTACTGTGAGGGTGGTGAGGCAGTGTAACAGGTTGCCCAGAGAAGCTGTGGATGCCCCGTCCCTGGGGCCAGGCTGGCTGGTGTTCTGAGCAACCTGGTCTAGTGGGAGGTGTCCCTGCCATGGCAGGGGGCTTGGAAACAGATGACCTTTAAGGTTCCTTCCAACCCAAACCATTCTATGATTCTGTGAAGAAAGCCATATTTATCACTATTCATCTGAGATATTACAGAACAAAAGTTTCTGTTTTTTCACTTCTATCCTTGCACTGTGCTGTCCCTTAAAACGGAGCCAGATGCAGAAATGAAACCCATGTGCAGAAGAATAAGCTGCAAGAGGAAGGATTTTCCAGGAAGCAGGACATTAGGATCCGGGAGATCTGCTAGTCCTGGGATCTGCTACTCCTGGATTTGTTGTCTAACACTAAGCAAACAATTTATTTTCTATCATCACTTGGATATAAATTCAGAGTCAAACTAAATATCTAAAACTGCGCAGGACATTGGCAGGTTGATTAAAGACTGCAGACCACTGGCTAAATGTTGTGTCTGTGGCTATGTAAGATGCTGTCACCTCTCAGACATAGAATATGCCACCCAGTGTGCACATGCCGCTGTGGAGGTATGTTACAAAGGCTGAGTAAGCACCAGAAGAAAGGCCATGCAGCCATGGTACAGACTAGAGACAAAACTAATTGCACCTCACTGTTAAGCCCATTCTTTTCTACAATAAAAGTGCCATAAAGATGGAACTAGAAAGGTGAGCTATTTTAAATTATAATTGACATCTAGTGAGGTGGGTGGGGTTTTTATGACATTAAAGACCCTAACAAGTGAAGTATGACTTCTGCTTCTAAACCCAACCTGAAATCTGAATACTTATCAGTGCAGTTACAGCATCTCCCATGACTTTCTCTATGCCACTCTCTGCCTGTCAAAAGTTCCTCTGCCACTAAACAGACCCAGGAGAACAGTTAGGAGTTCACAGGGTTGCATCCAGAGTCCACAGGGCCGAGGCACTCAAAGCAGCATCCACACTGCTGCTATTCAGCTTGGGCCAAGCAGTGTTTTCATTGTCCACCACACTGTGATTAAACTCTGGGAATTCTCTGCAGCACATCAGTCAGTACAAACTCAAGCCCTAAACTGGGGTAAGTGCACAGCCAAGCTGTGAGCAGCCTGAGCACGAAGGTTTCACAGCCTCCTGGGGGATCTGCTCTGCCTTCAGGAGGGGATCTCATCAATGCAATAAACATCTCAACGGTGGTGCCAAGAGGATGGTGCCAGATTCTTTTCGCTGGTGCCCAGCGACAGGAGGTGGAGCAATAGCCATAAGCAAAACACAGGAACTATTACCTCAACATGAGGAAGACTTTACCCTGAGCACTGGAACAGGCTGCCCTGGGAGGGCATGGAGTCTGCCTCTCTGGAGACATCCACCTGGACACGTTCCTGTGTCACCTGCTCTGGGTGACCCTGCCTTGGGTGATCTCCAGAGGTCCCTTCCAACCCTGACAATTCCGCGATTCAAGGGGAACGTGTTCCCCCGCGTCCCACCCGGGCACCCCCGAGCTGCCCCTCCATCCAGCCCGCAGAGGCTTAGGTGGGCTCGGGCCGGCCGTGCTCCGTCCGCCCCCTCCCCTGGGGCTGCCGCTCCCCCCTGCCCAGCCCTGCCCGGCCCCGTTACCCCCGCGGTGCCGCGGGTCCGGCCCTGCGGGCCCACACGGGACCGCTCCGCCGCCCGCCCAGGTCGCAGCGCTCCATCCCCGCCCGGCGCCGCCGCTCCCGCGCTCCCTCGAGGCTCCACCCACCGCCCGCGCCGGGGGACGCCGCGCGAGTGGTACAGCCCGGCCTGGCGTCACTCAGCAAAGGACAGAAACGGGGGCGGAAACTCCCCCCCCGCAACTGTCGCCCTGCAGGGGAATGGAACCACCCCGCCGGCGGCCGCAGGGGCTGCCGGGAGTTGTA
>VYXB01003812.1:375279-441483 GCA_013397135.1 Pachyramphus minor
GTAGTTCTTCTCGCGCGGTTGGGTAGCGGAGCGCGGTCAGCGCCGCGCAGTGAGTAAAGTGGAATGAAAATGTCGCGTCCCCGCAGGCAAAGGTGTTTATAACGCAGTGTGCGGGGTCACTCAGAACACAGCTTTTCCAGTGGATCCGGCTGCGGGCTTCCTCTTGCCCCGCGCGTCACAAGCACCGCCCCGCAGGCGGGGCCACTGGAGAACCCGGCGGCGCCGTCACCCGGGTTGTTTCCCGCTCCACCTCCGGGGCGGGACTGCGGGCGGTCTGGGCGGGGCCGGAAGTGGCGGCGGCGGCTAGGCCGAATTCGGTGGCGCCACGTCTGGCTCGGGGTTCCCTCGGTACCCGGGTGGCGGCGGCGGCGGCGGCGCAGCGGGATCCTCGTCTCGCCTCTCCCTCAGCGGCCGGTTCGTGGCGAGGCCTCAGCGGCGGCGACAGCAGCCGGGCGCGGCGGCGGCGACATGTCGGACCTGGGGGACTGGTTCCGGAGCATCCCGCTGATCACCCGCTACTGGTTCGCCGGCTCCATCGCGGTGCCGCTCGTGGGCAAGCTGGGCCTCGTCAGCCCCGTCAGCCTCTTCCTCTGGCCCGACGCCTTCATCCACCGCTTCCAGGTACGGGCCGCACTACCGCTCCCGGCGTGCCCCGCGGCACCTGCGCCATAGGGCAGTGCGGCCCCCGCGCGCGCGGCCTTCTGGGAGTTGTAGTGCGAGGTGGCTCCGGGGCTGCGGGCGGGGCCGGTGCTCTTCCCGGGCCCCGCGGCCTCTCACTGGGACAGCGCTCGGGGGTCATTGGGGGCGGCCAGAGCCCCTCCGGGCGGAGCCGAGCCCGTCTTCTCGCTTAACCCGTGCAGGGTTAAGGGTCCGGGTTTAGCCGGTGCTATACCCGCAGGGACCGGGCGGCAGTGCCTGACCCTGCCAGAGTGACAGTGACAGGGCTGTGGCCCCTGGCAGCTCCGCAGTTCGTCTTGTGTCTCGTTCTGGTATGTTTTTCCCTAACTTTTTTGTGGGAGTTGTTCTGGCTGGCGCTGGTTGTTGTACCAAGGAACTCTGTGACCATAAAACCCGTGGCTGTGGCTTCAGGTGACTCTGTGTGACCGTGTGGGTGTGACTGTGGGCGCAGAGGTGACAGTCAGCTGTGCAAACATCCCAAACCGCGGGTGGCTCTGGGGACTCTGGGGCAGAGCTACGAGAGAGACATGGAGCTTCTGGAGCCAGTCCAGTGGAAGGCAACAAAGATGATTCAGGGACTGGAGCATCTGCCTTATGAGGAAAGGCTGAAGAAGCTGGACCTGCTCAGCCTCGAGAAGGGGTGTATTTATACATTGCTATGTATAAATATCTAGAGGGAGGTGTCAAAGGATGGAGCCAAACTCTTCTTGGTACCATGCAATAGGACAAGAGGCAATGGGCAGAAACTGATGCACGTGAAGTTCCACCTGAATGTGAGGAAGAAAGAACAACTTTACTGTGCAAGTGACTGGAAACTGGAACAGATTGTCCAGAGAGGTTATGGAGTCTGCCTCGCTGGAGATACTCAAGAACTGTCTGGATGCAATTCTGTGCAATGTGCTCTAGGATGACCCTGCTTGAGCAGGGAGGTTGGACCAGATAACCCACTGTGATCCCTTCCAACCTGACGTGTTCTGTGAAAAAGTGCATATTTTGCACCTTCTGGCTTGGGATTTAAAAAGCTTCTGTTTGAGATTGTCAGCTTCTGTGCTTAGGTACAGGCCACATAAATTAACAACTAAAGTCTTGAGATGTCAGATGTAGAGTGCATTAGCAATGTCAAAAGTGTTCACAAGCTGAACATAGTATTTTTCCTTGCATTGTGATTCTGCAAGTTCAGTGTTTTGCTGTGAAGATGTGTAGTGAGAGAGGACTCACTGGATGAACAGAAGATGAAGGAAGAGGAAAGATCTTGACCTTTACGTTTCTATTATACTTGCTCATTATATCTTCAGTGCAAAAGGCTGAGTGTGAAAAAAAAGTTTAAAAGATGGCTCTAGGAGGGACCATCCATGTATTGACCCCAAAATTTAATAGCTTAGACAACTCTTTTCCCTCTAGTTTTGTTATTTCTCCTGGAACTATGATGTTCAGGATCCTAATACTCTATTTGGAAGTGTTGCTGCTTAGGGAGCTCAATTATGAATGGCCACTTTTTGTCCTTCCTACGTGCTGCCATGCAGTTGGCTGTGCACACTATTGATTGTTGGGAGGCTCTAAAGCAGGTCTGAAATGCTCAGAACAGCGTGTGCTGTCTGGAATGGTACACTAAAGACTGTTGTGTGAATTGCTTGGCCTCTGTTCAACAGGGAAGAATGGGGGGGGTGTGGACATTTTCAGAACAGTGTAGCATCCTTTTGCACTGCAGTAAAGAATTGGTACTGCAAAGATGTGATGAAAGCAATCTGGGAAGCCCTGTGTGATTTCTGTTGTAATCTTAATAGTTTTGCTTATCAGATTAAAAAAACCCACACACCTCTAAAAGCTGCTGAAGCAGCAGGAATTGATACTTGGACTGTTTTTAGTCTTTTCCTTGATTTTCCAAGTAATTGATAATAAATAGAAACAAAAAGCCCATGCGTGTGAGTTCATCCTACATGATATAAATATATCTTTCTCTTCTCATCTGGACAGATCTGGCGGCCAATAACAGCAACTTTCTTCTTCCCAGTGGGACCTGGAACGGGATTTCTCTACTTGGTGAATTTGTATTTCTTGTACCAATATTCATCACGGTTAGAAACAGGTATGTTATCCATTAATTTGTGTGCTTGTGGTGAACTCTACCTGGAGCTGATAGAGGTGGCTCATCTCTGTGCCAGTTTACGTTGGTCAGTTTACGTTGCTCTGAAAACTCATTTTCTGTGACTGGTGCCTTCCGTTTGGCCATTTAGAGTTTGAACTTGATACTTGTTTCAGGAGGAGGGCCTGGTGCTTTTAGTTGTTGGATTTAAGGGAGTGAGACAGACTAAAAGATGACATTACCTCTGTTTTTTTGTTTCTGGTGTCCTTCTGTAACACAGAAAGATGTTAAAGCGTATGTAATAAAGGGTATATCCATTGGGAGAAAATAACATCAGTTTTTCCTCTTTTAATTAGGGAAGCTTTCTTGTGTTATTCTCTGGTTTGTGTTGAATTGAGAGATACCTTCTACAAATGAAGTGTACCATTCTTCCAAACAGATACATGGACTAGTAGGATTTTCATTTAAGGAGAAAAATTGAGTGGAAGAAAGGAGATCAGATAATGGATCATTTATCTGGTTGTTGCCAGGTAGCTTCAAAACTACTTTTATTTTGCACTGCACAGTTCATTAAAGATAAGCAAAAATTGTTTCAGTTAAAGTAGGTAATTAAAGTGTTTTTAAAGCCAAGTTTCTCCTGGAAGCCTTTGTGAACAAGAGTTTCAGTATAATTCTAATGGAGTCTTAGAATTGATGGTGTAAGGGGGAATGCATTGCAAGGTGATGTTTGGGAAGTCCCACAGTAAAGAGGTCCGTGGTAGACCTGCCATCCAGAGACTGTTGTAGAACCCCACTGAAGTCTTAAGAAGAGTAGCAGGGAAAGGGAGGAGTGGTGTCAGATTGTATTTGTTTTTCTTAGGGAAAGAAAGTAGTAGTAGTAGTAGTTCAGTAGCTAGAAATGGTTCCTCCTTCTCTTTGAGCCTTTCTGTGGTAGATTATGGACATGTGAGAGTAGCAGTTCTAACATTCTACCTGGCAAAGCCAGTTGGAGGAAGAGTTCCTGGTTAATAGATGCAAATTAAGACGTCACTGCATGGACATACACTTAGAAAATACTCCAATTGTCTGTGCTGTGGTACAAGTCTCATGAAAGAAAGTAAATTCTTTTAACAGTAAATTCCTGCTGTGCAACACATGGATTTTGAAGCTGGGAAGTCAGCTGTGTTGTTGTTTAAACCAATGCATTTCTTTTGTATTACAGTCATTTTTTTCTGGTTGTAAATTAAGTTGTTGTTTAGGTTGGCCTTTTTTTCTCTGAGAAAGGCTGGAATCCTTCTACATGTGGGAGGTATATAAGTTGCTGATAATGTTTACAGGTGGAAATCAGTTTTGATCTATACCTCCTTTTGTCTGTGAAACTGAGGAAGTGAAACTTCTATTTTCAGCACTGTACCTGTTTTTTGAGCGTACTCGCTGCATACCAGCTTCAAATTTAGTTGTCAAAAATATCTATATGGGTTTGTACTGTGCTTGTGCTTTTGCAGCAAGCTGACCTGTAGATCCCAAGGAAAGGGAGATTGATGTGTTTTTGTTTTGTTTGGGTTGGTGGAGAACATAACAAATATCAACAGAGAAAGCAGAATATGAAGAGTTCACTCCCCAGCAGTATGAATGATGACATTATGAGTCTGCAGCTCTTTCCAGATGACTGGATTATACCCTGGGCCTTACAGAAGGACCCAGTGGGATAGAGCTCAACCCACAGCAGCCCTGAGCTTTCTGGCATCTGGAGTCCAGTTCTCTTACATATTCATTGAAAAGTCAACTTAAATACTTTGTCTAATATTCTTGTTAGCAGTCTCCTAGATAACGAGAAGTGAAAAAACTTAAGGGAGTAATAATAGCTTTGATTTCTTCCTATTCTGGAGGATTTCCTGAGCTGGTGTTTCTACAGCCTTAGTCAGCTTCTCTTTACTTGTTTACATTTGTTGTATGGCAACAGTAAGGAGAAAACTTCAGTTTATGCATTTCTTTAACTTTAAAACTTTCCAATATATTTTTCTAAGTGGTTTTTTTTTTTCCTGTCATGTAAAATGCATGGCTGAACTTAAATAATGAACTGAAAATTGTTACTTGAGTAATTTTGTTTTACATAGGCTATTCTAAAAAGCTAACACTTAAAATAGGTTTTCTTTCTTTAAATTCTTTTTGGGACATGTAAAATACTTGTAGGAAGCCAAATAGTGCTAACATGAAGCAGTGGCCTTCTTTCTAGGCCTTTTGATGTTTAATTATGAGCATGTCATTCAGCCTGTCGTGGTGCACTGAGTTTGTCACTGTGGGGTCTGGGTCTTTTTCAACAACATTCTCAGGCTTTCCTTGCCTGTCTGGGGCTCTGTGAAGGTGGATGGGAGTCTTGCACAGGTGTCAAGGTCTGTGTCAGCTTTTTGCCACACTTTGCAAGAGTGAGAGTCTCAAATTTTCATGTTTGCAAGGAGTTGTTGCAGGGGTTGTTTTTTAATTCTTGTCTCTACCAGATCACAAACTCAACCGGGCATCTAAAGATAATTTTGTTTAGTATGACCTGCAGGGAATGTTGCTTTCTTTTTGTTTGTTTGTTTCCACTGTCCTCAAATAACTGAGAAGTTTGAAATGGGAAATTAGCTTAGAAGAAGGAACAGAATGTGCTGCAAATGTGTACCTTCCTTGTCATGGATGCTAAATTTTTCCTGGAGTGTAAAAACTATCATATCTCTTGAGTCTGACTAGATGATGCAAAGAGTTGCAATTTGCCTAAGTAAGGGCTGTTTTTCACATGACTCAGTCATCATATTTAATGTCTCTGCTTTTGCTGTGCACGTGTATTTTCTTATTCTGTGCTTTTGACTGGCAGTTTCATATGAAGGATGAGGTCTAACTCCATTTTGAAGGCTTATGTAGTTAAAACAACTTATCTCCAGAGTCAGTGTGTTCTTTTTAAGTATAGACACTGCTTGTGCACTTCATGCAGTAGGCTGTCTCATTTTTCAGTCTGTAGGTTGTTCTATTCTAAGGCTTTTTAAAATTAAAAAAAAAAAAAATCGTAGACCACAGACTGCAACTGTTACTAGCTGAGCTGTTCTTAGACTCCAAAAGGTTAAAAAAAAAATAATTGTCTTAATTTCTTAAAAGAATTTCAGTACCATTACTAATAATTCTCTTTATTTACAGGGGCTTTTGATGGAAGGCCAGCAGATTACATGTTCATGCTCCTGTTTAATTGGATCTGCATTGTTGTATCCTTCTGCTCAGCATCAAATTTGAGAATATTTTAGTTTTCCTGTTTCTACCTTAAGTGTGTTCAAAGACTGTGTCTTATCAAGGAACAGTTTTAAAATGTAGCAAATGTTCACAGGCGAGTTTGTAACTGTGTAATCTTCCTGGAAAGGTAGTGGCTTTCAGGGACAACACTAATAAATGTGCTCATAGGGGTATGTAATCTGGGGACTAGAGTTCTGCTTACATAAAGCTCAGCTCATGCTGTGTGTTCCTCGTGCTTCCATGGTGTTCTCTGTATCACTTCACTGAGCTGCTTTTGTGGATTGCTATGTGAGCTGAGGGTGAATTTAGTGTGTTCAAGCTGCCGTGTGCAAATAGGACTGATCACTGCCACTCCCTGAAATTCAGGTACCTCATGGAGAGATCCTTTACATGCTGGGTACAAGTCACCCTGAATCTGTGAAAGCAGTGTTGTGATACCTGAACTGAGCCAGGTTCCTGAAAAAGATGGGCTTGTTGGTTTGAGAATGGTGGGAAGCACTTTTTCCATGTGCTGTTCTACCTGAATTTTATTTTAGATCTTGAGTACAAAACTGGGAGGACTTGTTGATAAAACAGGTAGTTGTGCTACCATTCAGGGATCTTTAGAGGCTGGAGAAATGGGCTGGTCAGGAATGAAGCTCTGCAAAGGGAAATGCAGAGCCCTGCTCTTGGCAAGGAGCAGCCTCAGGCACCAGGACAGACTGGGGACTGACAGTCTGGAAAGGCCTGGGGTGTCCTGCTGGACACTGAGTTGACCATGAGCCAGGAATGTGCTCTTAGGGCAAAGGTGGCCATTGGCCTCCTGGGCTGTGTTAGGCAGAGCACTGCACCCAGCTCGAGGCAGGTGACTGCTCTTCTCTGCTCAGCCTTTGAGAGATATGGGGGGCTGCATCCAGCTCCAGGTTCCCAAGTACAAGAGGCATGGATGTAATGGAGCGAGTCCAGTGAAAGACCATGAAGATGATTAAAGGGTTGGAGCATCTGTCACGTGAGGAGAAGCTGGGAGAGCTGAGCTTTTCCAGCCTGGGGTGTTATACACAGAATCATACAGTAGTTTGGATTGGAAGGAACCTTGAGAGGTCCTTAGTCCAACCTCCCTACAGTGACCAGGGACATCATCAACTAGATCAAGTTGCTCAGAGCCCTGTAACCTGACACTGAATGTTTCCAGGGATGGAACATCCACCACTTCTTTGGGCAACCTCTGTCAGTGTTTCACCACCCTCATTGTTAAAATTTTCTTCCTTATATCCAGTCTAAATCAACCTTCTTTTAGTTTAAACCATTATCCCTTTTCCTCTTGCAACAGGCCCTACAAAAAACTCTGTCCCCAAGTTCCTCAGCCTTTCCCTATAAGAGAGGTGTTCCATCCTCTGATAATTTTTGTGGGCCTCCTCCAGGCCCAGTCCAAGAGGTCCATGTCTTTTCTGTGCTGAGGACTCCGTAGCTGGACACCAATTCCACAAAATGAAGCACAAGAAATTCCATTTAAATGTTAGAAAGACCCCCTTTTAGTGTAAGGGCAGTCAAACACTGACAAGGCTGTGGAACCTCCATCCTTGGAGATGCTCCTATTCTGTCTGTGCTGTTGCTGCCTCCTTGTAGCAATTGTGGTGGCACATCACGTAGAAAAAAGGGAGCAGTGACATCAGAGTGAACCAGATACAGTCAGGAGAGCTAGTGTGGAGAAGTGCCTTATCAACAGATGATTTCCAGTTGCATTCCACTCTGTGGAGGGAATTGCTATTCCTGCTGGTCCTGTTGAGCCACAGCAGTAACAATGCACTCTTAGTTATGTTGTTACAAAGACGAGGGTTTTCTTTATGATTGCAGGTTGCTGGCTATGAGCTATTAGATGAATCTAATTGTGACTTGACTTTCAGATTGGTCATTTAAAAGCTTCAGTTGCTTGTTCCCTATATGATGTAAAGAGCAACCTGTATCCATGGTCTGGGAAAAGGCTGGGTGTCATTTTATGTGTACTCAGGAACTGCTAAAAGCAAGAACTTATGTCTTTTCGGTGACTCATTGGCAATGTATTGGGGTTTTCTGTTGATCTATTTCTTTAGCTAGAAACCCAAAATTTCAGTGTTAAAGTAATGAAAGAATCCAGTGGTTGAACTTGTAATGTGCTTTTATGCAAGCAAGGACTGATTGAGTTTGCAGTTAGCCAGTTTCTGTCAGGGAGGAAAGGCCAGTGCATCCATCAGCCATCATGCTAATGACTTGAGGTGGGAGCTTGAAAGGCTACCAAAAAACAATTATTGAAACTAAGTGTGTAGGTCTCTAGATCATTGGATGTTTTTCTTTTTTTTTATTTTCAGTGTTTAACTTAAAACGGTGTTCCTGTGTAGTATTTATTTTAAACATTAAAGGCCTTTGCATGTGTGTTCAGTGTGTCTGCAGCTTCTTTTTATTGTTGCAGTCTGTCAGGTTTTGCTGTATTTTCCTTAATGGTGCAATGACAGATAACTGGCTTGGCAATGGACATGCAGGTAAGTGCAGTGCCCTTTCTTAAATAATAATTTTGACAAACTTTATGACTACTTAATGACTTTATAGAGAGCATTATTAACTGCAGAACATAGTTAAGCTAGGCTGGTTCAGTTTATATCAAAGTGGACTGCTGTGTGTGTATTGTTAGTTTTTTAGTTCAGGTTAGCCTCAACTGATGGCATAAGCCTGGATCTGACTGCCACACCTAACCCAGTTAGGGAATTGAGGAATGAAAATCGGCTCCTTGTACAGTCAGGAAGTGTTCAGCCTTTTACTAAAATGGACACAAGATGTCACCTATGCACCATTTCCTTTAATGAAAGTTCATCTGCGTTCTTACTTTTTTATTTAAAAATTATTCTTGAGTTCATTCATCTTCTCAAATTTTGTTTGCCTTTTACTGGCCAATAGAAGTTCTTTTTGTGAAAAACGCAGCTTCAGATTGACATCAGAACTGTGAAGTGCAAAATCCTCACAAGAATGATTAAGTTAGTGGTGTAAATTTTCTATGAGGTAGTTTTTATCACCCCAAATATTAAAGGGGAAAATTGGGAAATGTTCCTTGGACATGGCAGAGTATCAGTATCTTCAGCCTACCTCTGCTGTTCTTTCTTTATCTGTATCTGTCCCCATCACCTAAAGCCTGCACCAGTATCTGTAGTATTTTGTGGAAAATTATTTTAGCATTTATTAGATCACTTCTCAGGTTCCCCTGGTAGACAAAACCAAAAATCTCTAGTCAGGACCGAGGTCTGTTAATGACTTTCTATAACTTTGCACTTAAAATTTTCTTTGCTGTGGGGAAGACATCACAAAATTTTACAAAAGCACGCTGCAGTCACCCATAGATCATATGAATTTTAGACTATGTTGATTTGTACATTTTAAAATAGGTACTTAAAATGTTTGGGTTTTTTTAAACTGCATAGAAACTATTGCTTAAAAGAGAATCAGTTGTTTGATGTGCGAACATGTTTTTCTTTAAAAAATGGGGGTCTTTTTCCTTGTGTTTAGTGGCTTTGCTTGAAATTGAGAAGATAGAGTAGGATAGCTGGCACTATTCCTATGTCAAATGCTTTCAGAAATTAGATACTGCTTTGTTTTCCTGGTAAAATAAAAAGGGTTTTACTAAAGACCCTAAGGTCCTTGTGTAGTGAGTCAGAGTGCTGGTGCACACATGTGGGGCTTGTGGAAGGCTGGGCTGGTGATGGTGTGCCAGCGTTAATGTGGAACCTGTTGGATAGAAGGTCCCCTGAAGGGATGAGTTTTAACCTCTTCCAAACGCAGGAGCTGGTTTGTAGCATTTGGCCAGTTGATGGGGATGTTGCTGGTGTAGTCTGTAGTTCAGAAATCCTCAGACAGCTAAAATAGTATTTCTTTCCCTAGAAATAGTCCAATCAGCTAAAATGCAGTTACAGTAAGAAAGTGTTTGAAACAGTGTCACCTCCTGGCGCGGAGCGCAGGTTAACTCCAAGCTCTACCAAGGCAGCATTGCCAAGGTTGTCTACAGTGCCCTGAAATGGTGATTTATGGGTGCCCCTTCCCTCTGGGGTGCTCTGAGGAGGACAGAGATGTAGGTGGCAGTACAGTGGGTTAGTGCCCTGGAAATGATTGTGGCACAGGTCCATGGCTGGCTCTGCTGTAGGTGTCCTACCAGGCAGCTGGGAGCAAAGGAGTTCTCCACAGCTGCTCTTTCACGTGGTGCAAGTTGGACCCCTTTGCTTTGGCATGGTCTTGCAAAAGAGAATGACCCAAGTAGGTTCTCCTCCTTAGCTTTCTCAATGGCTTTTTCACAGATCCATGACACATGTTGGCAAAGATTCTGGGGCAGTCTGTGAAGACTTAACTGATGTGCCGTGCTTACAAGCCACTCTTGAAGCTTTATAGCTCGTGCTGCCTGTTTAAGTGTCTTGAGTTTCTGTGAAAGTATTGGTAACTGTTTGCCTTTTTTATTTCTTTTTTAACATTGCAGTTGCTGATGATTCCACTCATCATGTCAGTACTTTATGTGTGGGCCCAGCTGAACAGAGACATGATTGTATCGTTTTGGTTTGGAACAAGATTTAAGGTATGTCAGGCAGGATATTGGAAAGGTTCCTGCCCATAAGATGCACATGGAGGGGGTGAGGAGCAAAATATTTATATTTTCTGTTATTAAAGATGCTCCACGCTTTTACATAGCTGTATACTCCTTGAGATGCAGTAAAGACAAATTTCTTCATGGTTTTCCATGTTGGTGTCACTCAGTGTGGCTTTACGGAAAAGATGTCCTGACAACTGAAATTCATCGTTCTGAAAAGAAAAAAATTCCTGATAAACATTAGCCTGGATAAAAGCTGAATGTAGTGACAAAATGCTGATACTTTAAATTGTTCTTTCCTGTGTGACCTTGTCTATTTCTGCCAGGTCTTGTAGTGAAAACTCTTGATCATTGTTTCCAGATCTTTTCAAAGTCAGAAACTTTAGGACTTTGTTCCAGATGTAAGCTTGCTTTGGAGCATGGCATGCAAAAGGCATGTCTACTTAAAATGTTAAAATGAGTATGTTTTGTCTAAAAATGTTAGTCTTCAGTTCAGAATATCTTCCCTTGTAGGTTGAATCTCTTTTAGTTAACAGATCAGGATTTGTGTAATGCCTGAAGCATTGAGGTTATGATCATGCTCATTAGTGCAGTGGGAAGCTGACAGCAGGTTTACATCCATAACTTGTACTTACAACTTCTCTTCACTGCGTTCTTTTTCAGGCCTGTTACCTTCCATGGGTTATTCTGGGATTCAACTACATCATTGGTGGATCGTATGTATTTACTTCTATGGCAAATTTGAAGTTATGAAAGCTTTTAGAGCTATTTAACTTGCTGCTGAATTTAGAAATAATATTAAAATAAGCTTAAAATTGTGTAATCTGACTGATAATGCTCAGTGTCACATGGTGATGATTTAAGATAAAAGCAAAGAGGAGGTGTGCATGTGAGAACTAGAGAATGTAGGTGAGGGAAAAGTAATAAGTTTGTTTTATTTTCTAATAACTGTACACATTAGGCCTTTTCCATACTAAAAAAGTAATACACAGTAAAGAAAGATGTCATTCATGTGACCAGCCATCAGTATTGGTTTTAGAAACAAAGTTAGCTTGCCTCTGACAGTGCTGTTACTTCTTTCCCTCACAGTCTTGGCTATCCTTGTTTCAGTTTGTGCAACAAGGGAAAATGGCAATAAGTCCACAGAGTGCCATATTAGCACTTGATGAAGTCTTTGGTCTGTCTTGGGTTTCTTTGAGTAAACCCCATGATGCAAAAATCCCCTCTCTGTGCGTTCTGAGTCTGTCTCATTGGTGCCCTGCATTGGTTGGGGTCTCTTGGTGCCGCTGTAACACAATTAGTGACAATAACAAGTTTGAGGTTGAGTTATAAAAGGAGGAGATAGCACAGCAAAACCAAATTCCCTGTTCTGGCTGTGCCTCCTACTGACTCATCCATCACTTGTGAGAACTGCTTGCTGTTAGATACCTGCTGTTTCTATGCATGACAGAAGATACTCAAGGGCCTCCAGTCAGCTGTGTTTTTGTAAAATTGGGAACAAAACAGCTCAGTACAGCGGGAGGACAGGTTGTCCAGTGAAAACAGCAGTAACTTCTCTAGCTCTGCAGACGATTATTTTAGGCACTAATAGCTGTACGGTCTAATTCCCTGATGTAAATAAGTATTTAATTGCATTTTCAGTACAGACTGTAGAGAAGACTTGGAAGTGTTGGCACAGAAAGTTGCCCCTTCTAAAGAATTGGCTGCAAAATGCTGGGAGAAGGGAAATTTTCTGTGTCTCACGGCCCTGGAAATGCCTGTGGCAGATGAACACAAGGTGGTCACTCTTATTTTCAGAGAAGAGAGCATGTGAAACAATTCTTTTTTTTTTTTTTCTTTACAGAGTCATCAATGAGCTGATAGGAAATCTGGTTGGACACCTGTATTTCTTCCTAATGTTTAAATATCCAGTGGATTTGGGAGGAAGGAATTTTCTGTCCACACCTCAGTTCCTGTAAGTGACCTTATTCTCTACCTCGCTGTTTGTTTGGTCCAATTTTTTGCATGGTTCATCAGACATATATTTGCTGATTTTAAAGTGTAAAGTACTTTGCTAAATCAACCTGCTTTAGACTATCAAATTGACTGAGCTGATGAGTCATCAAAAATGTTGAGTTTCTTGTAAACAGTCCATGTGAGAGTTCTGTTACCCCTCTGGATGATTTATGTCCTTTGCCCACTCTTAAGATTGAGAGTAAAAATCATAGTTCTGCTAGTGAATTGGGCTGTAATAAAGAGAACTCCCTAACAATTATCAGATGGTATTAAAAAATAAGTTTTATCCTGTAAGTCATCTTTTTTCTGTATTCCCAGGCATCATTACAGTAGCTACCAATTCAGCAACATCTAACAATAATAGGGGTCAGTTGTAGACTTGTTCATGAGTATAATACAATTCTGCTTTGCAGTCTGTACCAGTCACCTTGACTGAGACTGCAGGTCTTGGTGTCTGAAGTTGTTTTGGCATTGAAATACTACAATCAGAAGCCTAAGTTTGTAGCTTCAGTTGCCCTGTCCTCATCCTTTGGGGTTGTAAATCTGTCAAACTTTAGTTAGAAACTTTCTCTATCAAACTTTAGTTAGAAACTCAGTTAACCCTTTTCATAGCATAAACTGTTGAATTACAGTTATCCTTTGTGTACAGATTATAATGAGTAGAGAAACTTTATATTCTAATTCTGTTTTTGCAAACCTGTCTAGTAAACCTAATTTTCTATAAGGATTAGAAGACAAGATCATTTTTAAAAATGTTTTAAAACTTACAAGGTGGTAACAACTCTGAAAGTGCAATTCTCTTGACTCCATACATATCCCAGAAATGGAAGTTCCCCAGTATTCTCATTTCTCAGTGTGCTGAGGGCTTAGATTTGGAAAGAATTCTCTGAAGTTCTACTGTGAAAAGCCAGTTTTATTGCAAAGTCTGTCAGCTAAAAGGAAGTGCATGGAAAAATAATCTGTCATTTACCCCCAGGGTCCAGCTGTTTCTGTAACTCTTCTTCTGGTTTGTCCTAGTTACCGCTGGCTGCCAAACAGGAGAGGAGGAGTGTCGGGGTTTGGTGTTCCTCCTGCCAGCATGAGAAGAGCTGCAGAAGATCAGCAGGGTGGTGGACGACACAACTGGGGCCAAGGTTTCCGACTAGGTGACCAGTGAAGAACTTGCCCTTGGAAAACATCAACTCTTCGGTTTTAACTGGATGTAGAACCGACCCTTCCTGGTGCAGAGCATGCCTAAAGAACTGAGCTCTCTGTAGTACTCTTGGATTTAACTGATTAGAAGGAATGTTTCTGGTTCAAGAGAAAATTAAAAACCCCAGAAGGAAAAAAATGTAGATCTTGCTCCAGGTTAGCCAGTAGTGTTCAATTTGATTCTGCCATTAAAAATAAGCCTTCTTTATACAGTATTGTCTGTCTGTAACAACAGGATCCATTGGCTGTCCTGTTCCATCATGTCATGGAACAAGCTGATGGTGTTCTGTCTCACCTGGTATGTTAAAAGCTTTGTTGACCATGGTAAAATGAGGATCCAGTGTGAGGTAGATGGCTCAAACAAGCCCCCAAGTTTAGGAAGCTGACCTTTTCCATAGCTGTCTTAAAGTCCCAGGTTCTTTGGAAACATTATTTTAGTGATATCTCTCTGTTGCATTCATAAAGTAAAGTGTAGATGTTTAATTTCCATTATTAAGCTGTGTTTTCAGGAGAGTTTTTTTCCTTGCTGTGCAGCATTTGACTGATCTGCTACATCATTAGGGTGAGCCTAAGAATTAGAGGGCTTTTGTTTGAAATGTCAGTAACAGATATTCACAGAATTGAAATCTCTGAACTCTCCATGGCATGTTACAAGGCTTGTTCTGTTAAAACTGAAATTGTCTGGCTTTTTTTTTTCCCCTAAGATCTGTGGATTCTTGGCTTCAAGGTTTCTATTTATTGCCAAATTGGGCAGCATAAATACTGCTTAAACTAGAAAATGTAACATATCATTGTGGTTAATGCAAAGGGTACTGACTGCAGCATTGTTTAACTGAATCTTCATCTTTCTCTTAAAAGCTTTAAGACATCAAAGAATCAAAGCTGGAAATAATTTTTTGCAGGGTCGAGATACAATAGAACAGATTGCTTTACTGCAGGCCTCTTTCATTGTCAGATAAGAAATTGTGTACACTGTTTATTAGTAGCTGTGTTTTTTGGTGGGTTTTTTTGTGGTTTTTTTTCTTTTTTTTTTTTTTTTTGGTAAAAAAATATTACATGGAAAAGGGAATGATTCTGTACAGTAGTTTCCTTGCACTGGGTTCCCATGAGCAGAGCACATGGCTAAGATCCAGGAATCTGTAATGCCAACTTGTTACTGACTCGCTGCATGGACTTAAGCAAACTTCTTACTTATCCAAGCTTTCCCAGCTGTAAGGAGGACTTGTGCATGTCTCACAGCATTCTTAAAGACAGCTGTCCCTGATCTCCCTTGGAGGGAGCTGCTGCTGAGCCAGGTGAGGCTTAGGTTCACTTAAATCCAACACTTCACATAGGAACACAATTACTCAAGCTTAACCAAGCCTTCTAAGTAGTAGTTGCTCACTTTTTGTTTTATAGTTGGAGGAAGGAGAGCACTGTCACTAGGATGAGTTTCAAGTCTGACTGAATTGCCCTTTAGCACTTGTCTGTCATTTTACTGGATAGATAAGGCACAGAAAGCTGTTCTGCCCCAACTTAGGTATCTCAGGTAACTGTAAGTAGATGAAGTGAATCTGGACTGAAACATTTTTATTACTGCTTTGTTTCTTCACTAAACCTGGGTTCTGAAGGTGTAAAAACTTGTAAATATTATGTGAGGGCAAGCCGAGTAGAAACTAAGCAGTCGGACTGGAAGTTTTCAGCTGGCCTGCTTGAAACAAATGCATGTTCCATTTCTTCACTGCAACTCAATTACGTTGATTTGGCTTGTGTAAAATGCAGAAAACTGGTAATGATCTTATTGTATGTTTAAGTTTTATTTTTACAGAAAGTTGGAGTTCAGCAATCACCTGCCATTTTTGTCTATTCAGTGATGAGTTTTAAAGATGCTCTTGTGTCTTTCTGTGTATAAAATGGTAGGTAGAAAAGAGGAGTGCAGTGTTGTAAATAGAGATTTATCATTGACCAACAGCTGTGATTTGATGTGAACTTTGAACAGTCTGAGAACCATCATTTTGATAGGAGTTGTGGTACAGCTGGTCTTTTTAGTCATTTGTCTTCATTTTGAGTCAGGACCCAACTGTTAAGTGAAGCTGAAACCCTGGCACACTCAAATTGTTGAGTATCTTTGTATGGAAGGCCTGAAGGAAGGCTTGAGAGAGTGAAAGCATGGCAAAAGTCATTGTCTTGGCCCATTGCACTGTGCTGGGTCTTGCTTTCTAGTATATCCTCCTTTTCTAAATTAAGAGAAAAAGGTTAGCAAGGAATATAGGCTTCTTATAAACCTTGATTAGCTTTTGACCTGCTTCAGGTCAATTTACTTTGTTTATGGAAAATTCACTTCAGAATTCCATATTACAAGCTCACTTTGTCACTTGACCTGAAGCACTGTTTGTCCTCCCACATACATTTGACAATGGCAGTCTCTTCTTAAATGAGTACCTTCTTTCTTATTTTGTACAGATAATTTCCCCTTTTTGTAATCAATTTTTGTTGGCAAAGTTTTAAATTAAAATTTTAATCTCTGTTACCGTCTCTGTTTTGCTAAATCATATTTCAGCTTAAGACAAGCCTTGTGATCTGCACATCTCTGGGGATTGTATGACAGCTGCACTGTGACACCATCTCCTGCTGTTGATAAAAGTACTCAAGAAACTTACCTGCTTTTAGGTGGGAGTCTTGTCTTCTCTGATCAGTTGTAAAATCGTAAAGGCATTTTCTTTGCCTCTGTTTATACCATGAATTTTGGCAGTCTGTGTCCTTCCTGAGCTATTACCATTTTACGGCTGTTTTTTGTGTGCTTGATTATTAATCCTTTGTCCTCTGGGAGAAAGCATCCTACTCGCCCTTAAACTTAGTGGGATTGATACAGATCAAGTACTTTTCCAGGGGTAATCTTGGAATTCTGCAATACCTTCTCAGTCCAGACAGATGTGCAAAGCTGCCAGAATTCCTTTTGAGGCTCTTACCTCAGCTGGTTTGGAGATGGATACATTGGGCATCCTGCGAAGGACTCTTCTTGTCGCCGTCGTTCATCTGACTGCACTTCTCCTGCTTGTTACCACAGTGGCATCAAAGAAAATCACGGATTTGATGCATAAAGCAGTGTGTGAATTTGTTGTGCTCCTTGAGCTGGAAAGTCTTGGTCCGTACTAAATACACCAGATAGAACAGTGTGGCAAGTGTGTGCCTTTTGATTTTGCTCCACTGCATAAGGAGTCAGCAGAAGAGCCACGAATATGAAATCAAATGCTTCATCTTTCATTCCTGTTGCTTTGTCTTGGTGACAGCTCCTGTCTCAACACAGCCTGGTGATGTGGTGTTGCCGGTGACTTAATGAGAAGCTGGATCTGTTGCCATCTAATGGTCACACTAGAAAAACTGAGAATTTAATTCTCAGAGTAGCATATTTGTGCACATTTCTTGCAATACAACGTAAGATTCTGTGTTTGTATATCCCTGTGTACCTTATCAGGGAGGAAGATGGTTTCGCCCTGATGGTTAAGGTGGTGAGCTGGAGAGATAACGCTAATTTACAGTCTGAAGCTTCTGATATAACAAGTCACCTAATGAGTTCGTAGTCCTGTTCTGCACCCATAAAATTAAGATGATTCATATTCTCTCTTGTTCTGTACTAGGCTTAGGATGATGGATCAATTTGCGCTTGCTGTAGTAAGGCAGAACACTAATTTTGGTGACGATGTTCTCAGCATTGCCATTGCCTTCACTAGTAAATGGCTTTTCTTGTTTTATGCATCCCTAGGTTCTTATTTTGCCATGGATGATAGTAACAGTGTGAGTTGAAGTTCAGAACTGAGTCTATTGTGATGATTAAGTTAAATTTTTGGCACTGTGCAAATTAAGGAGAAATACTTAAATCTAAAAGGTGGTGATATGCAGTTGTCTAGAACTGAAATGATAAAAACACTTCATCTGCTTCCGTTTTTCAAGCACACTGTTTAGGTGATGAAAGGAATTCTGTTTGCAGCAGTGGCTCACCCTTTTGTCATCTGGAACGTAATCTAGGAGTGATTACACTGCTTGGGAGCAAGAAGGGCATAAAAGGAGCTGTAACTATGGGATGCTGGCAAGGCCTCTACAGAATCCTGTTGATGTTGGAGGGGTAAAAAGTAATGGTGAAACCTTAATTCTGGTGCTTTATTTTTTTTTGTTTTGCCTCCTCCTCCGAAGGACAAAACACTTGCGAAATGCCATTAGAAGCAAATTGGCTTTTAAGACTGGGTTTCTCTGGACTACTAACCCAGCCATAAGTCTTTGTGATGAAGATCATGGCAATTGGAGACACAGTTTACATCAAAACCATCAGAGGCAGTCTTTTTGGATCTGCATGTTTATTTGTATTTCTTACGGGGGTGGGTGAATTTAATCCCTGGACTGACCAGCGGGTGGATCCCTCTATCAATGGTTTGATTGACTTGTCATTGTCCCTAGAGGTCTGAGGATGCCGCCTGTGCCAACCCTTGGGCTTGCCAAGCTGCTGGTGAATCTCTTCAGATATTCACAGAACATTCTGAGTTGGAAAATCATCCACAAAGATCATCCAGTCCAACATTCCAAGGGAATGGCCCTCACAGGAAATGAACCCGTGACCTTGGCATTATTGGCACCATATTCTAACCAACTGAGGCAGCCCACTCCCCCTTCACACTGCAGAGTTCAGGTCACCTTTTGGTAGTTCGTTAGTTGGTTAGTTAGTTAAATAGAGAACGTCTCTTTGCAGTAATGTTTCCCTTTGCTTTCAAGTTAGTGTATCGGTTAGCCCTAATTAACGTGTAGGTTAATTAGTTAACTGTACCAGACCCCTCAGCCTGTTTTAAAATCAGAGCTCCCTCACCTATTCCAACGGAAAAGCGCTTGGCTTTTTGTAGCACTTGGCTTCGTTAAGACTTGCTTGCCTGGCACTGCTCAGTGTTGGTGCTGTAAAACCTCCACCAGGCCGTGGGATACAGTTCATTCACCATCACAAGAGGGCAGATGAAGGGGGCTGTTGTCCCATTGTCCGTCCCTCCCTGTGCTGTGGGTGGGTTGCATCTCCTCTTGGGTTAGGCTGGAGGGGCTGCTGCCCCGCCTTTGCAGTCTGTACAGTGCCCCTCCTGCATGAAGCTGTTCATAGACAACAGAGATCAGTGCAATCAATCAAAGCTGGTTTTGTTGCCTGGTACTTGGGCAGAGGTGAGTGCTCATAGCCCCAGTCTGTGGGGAACAGATACTGTGAGGGAGGAATGCAACTCGAGTTACATCTTTGCTTCTTTTTTATATGAAAGTAGGTTGTGTGTGATGGTGGTGGATGTGTGAGGTAGAGAAGCCTAAGGTACTGTTTTTTGGATGGAAGAATAAATCAGTCAGGAAGGGATCTAAAGTTGCTGAGAAGTCATTTTTTAACTGGACTTGAGAATGGGAAGAAAAAATGTTAATCAGGGATTGTATTCGTTGATCAAAGAATGTTTTTCGAAGTGCTTTTTTTCTGCAATATGGGCTCAGAAAATGACTGCAAAGCAAAGCAACGCCTGTCTATATCGTCATCTACTGAATCCTGAACATTACAGGGGGTCGAGGGTTGAAGAGAGACACTGCTTGGTATTTGTATCTACAACTGGACTCAGGGATAAGCCTTTGGCTAGAATGAGGCCTTGATCATGGGCCTGCAGCACCACTTTGCCTGTCTTTTTAAGCAGTTGTTTGTTGACTGTACTGCCTGTGTTTATTGCAGGTAAGAATTTAAACAGTTGCAAAAAGAAAATGGCATGTGCGTGCCTTGGGCGTTGGCCCTGTTTGTTTTAGGAGCTTAAGCTAAGGAGTTAACTGTAGCTGATGTTAATGTTTTTGTATTTTCACTCTGGAGCTTTTACATACAGAGTAATTTTCTTAAAAGTTGATTCAAAAACTCAGGTGCTGGAGAATTTGGGGGTTTTAACATATAACAAGGGGGAAAGTTAGTCTTGTCCTGTGTTCTGTTCTCTCTCACTCTTCTTCCCCAAGGTAATTTAAGATCAAAATCCAATTAATGTTGAAAAAGTACAGCAAAGATTCCGGGGCAGCATCAAGAACCTTGAAGACCCCAAAGCTTTAAGCAATTGATGGCATTGTTCTTTCAGCCCTTGTATTGTGTAAAATCAGAAACCAGATTAAATCTTATTATTCTTAGAAGATCCTGGTCAGGATCTACAAGCAGAAGTGCAAAAGAGTTCAAACTTTTGCTGAAATTAGAGGTGCTCTGAGTCATCCAGCACAGGAATGTTTACTTTTTTTCCACTCCACAGTTTGGTCTTAGCAATGTCCAAATTAAAGTGCAGCCTCACTTGTTCACAGGGATGGATGTTTCTCTCTGGCTGTGTCAACATCTGGTTTGGCTTTAGTAGTACAAGTAGCACATAGCCAGGGGCAGGGACTCCCCAGGGAGACCAGCACACCTAAATGCACTGGGAAAAAAAATCTGTGGGAACCAAGCTAAGAGAAAGGAGAAAAGTGTGAGGCATGACCTGACTGTGAGCTTGCTTTGTTTGACTTTCTGTAGTCAGTTGTGTTGTACTGGTGGGCTTGGACAGCCCAGGAGGGAGTAGGACAGACAATGATGAAGAATTAGCCATATTATTTTGAGGAGGCCCTGGTTTGGCCCCTCTTTGGCAGTAGAGGCTTTCCCAAAGTGTTTCTGGGAAACCTCAAGATGTAAGCTGCTGTTCCTGAAGGCTGTAGAGGGGAAGTGGCTCCTACTCTGCAAATAAAGGGGTAAAACCTTGGGGTGTGCAGAGGGAAGGTTCTTAGCTGGAGAGCGGACTTGTGTGTGCTTGCAGCATGTGCAGGTTTCACTGGAATAGTGTTGGAAAGAAATTGTGTGTGTTGGGGGTGGGGGGGTTTGCAACATGGGAATAATTCATTTGTGTGATACTGATGAGGATGAAATGCTTCAGGATTTTGTTTCTAAAATGACCATTTAGCTTAGGAGATACAATGGGCTTTCTGTTTGCTTCTAGAGCTCAAATAAAATCTTAAAAGCTGAAATCAGAGCCTACTGTTTTGATTAGGGTGGGGTAAAACATTTCTGCAGCCTTTGTTTCTAGAAGTGTTGTGATGGCAGCTTCTCACTGCAATAAAATAAAAAGAAATAATTTTGTGACTCTTGTCTGAGATGGGATTTGCACGTTGCAAAAAGGCCTAATGTGGATCATTGTCATCAGGTTTCTGTCTCCTTCGTTCTCTGAGCAGTGACTACCTGGAGAGGTTTAAGAACCTGTAGCTTCTGAGCAGAGAGTTTCTACATTCATGGTGAAAGCTTCCTAGCATGTCTGCTGCTCTTACTGGGGTAGTTACAATCCCAGTTTTAGTTTTCCTTTATCTTTTAGCAAGAGCAGTATTATTTCATTTAAATCTACCTTCCTTCTTTTTCATCTGAAACTGCACTCAAAGTGTTAGGCCTAATATAATGCTTCACAATAGCACAGGAGGAAGAAGAGGGATATTCACAGCTCTACTGCATTGTACCCACACCCACTGCCTGCATTCTGCAGAGGCAGGAAAGACTTACAGGAATCATCAGATGCCACTGTAGAATATAAATCCTCATGAGTTTAGAAAGCCTGAGCAGGCTGTAACAGGGACTTTTCAACCATTGCTGGCCATGACAGCCATCGTACATAAAGAACTCCAGATGCAAGCAGAAGTTGAGTCTTGATACTTAAATTCATGTGCCCAGTAGCAATATTGGTTTTATAGCGATTTATAATCTCTTCTTGCCTCCTCTGCTGGCTGTCAGGCAGGCAGTAAATTACCAATCTCTCCCTTTTTTTTTTTTTTATCTCTCTCCTATAAGTGATAACCAGTTTAATACCTCTTTTCTTGCTTACATCCATGTCTGTTTTCCAGATATCAGCCACTTGTTCTCTCAGACAATCTGAATGGAACTAGTTAAATTCAAGAGTTCTGGTCCTTGAATGCCACATCTGCTTTTGGAGCTGCTACTTCAAAAGAAGAGTTTTTGTGCTTTTTGTCTTACCCATTCTTTTTCTAGCTATTTTAGCTGAGTGTCTAATGAATTCTCCAAGTCTTATTTCTGTTCCTTGGAACCACCCTGTGGAGATGTGCATGGACTGTTTTGGGAGCAGAGGGGAGTGTGAAGGGCCACAGCAATAGCATGTCACTGCAGACAAGCCACTCTTCCCAAACAGAAGGGAAGCTATGATTAACCAAATGGTGAGCTCTGCTTGCTTCTCAGCTGGACTGTCAAACACTGGGAGGTCTCACCAGGCTGTGGAGCTCTTGGATGGACCATTGTCTTCACAAGAGATGGATTTGTGGGGTTCACAGAGCCACCTGTTGAGGAACTGCTTCTCTCATGTCTAACAGTGCATTTCCTCCCTCTTTTGCACTCATCATTCTGTCCTTTTCAAATAGTGAATTCCTCTGTGTAATGTATTTTTTAAGAAGAAAAAACAAGAGCAATTGGTGTCAAGTTGATATCATTTAACCTTCCCGAGCAAGGTTATAGTAACATTGAAGGAGAAAGATCCTCTGTTAGATATGTAGGTGTGATGATACTGCACTTGAAGGTCTAGTAATTCTCTGAGAACTGTATCAGTCTAATTTCTTGAGAGCAGACAGGTAACAACAGACCCTAGGGCTGTATTATCTGGTTGAGTAGGTAAGTGGGTAGGGGGATGTTTTAGCTAGATGCAATCCCCGTGCTGAAGGATCTGAGGTATCTCTGTAGCTGGTATTAGAGACAGCTCACAGGGACCAAATATTCACTGTATAATTTAATGCCAATACAAAAACCATAAGCTAATGAGTCTGCTCCCCTATAGAAGTGGTTTGTCCTCTAAATCTGCCCCTGCCAGTTCCTTGGAGTTGTCCTAGAGCTTTCTGTGTCACCTCATGCATCTTGAATGAAATCAGTAACTTCCTAGGCTGGAGTGGCTTGCTCCACAGGGCTGCCCTCTGAAGCCAAAAGGAAATCCTGCTGAGTAAGGAGAGTTTCTGTTAATGTGTAATCGAGGTGTGATAAGACCAGCTAATAAAGATAAGGTTCTCAACAAGTGGCACGGGACAATGAGCAGGGAAATGAAGTATGGAAAACTCTGTGATTAATCATGACCCCTGGCTGCAGTGTTCAAAGGAAAAACTGTGCTGAAGAGGATGTATAGGCATGTTACTGAAGGGGAGGGAAAGCAGGAGGAATCTAGGGAAAAGAGTGGGAAGTAGGAAAACAACTGTACTTCTGTGACCATGAAGGCAGCACTCTGACTCTGGGGAAGGTTGTCCAAGAATAATTTAGTCTTGGTGCCTCCAAAGCTGACAGGCCAGAGGGAATTCAATCCCTCTCTACAGGTTAATCTGTTTTTTAATGCCTGGAGATGGGCTCATTCCTGCTTGCTCTCTGGGGACTTGGGTGGAACACGAGGGGCTTGGCAGTGAAGAAGCTCGGGAGTGCCAGTGGGTTGGCAAGGTCTGGGACAGTGGGGAAGGGCTGTGCATCCCTGCCAGCCAGGGCGAGGGGCAGGACAGCACATGGCATCTCCCTCATGTTTGGTGATCTTTAACTCGGTGCTGATGCCTCTGCCAAGATCACTCAGGTACCTTGCTGTATTGCTGCTTTTTTGTTTTGACCTAAGCTGTAAATGAATCTCTGGACCAAATCACTCACTACCTAACCTAAAAAGCTTTAATCTTTTTCCCTTTCAAAGGGGAGTGTCTTAAAATTGCAAGCTTTGTTAAGTAAATGCCAAAAGGTAAGCTTAGATGTTTCTTGCTGGACAGGGAGCAATTGTAAGCCAAATATTGCCCAAATTAGGGCAATTCTGTGGACTGGAATTTATTTCTGAGTATGCCACTGTGTGTCAGGCTTCAGCTTTGCTACATGTTTGCTGGAAAAACAGCCACTGACTGGCACTGCAACCCTGGTAAAGAGCTGGGGAAAGGGGTGGGAAGGGAGTTGAAAGAAATAAGTGTATTGATTCGCTGGATCTGCAGGAATTCTCTTTTTTAGTATCCGTTACGGCAGAGAGGATGTGGGCATAATTATCTTTTTTCCCCCACCCCTGTACATCTGTCTTGCAACCACAATGGTGATGATTTTAGGAAGAAGTTAGTCTGGGTCATATTCGAAGGATTGATCTAGTGTTGAACAAGCATAAGTGTCAATTAAGAAATTGCTATCTGCACATGACAATTCAGGAAGAACACAATTCAAAAGAAATGCTGATCTTTCTTACCTGTCAGCTTGTTTCTTGGCTTGCTTAGGTGCTAGTGAGTATGGTTCAGGAGTATCAAATTAAAATCAGTTATGCCAGGCATGGGAATAGGGCAACTCTAGCTGGTAAGAAATGGGTGATAAAAGCCTGATAAGCTCTATGTAGCTTTTGTATTTAGTCTTATGTTTGGCATGCTTTTTTTAAAAAAATTATTGATGCTGTGACTGTGAAGATGAATTAAGAAATTCAGTGTGCAGGATGCTGAGGAGACATTGGTTTTGGCTCTACAATCAGAGACCTGGGATGAGGTTCTCTGAGTGTTGCTGGAAGCATCTGTTGACAACAGGCCAGCAGGAGCTGTTCATGTAAAAACTACCTTATGCCTGTGTCCTTTGGTTCTTTTGCAACCGTTTCGGTAAATCAACAGCTTTTGCTAAAAAGGTGGGAATAGGAGGAGCACTAGGAGTTATGACTCTGGCAAGCTGGAGCTGCAGGTGGCCAGAAACAGTGGCTCTGGGAGAGGATGGAACTGCTTTTTTTCAGAAGGGGTGTCAACACTAGAGTGGAAATTTAAACACCATGTGATGTTGCCTGTGGAAGGTCAGTGCAGCAGCATCTGCAGCTACCCTGAACTGGTGGGTGGTGCTTTACTGAACGAAACCATTTTTCTCCTGCCAAGGGCCACCTGGAAGTTATTTGTGAGTAGGGGAGTAAAGCCTCAGCAACCTGCATGACTTCAGTTCCAAGTCACTTGTATAAAAAAAAAAATCTCCTCCTAAATGAATAAGTGGGGGGTGGGAGGTGTAAGAGACTCAAGAAAATAATTCAGCTCCCTGAAAGGCCACACACGCCATCAATAAGCCCATTCTGTGGTTTAACCTGCTGCTGCCTAGCTGAGGACAAAGCGTGGAGGACATCCTTCAGTGCCACCACCCCACTGCTGGCTCCCTCAGAGAGAGGTGTACTTCATCTTTGTGTAGATGCTGAAATGCCCTTGAAAGCAAAATCCTCTGAGAGGAGGTGATTTGGAGATAAATGTGCTTTTAGCAAGACCTTGTCTCTGCTGTGGGGCTGTAATGTGCTGTGGTGGCAGTAGCCAGCACTCTGGGGCAGTGCCAAATGCAATGACGTCACGGTGCTGTGTGGCCAACACTGGTGCTCAGTCCAGTGTCCTTCCCTCAGATGGCATAACATTGGTGTCTGTGAGTCTGAAAAGACTCAGGTTCAAGTGTTCAAGTACAGGCCAAGTATGAAGAAAACAAAACAAATATTCAGCAGTCTCCTGTGGCTTGGACAGGCAAAACTCCTGTGCCGGAGGACAAAATTGCGCTTTTTGGATAAGCTGTTATCGTTCTGAAGCTGGCACAGCAGAGCAGAGCAGTCCATGCTTCAAAAAGCAAAGTAATTAATTCTCCTTGCTCTCAGCCACAGCAGCCTCTGTTGTGCAATGCTGCACTGCAACCAGGCATGGAGAAACTTTCTTTCCAATCAAAAGAAGTATTCATTTCTTTTGCTCTGATACAGGAGGGTTGGTCTTCCTTTTAATGTTACTGAAGACAATGTCTGCCTTTCCATGACCTTCAGCGTGTGGCTTTGTGTTTAAATTTGCACCCCACCCTCCCCCCCCAATTCAAATGCTGGCATTAAAAAGAAGAAAAAAAAAGATTAAAATTCCTTTTGTTTAAATCCCTAATAAGGGAGCCTTTGAGCATGCCAGCCTTCAGATGCTGGGATAGGTCTTGGCTTGCATTCCTGGCGCTGGGCTCTTCACCTGGGCTGTGTTGGGTCAAACCCATGGACCTCCTCACGCCAACACTAGCGCTCTTTGCCTGCTGTTTGCTCAGTTGTGGTTGAAGTGTGGTGGTAGCTGAATCTGTGCTGGAGAGGAGGTTGGAGCTGTGCTTCCAGTTCTGGGGTACTTCTGCTCACCCTCTGTCTAATGTGGTGAACAGTGCCAAAACCTCTGCCATCCCATTTCTGTCACAGCTGCTGGAGTTATGTCCCCTTGCTCTTAGCATGTGAAGGGACCATCTCCAAATGTGTTACAAGTAATAGTGAATAACTACACCAATCAATCAAAATTAGTGCTGATTTAAATTCCTGCTTGCATGGAGCCTCCCTGACTTTCCAGCTCTCCTGCTCAGCATCCTCTCCTCGCTTGGAGACAGTTCTGGGGGAGTTCCGGGGGAACATGGCCCTTTGGATGAGGCAGTAGCCAACCCACAGGGCTCAACAATTGAAGCTACAGCCAACAAAAGTGAAGGTAAATGTTCAAAAGTACCTTGGGAGAACTGGAGTAGAGTTGTAGACAACAGACCATCAGGGAGCAGCCAAATAAGCCTGAGTTTGTGTGAAACCCCAGCTACAATGAATAGGCACTGAGAAAGATCTTTTTATGAAGAGGTTACCAGTCAGGCGATAAGACATGCTGCTGCTGTTTAACATGTGTCTTGGGAGCACATCAAAGCAGGAGGGAAAGTCAAGTATTTCCACCTCCCTGAAGAGCTGCATCATCATTCACCAGCACTGGCTGGCAGCCTCAGCACTTAGGTGAGAGGTACTGCTGGGGTTATGGGAGGAAGAAAAAGCAAAATATGTCAAATTTGAACATTTAGGTATAGATGTGTGTCACATGCCATTGTGTGGCAAAATGCCTTTTGGTATTATTAACGACTTTGTGTGAGTGGTTCAGGGAGGCCAAAGAGGCTGAATAGTTCTGTTCCTCTCAGCTGGACAAGATAGCAATAGCCAGATATGCCAACTAGGCTGGGGGGAGCACCTGGCACCTTCCCCTGGGGCCCCCTATGCTGGTTTGGCTGGGGTGGAGTTAATTTTCTTCACAGTAGCTGGTATGGGGGTATGTTTTGGATTTGTGCTCCATTAAATTGAAAATGTCCTTGCTTATTGCAGGGGATGTTGGATTAGATGACCATTCAAAGTCCCTTCCAACCCAAACTGTTCTATGATTCTATAATATTGCATATCACATGGCATCATGCTGAGCAGTAAAAGATGGGGAACAAGGAGGAAGGGGAGGTGTTTGGAGTGATGGCATTTGTCTGCCCAAGTCACTGTTATATGTGATGGAGCCCTGCTTTCCTGAGGATGACTGAACACTTGCCTGCCCATGGGAAGTGGTGAATGAATTCCTTGTTTGCTTTACTTGTGTACACAGCTTTTGCTTTACCTATTAAATTGTCTTTATCTCAACCCATGGGTTTTCCCACTTTTACTCTGCCAATGCTCTTCCTCATCCAACTAAGGGGGAGTGAGCAAACAGCTGTGTGAGGCTGAGTTGCCAGCTGGGGTTAAGTCACAACACCCCCCCCAGAACGGGTCTCTGGGAAAGGAAGATGGAGGGAAAACATTTAGGGAGAGACTTAAAGGTGGAGGGAATTAAGGTTGAAAGCTTTGCCTGGAGAGTTGTGCTGGAGAAGAGGGATGTCCTGGCAGAATTGTGTGGGATGTGGAGAAGCCTGCTCGTTTCTGCCCTTCTGCCTTTGCCTCCTGTAGAGGGAAAGGCTTTGAGTGAAAGACAGAAATGCCAACGAAACAGCAATGATTTGATACAAATATAAAATGAGGCTTCCTTGCTGAGAAGTCAAGACAAGGCCAAGCTGAACTCCAGCTCTTGCCCTTAGCACATTTATTCAGCAGTCTTGTGAATAACTACATGTCTCAGGTTCTCTGTCCACAAACTTGGGTTAACGCTATTATTCCTTTCACTCTCTTACAGATGTGTTGCAAAACTATTTTTTAGATTAAAATAGCTGCACACTAAGTTTTACATGATCTAGACTGGGAGTATCTAGATTTTAACGAAAGATTAAAAAAAGGAGGAAGGTGATGGTGAGTTAGATGACTGAAGAAACTCTAAAAATGTCCCATTTACTCTGCCTGAGCCAACTTGCTGGATGTGTAAGGTACACTTAGATTATGGGAATTTTAATATAACTGGAACTACCATTTTGGAGCATCAGGTTTGGTGGAAATAAGAAAATATTAGAAACCCCCTGCTTTTTCTTGCTGTGCTCAAGACGTGCTGTGTGATTTGGTCTGACAATTACCCGGTCACTCAGCTCTTACCTCCGTCCTCGCCAGAGCTTGCAGTAATCTGATTGGGATATGGTTCAACTGTCTAACACCAGAGAAACCCTGTTCTGTTTTTTTTATGCTGCTTTTTAATTTCTTCACTGTGTATTCTCTTGCTTTCACTCTCAATACATTCACTTTTCCTGCTGTATTATGAATATTTCCAGTATTATCCTCAAGAGTCACAGGCCCTGTTCACAACTGCCTTCCATGAGTTACTGATCAAATGAGTACAGATGACTTCCCCCTCATGTCTTTTTCCTCAGCACATGATAATAAAAAGTTCATTTCCACCACTGGTGTGCTCTTTCCTTGTTATCAGGATGCCAAATGGACTTCCTACAATTTTGTCTTATGTGCGTTCAAAATTATTTCTTTTCCCATTTCTCTTGAGCTAGTAAGATTTCAGGATGTATCTTTTTGCTACCTAGCAATATCTGAGGGCTATAAGAAAATAAAAGTTTCAGTGGTTAAATTTCTCCTAATGTCAAATATAATGCACAAATATTAATGATCTTGTTTGATGTTTTACCTATGTATTTCTCTGGATTTTTAAGTGATCATCACATAATTATCATTCTGCTCCTAATCACTCAGATTTCTTGCATAACCCAGCCCTTTCCTTCCAGCCTGTGGTGGTCCATGTGGTGCTGGGACACCCCTTCTTCTGAGAGTGATCCCTGCAACTGCTGGTTTTAGCCTTGCAAATGCAGTAGTAGTAATATGTGTATATAGTGAAAATCCATCCTCTTGTCAGCAAAAAGCAGACTAAATTAAGGAAGCAGGGGCCACCTAATTCAAGTCATTCCCAACTTCCCAGTGATGGATTTTTCTACAAGCCACATTTAACAAAGTGTATTGCACATGTATAAAAATCTGATTCATTTTTGCATGGTTTTGTGTTAACTAGATTTTTTTCTGATTGGAATATTTCAGGACATTTAGGTTAATGGTGGAAGATGTCAATCAAAACTTGAGCACCAGGGACTGCTGATCCTGGGGGACCCTGCCCAGGAAAGGCTGTCCTGAGCCATCTCCTCACAGCGGGACTTGGCCAGGCACAAGGCCCTGCTCACAGCCACACACCATGGTGCCAATCCCAGGGTCCTGCATGGGGGATGCAGGGCCATGCAGGAGGAAACTCTGTGTCATCAGCCTGTTTTTATCCATGTGCAATGAAACCCCAAGGCCAAGCCTATCCCTAATGGCTGCCACACACAATGTCCTGATTGTCCCTTGCCGCTTGGACTCTCCTAGAAATAGTCACTGTGTCCCTATTAATTAAAAACAAAGCCTGCTTCCAATGCTGTTTCTGAACCCGTTCTCGCAGCCACACTGAAGCAGTCTCTGGGGGAACCCAGGTTACTTTAAGCTAAGACAAAACATGGGCTTAGCTTTCCCCAACAAGCTCCAGCCTCTGAAGGTTTGGTGCCACACCACCCCCTGCCTGTACAAACCTCCTCGGTGCCACTGGCCTGCCCTTGCTGGCAAGCCTGTTTGTTTGCTGTGGAACAGCTTCAGCTTTATTATCTATGTGATGACAGACTCCGGGGTCACTGCTATTGTTTTACTGGAATTGCAGAGATCTTAAAGAGCCCCAGTCCTGGGCCTTAGTCCCACCGCGTCTGGGATGTTCAAATACAGAAAAACCCAGGTGGGTCTTGTTCTTCCTAAACCTCCTGCTGAGCTCCCTGGGAGTTAAGCAAAGTAGGTCAGTGCTCCAAACACACAGATGTAAAACACGCCTCAGACATGAGAGATGCAAACAGGAGTATTAAACTGCCAAGTGGCTGTTAAAAACTTCACAAGGGCAATTAAAATATTATCATCCTTTCATGTAAGCAAAGCAAAAAAAAGTGGCAATTAGTTTCAGTTACAACTTCAGAGTCCTGCAGGAGCATCTTCAGAGGCATTTTCCTATTGGTCATCTGATGCTTGCATCCACAGATCTGACAACCCACATGAGAGTACACACATGACAGCACCGGCCTTTGCCTCCACTACAGAGATCAACATCCAACTTCTGTGGTGGGAAATGTGCAGACTTATTCTCCGTCAGCCTTTGCCCGTGGAGGAGCTGATGTCACTTCCCCACCTTTTGTTGTTACACAAACGCAGTAAGCAAAGTGGTGCCCCATGCAGTCACTCCTCCTCAGCAATGAACCAGACAACTTTATTGTAAGAAAAGTCACTGAGTGCTTGCTGCCACCCACTGCAAACCTCCCTCTACACTTAAATGTTGTGCTGATGATTAATAAAAATAACTACATATGAGTGAGTCATGGGGATGGCTTCATTCATTCATTCATTCACTCAGTTGTGACTGCAACCAAAATAAAAGGTGTTTCCCAACTCTCCATTCCCAAGCACTATCCAAATTCCTTCCTGCAGAAAGGAGCTGACTGATAGTGGGGGAATGAACATCAGTATTCACTGAGTCCACTTCAATCCAGTTAGTGTTTGCCATGCTGAATACTGCAAAACCAGTTAAAACCCTAACCATGACTCTCAAAGCACCAAGTCCTTGTGCACCAAGACTAGGATGAGTTTGGATTTTAAATGGAATAAAATAAAGAGATGAGAAAGGGGTTACCAAAATGTTTAGCCTTTGCTTTATTGAGTTACAACAACTGAGCAACAAGTTAGAAAAGTCGGATTTATTCAAACTCCCTAGCATCCTATTTGTGCAGCGTACTGAAAGGTGGGCAAGTTTTCCAAACCCAGCTCATCAGAGGAACGCTCCGGACGGCTCCTGCACCCAGGCTCCTGGTCTCTCTCCATTTCCTCCTCACATGTGCACGGACAGACACCCCCACACAAATCCAGATTAGCAGTATTTGGAAAAAAAAAAAAAGTGCAATCAGGAACCTAGGATTGATCTAAAAATTTAGTGGCGAGGGTTAATAAGAAATTTCTGTTGTGCGCTACAACATCTAAAGCTGGAGGGCAGACTGCTGGTTATGGTGTCCATCACTGTACCAGCCAAGAAACACAAACAAGTCTGAGTTATGAAGCATCTTAATTTCCTCACTTCAACCCCTCTGGGGGTTGTAATGTAAGTTTAAACAAAAAGTGCTAAAAAAACCCAGCAAACCAAAACAAAAAAAGGCATTCTAGCCAAATCTTCAGAGACCCACAGCTGGGGCTGGCTGGTAAAAAGTGAAGTACAGGAGCTGGGGAAGACTTGCCTTGTAGGAGCACATAAAAGCAGAGATTTAAATACTTCAACCAGTAGCAGGTGGCCATAAAAGAAAACAAAAAATTCAAAACAAGAGAAAAAAAAAACAAACCCCACCACTCCAGAACATGTTTAACTGGGCTGAAATGTAAACTGGGGTGGGGATCTGGGCTCAGATGCTGATGTGCACCAAGAGGACTCCAAAAGATTGCAACTCTGTCTTAAAACACTTCAGAAAAAAACCCAACTCTTCTCCCTCCCCCACAAAAGACACTTCCCTCCCCCAAACCAACCCGAAATTCTGCAGTTGCATTATATGCAAGAATAACTTGCACCTATTAAAAAAATTAACAAAATTTTTATGTTGTACAAATCTGTTCCAGTAGAGGAAGAGGCTGGGCAGGAAAGCGGGTGGGGGAGAAACTGAAGAGAAATTCTATGTACAAGGACCCTTTTCTCTTTCGTTCTTTTCTTTTGTAATGCAGTAGTAGGACTTTGGCACTATCAACGATTCCATGATGACACTCCACAAGAGTATTTCTCGCTGTGCCTCCACAAGTGGCGCTTGAGACTTGGAGTCGCAACACACTATCTCACCCCAGGCAGGAAAATAGAGTTTTCTTCTATTTTCAGACAGCATTTCCCCTCCAATGTCAGGACAGTGCAGCTGAGGAGTACCCCTGCAAAAATGATAAAAGTAGCATATTATTTTTGAATGCACTATGAACAACTAACTAGCTGTTAACTAACATGGCATTCCAGCTTACACCTCTGCAAACGCAGTAACACTGTATTTTCTGTTAACTGTATTCTGAAGCCTATCCTTATCACAGCCTGATGTGGCAGGGTGCTGGACTTCTGCTGCATGTAACACCCAGCTAATAATCCCCCTATGGATTTCTAACAGAGATATACAGTCTAGCCTGGACTCAGCAGATTCTCACACTAACTCAAAGATGATGTGCACACACGTTTGGGGCAGCTACTTTGCAAACACAGGACATATGGTGCTAAAACCAAGATGACCTCAGGTCTTTCTCCCTCAGTAAATCCCCTCATAATACTTCTTCTTTTGCATGATTTTAGAAAATGATACAAACTGCAAGATAATGGAAAAAATTAGATGTGCCTGTGCTCTGCAGAACAGCTCCCTGGCTCTGCTGTGACTCCTGCACCTACATAAAGGTTGCACCATGGACCAGAGATTAAAAAATAACCCAACACCCAACCTTCAAACAGCCACCAATCCACATGTATCCCCAGTTCCCAGCACAAAGCAAGGGCTCTATGACAAGGATTACATTCAGTATGTTCTTCCCTTCTGAGGTGTAAACGTACAAGAAGTGCAAACATCCACTCATGCTGGAGCTGCATGAGATGGCTTTCCTGCACCATCCTCCTCACCCATCCTGCAGCAGTGCCTCCCAAAACCAGAGCTAACCCGTTAATCCCAACCTTGTAGGGATGTTGCTATTTGGTCTGTTATTTCCCACAGAAATAGCGAGCTCTGTCTGGCATCTGCAACGCAGAGAACACCACAGTCACACCCAGGAAAAGGACACTGGCTCGCATCAACATCAAGGGAAAAAGCCCTCTCCATCCTTGAGACCTTTTCTCAAACAGGTCCCTGGCTCCTCTTGACTTACTGGAAAATTTTAATTGCAGCATTGGGTTTTGCATCTCCCCCTGAAATCCTTCATTACATTAGAACCTGGGTGTTTAGTGCACCTCACTGGTTTCAGGGGAAAAAGCATGTCCTCCCTATTTCATTCTCATTCCTTCAAATGCTTTAGGGTGACCCAAATTCTGCAAAAACCAGCGGTCAATGCCACGCTGATTTACTTCAGGATGGTGTCTTGGAGCACAGCACCAGTAACAGGCACCGTAGCTAGCCTTTTAGATGAAACCCTAAACCACAAGAAGAGTGAGAACCCAGGCAGAAAGCAAGAGAAGCTCCAGTGCAGTTCATTTTCACCAGTTCTGGACACCAAGGAACGGGAACCTATTGTGCCAACAGCAAACACATGTTCTCAGCTCCCGCAGCAGTGCAGAAAGGGTTGGAGATGCCAAAAGAACCTAGACCACCCCTGATGCATCTGCATACAGCATCTGCAAGGGGCGACTGCCTTCAGACTTCTTTTTCTGGCACATCTCCACAGAGCAATGGTCAGAGCCACCCAGAGCCAGGGCACACATCTTCCACAGTCTCCACCTACCTTGCTCCCACCATGAGCCATAAACTCTAGTTTCTATATCTTGCAAGGTTCAGGCTTAAAAATGGAGGCCACAAAACAGCTCTAAAAAAGGACAGTTTACTGCAGAAAGGTGGTGGTGGGGAAAAAAGTATGATTCTGAGAAAAAACAAAAACTCTAATCTTGGGAAAACCCCACAGGGAGACAACATCATGAAGAAAGCCAGCAGCAGCTGCCAACCACTCAGGCACGCTTTGGTCCCACACTCCTGTCTGAGCTGTAGTTTGCTGTATTTAATTTAGGACCAGTTTCTGTTTGTCAGTTTTGCACAAATAGGGACAACAGACCTAATTTTGACCTGTGCTGTAGGAAGACAGGAATATCTGTACTCATGGAAAGGGATCTAAAGTACTCTTGACAGAGAAGTTCGGCCTCATTACAAAGTGGACACAAAGCTGCACGATGCAACATCTGGAACATTTTCAGTGATGGCTTTAGTGCTCCTGACAGAAGCCACTCAACATTTTGAAGGCCTTGTTACTCTATGGGGACAGGTCTCTCAGCCTCACTATTCAAAAACCTGACCTGCTCCACAGAATAAATCCAATATTGCCAAAAGCTTCAGATATGGACTAAGTAACAGAGCCTTTTCTTAGTTCTGAGATGGTACTTCAGAGCCCAGCGTGACTCTTGCTCTCAAGGAGGTCAGGCACTTGTGAAACTCCCTCTAGCTGTAGCAGTAGCAGAATCTGCTGAACAGGGATCAATTTTGAAACATTCAACTTTTTAAGGCTTAAGGTCTGTCTAGGCTGTAACACAAATGCTCTCCAATAGTTCCAGAAACTCAAAGTTACACACCAGAGCAGAGTATGACCAAGATAGTTTGGAAGAGATGAGGTTTTACAGAAGTCGCACACAAATTCAGCCAACAGGAGTACAGAGATCAATCACCAACAAATGATCATTTTAGACTATGTACATCAAGCTGACAAAATAGCAACACCATAAATAACAAAGGAGTATGTTTCTGCCTATGTAGGGCTCAGTAGTGAAAGGTTCAGCCAGGAAGTGTTGCTGTGTGAGACTCAAGAGAAGTCCCTCATCAGCTCTTCAGTCCACCTGACTGTGGTCATGGTGGTACATGTGGTATCTGAGGTATACGATGAGGAATACGATGTTAGGAAAAATCAGGCTTATTTAAGAAAACAGGTAGAAACAAGCTCTTAATCAGGTCTTGCACAGTCTTTCCAGTCATACCCTGAATGTCACGTAACACCTTGTTTGTTGAACACTAAAGCTTTAGTTGAACATTTCCAAGATACACTAGACAAAAAATGAAAGCTTATTCTTAATGAAAAAGGAGACAGTAGCTGAGATTTTTCCATGGGTCTCACCAGTGTGGGATACAAAGCTTCCACATTTTGTATCGCAGCAGTTGTGACAATGCCTCCACATGGGTGCCAGAGAGCAGGCACCTGTATTTCTGTGCTGAGACTTACAGGCAGAATAAAGGAAAATTAAAAAGACTGGGCTTTTCTCAAGTCCCCAGGCCAGCATGCTGAGAAACAGGCAAAGAGCAGGACAAAATGCCCTCTGATCTTACTGCATGCTGCCTGCAGCAGAAGTCCTGCTCCAGTGCACCTTTTCTCAGTAGCTGTATTTTACACGCAACCACCGGAAAGCTCCTCATCAAAAGGATCCCTCAGTGAAAGATTAACTGACATCAAAGTTTTTATTAAAATTCCTCTCTGATAACACTTGAGCACCTCCAAAGCCCTGGAGCTTTATGGTCAGCATCTGTACCAGGGCACAGAGGCAGGAGGTTCACTCCAACATACCTGACACTGCTGCCAAAAGTGTAGGCATCAAAACTACGCTGCTGGAACTGGACTGTTGCAGAGCCTTGTTTCATACTAGAAAAGGTTTGAAGGAGAGAGTGGTTTCAGGCAACTCCCCCTGCTCCAATTCTCCCTCCTAGGCCCTGGTCTGCTCCCTCTCCTCAGAACCGATATTCATAGCTGGAAGGAGGAAATGATCTGGAATAACAACCCTGGAAAAAAATAAGCCCTCAATGCATTTATTCATCACACATTTGATTTTAAAAGGCAGATCAGATCCTGGCTCTCCCTTCTTATGTGGCTGTACAACTGTGGCACCCCAGTGTGCCTCCAGCCGACGTTCCCACATCCTTCTTCCTTTAATCTGTGCCTTTGCCACACTGGTAACACAACCTGTTACTTGCATCCCTAATTACCAACTTCTGCAAGGATAATGCAGGACAATGCCTTGCGCTGCAATCTGAAGCTTTAACATATTTTGTTACACAGATGATGTCATAATGTTTCTGAAGATTAGCTGACACAATTAATAGTTAAACATAGTACCACTGCAGGGTTTTTCCTTTTCAACTCAGAGAAAATGTCCAGGAGACTTTTGGACAAGTATTGCACATGGAGAAAATGGAGTGCTAGTCAGCAGGGCTTGCTACCAAAACCTGCACGTCTTCCACCAATAGTTCAATCCAAATACTGCCAACTGTAACAGTAGAAGTCTTCAGTGTCAGTGTGGAGGCTCTTTATCAGTCCTGCCTGGCTTTTTTCTTTAAAAAGAAATGCTAAAGTATATTTTAGTTGTAGACAACAGAAAACTACTAACTTTCTAAAACAGGTGTTCTCTCACTATGGTTGTTAATGCAGTATGCTGAGCTTTCTGCAGAGTAAGTTCTAGCTTAAGGAAATTCCAGTTTGGGAGAGAGAGATTCGGTTGAGCACAAAATGTTACAGGCTCCAGTGAACTCAATTCAACATGCAAGTCAAGAAATGCTGACGGTGCTTGCTCCAGATTTATACCTGTGCAACTGTGATCAGAAACAGGCTTCATATCTCCAAATAACACATCCTTTCACATTGTGAAAGATAGTACGAACCCCCCTTAAAGCAAGGCCCTGCAGCTTGCTTTTAAATTCAAGATTCTGTGAAGAAGAGCTGCTAAAACACCCACACAGCTTAGTCTGGGGCACTTCCTAAGCCTCTAGTGTGAGCAAGCAGAACAAAGCGAGGCTGGAAACAGTTCTCACCTGCAAGAAAGCACATTTGCATGAGCCACTTCAGTCCCGACAACATTTTTCTTTTTTTGCTTCCTTTTGCATAAAAGAGTATCTCTGTCCTAGGCCCTTCCCCCACTGACCTTTTATTCTGAGCAGGGCAGGATGCTGCAAAGGAAGGACCTGAGGCGCAAAAACAGTCACAGCTCCTATTCATAGGAGATCGATGATCTCTCTTAGCAAGGGGGATATTAGCAACTAGTGTTACTATTTCTTTGTGTGGCTCAGCTGGTATGTTTTACATCAAGTGCTGCAGAGGTTTCATAGGTTGTTTAAAGGCAGAAAGTGTAAGGTTTAATAACTTACTGAAAAAAAAAAATTAAGAAAAATCTCCCTTATCCACGACTTAACTCACAAGGAGACAAGAAGCAAGGCAAATGGCACTAACTCCTCCCCTACCACGCAGTTGGTTTTAATTTACAAGCAGAATGGGTGTCCCTGTTGTTCAGGCATTCAGCAGGCACATGGATCCAGCAGGGATGAGTTCCAGGGATTTATACTGAAGGGGGGCTACAGGATGCTCGAAGCAGACCCAGACAGAGGCAGGCTCAGAGAAACAGGGCACCATCAGCATTACCTGTCTATACGTGGGAATTGTCTCCAGATATACTTTCAGAGTCAAAATCTGCCAGCTCTGTCTGGCCTTCCGGTGCCGTTTGGCTCCAGCTGTCCGTACAGTCCGACGCAGCGTCGTCCTCTCCCACCGTCACCTCCACCCAGTTCACCTCTGCCGGCTCCTCGTTCTCCTCGCTGCCATGGCCGTCGTGGCTGTTGCACTCCACCCTGTCCACACCCTCTGCTTGATTCCCCAACAAAGAGTCTTTCAGTGGTTCACAGTCTCTTTTTGCTCTCACCACTGGTTTCCCCCCATTCTCTTCATTCAGTTTTTTATGATCCTGGCAATGCTGCCGAGACACCTCGTTACCATTCTTTGGACTCTCAGCGTGTTTTGAGCCCTTTTTCTGGTTTTGCTTGTTATGATCATCAACAGCATACTGCTGCTGGTACTGGTCAATCCATTTAAGTGACCCTGATCTTAGTGAAGACCGGTTTTCCTTGAACCAGCGGACTATTTCAGTTCTTGTGAGCCCAGTCTGAGATGCTAACTGGTCGTATTCCTGGGGCGATGGCCACTGGGTCCTTGCAAATGTGCTTTTCAGTAGATGAATCTGCTCTTGTGTTTTCTTAAATGTGGTTGAGGAGCCAGATAAAGCACCAGGGAGCTGAGAGCCACTCAAAAGTTCTGCCTGGCTTATTGCACCATTGGGAGTTCCTTGTTCTTTAATTTTTCTGTATGATCCCATTGAGTCCAAGACAGCTTGCTCCATGCTGTCCCTTATCTTTCTCCGCTCAGAGAACCATGAATCTATCTCCCTCCTACTCAGCTTAGTCTCCACTCGAAGCCTGTCCAATTCTCCTTGGGTAGGAAAAGAGCATCTTAGGAAACTCTCCTCAAGGGCCCTACGCTGCTCTTGGGTTTTCTCTTTGAATCTCTGGAGAGTGAAATCTGTGTATGGGTGAAATGACCGGCCGTGTCGACCAGCTGAAGGTGCTGTTTGATCTTTCCCTAAAGCATCGCCAGGAATTTGCACAATGCCCCTCTGACTTCTGTACCTGTGGTCACTGAACCACTTCTTGATCTCGCTCCTGGAAAGACCTGTTGCCTCTATAAGCCGGTAGACTTCTGCATCATCAGGAAACTGGCTTGCCATGAAACTGGCCTTTAGCTCTGCTATCTGCTCCTTTGTCTTCTTCCGCTCGCTGGCTGGTGTCAGCGGCACAGCTGTCAGCTTGGCAGGAATCTCAGGCACCTGAACCACGTGAGGACGCTTGGCCTCTGGGGCACTTGATAAGGTCTGTATTGTCCTCTTTTGCCCCTGGTTTGGGGCAACAGCGAGTGTAATCGGTGAACAGGAAACAGTTGAACCATTTGACACGGGAGTCAAAACCAGACCAGTCTGGCCCAGTATTTGACAAGGCAAAGCTGTCTGGATGATGGGCTGCGGCATTTTTGCCGTTGCCAAAGGAGCTGGTAGGACGGTGATGGTTTGGGGAACTGCCTGGATAGTACCATTGAACATTTTCTTTCTTGCTTCCTCCACTTCTTCAGGAGACCAACTTATACCATGCTTCAAACGTTGTGTAGCAAACCAGATTCGGATTTGTTCTTCCGGATGCTTTGATGCTGCTGTCAACCATGACAACTCTGCCTGTGTTGGGTACGGAAACTTATTGAAGGAGTTGATCATGGTTGCATTAGTGTCCAGTGCAGAGTTGTATTTGGTACTGTTCAGAGGGACTGGGACCTTGGGGACAAGGTTGATATTTGGTGGCAGCTGTACAGAGGGCATAACATGGGCTAACACATCTTGGAGAAGGTCTCCATTTATACAAGCAATAGCTTCAGTGGCTTCAGTTATGATACGGGGGAGAGCACCATCCACGTGGTTTTCCGTAACTCCCTCTTCTGGCTTTTTGGATCCCTTCTTGGTTTCCCCTTTAGGTTTTCCCAGCTTCATCATTGGCACTTTATTTGTGCTAATCCCCCCATGAAGTGAATCATCACACTCTGCATTTTCTAGCCCCCCGCTTGCGACAGTGACATCATTAGTGGTGGTCTCAATGGACTGTTCTAAAACAGTCTGATTATTGCGTTTAATTAATTTCAGTTTAAAGTTAGTCTCTCCTGGGTGGTATTTTGTGTTGTGGTCAGATAAAGAATCGTATTTTTTGGTTGTGAAGTTGCATTCAGCACAGACATACAGGGGGTTGAGAATGACATTTGGATGCTGAGTGTCAACATGCTCTGTAAATTCATTTAAGTTTTGTGTTGAGTAAGGGCAGTACTTACACTCATAACCACCCTGGGGTTTCTTAGACTGATTTTCAGCTGGGGGCTTTGCCTCAACCACTTCGCAGTCTTTGACTGAGTTTTCTGAAGGCCAGTTTTTTTTGGAGTCCTGCTGTGGTGCACCAGTCCCCTTCTCTTTAGAAGTCTCTACGCCCTCGGCACCTTCCTGTTCCATGACTTCAGAAGTTCGCACCATACAGGGAGTCGTCGACTTTCTTTTGCTGGCCATGGCAGCCACTGGCAGCACGCTGTTGTCCCAAATGGTGTCTTCTTTTGACAGGATAAGCAACCAGCTCAGTAGATCTTGCAAACAGCTCCAAAACACCTTGATTATTTTACTCTGTTTTGCTTAATGAATCTCTGCCCTGGTTGTGACCATGAGCTCCGCCAGTGGACCTGTCAGCTGCATGACACCTGTGAAACAAAGCACATCTTGTCAGGCACTGATTTAACAGAGATTTATCAGAAAGTCACAGCTTGTATGTGCATTTGTAAGGGTATTTTGGATAATGCCAAACTGCTCCTCCTCCCCATCATCATATTAAGAGTCAAAAATCTCCCCACAAAGAATAAAAGCAGTGGGTAATTTGCAATGAAGTACACCACAGGAAGAAAATGACTTTGAAACAAATAAGATGAACAGACAGGGGATTTTAATTTCCACTAGACTCAATGTGTTTAGCTGGAAAAGAAAGAAGATACTGCTATAAATACGTCTTCTTTTTATAGAAGCTGCAGTTTCTATTAATTATTATTTTGAAGCCTGCAGATTTGAAATTGAGTGTGATTTATATTAAACTTAATTACTTCCCACTGTCACTTACCTTGTAAATATGTCTACTAAATGACTGTGGTTACTAATGATGGGTGATTTCTAAATAAAGCTATAGAGCTTGTCTTGGTTGTAAAAGTAAAGACAGACAGAAGAGTTAATGCAAATAAACACTTCCAAAGTGTCTTAAGGGCTCAAAGAAACTGCAGCCAATCTGTGGAGGCCTATCAAGTATTTTCTGGAAGGAAACTTTCCTTACAACACTGATTTTCACTCAATATTGACAGAGGTAGGCTACCAAAGGCAGCAGAAGCCCTCATATACCGTTTAAACACGGTCCCTTCCTGTGACAGTATCATCAAGTTCCAATTTGTGCATTTTATTCTCTACAGAATTAAAAAGAACCCAAAACCCAAAACATTTTAAAGCACAATTCATATATTGAAGCAGTTTTGGAACTTCCCAAATGCAAGAATTCTGTAAAACATGTTTTTAAAAGGATCCGAGGACAACATGAGTCAAAACAAGGATGAAGAAAAACTACACCAGCTGTTTCAGGATCTACCTGCACTCATCAGGAGTGGGTGGAGGGAAAGAGAGGAATTTAGTTGTCAAAAGTTTCATTAATCAAAAAAAAAACATTAAAAAAAGTCACTTCCCTATTTGACAGGATGCTTTTTCTAATTTATCACTGAATCCAATTTACTATTCCTCCTGATCATATGGTCTCTGGTTTCATAATAATTCCCAGTCTTAACAGAAAACTCAAGAAGTACTTGGAATGGGGTCAGACAGGCACTGGGGTTTACAAATTGGAGGAGGCTGGAAAGTGGAGATTTGCAGAGTGGGTAAGGCCTGCATGATTTCTGTAGAAGTGTACTAAATGGAGAATCTGAACTAGAGATCCAATGGAAGATGTCCCGGCCCATTACATGGGAGATGGACTGGATGATCTTTAAAGATCCTTTCCAATACAAACTATCCTGTCAGTCTACAATCTCATGTCTAACCAAATGGAGATTTTCTCCTTGTGAAGCCTGTAAATAATAAGCTGCATCCAGAATCCAAGATACAAAGATCTAACAAAATACAATTCCACTGCAGTTACATCTGGACACATCACCAGTTTGTAACCACTCAAATGCTGTTCCTGAGCCTGCTCCTCTTGCTTAAGCCTTGGCATGGGAGTCAGAAATTGCCACTGTAAAAGCAGCTGCTAACTTCTTGGTTCTGTCTGCACCGAAGGAATACTCTGTGGGTCTCTGGAACACATTTCTGCTGCTCTGCCTGTCACAGATCATACCACTTCTGTATATATGGAAACTCAAAATAATATACTGCCAGAGGAAGCAGCTCCAGCTAGTGTGAAGCAATTCTCCATACACAAAACACTTCATATGCGAATTCTCCATGCAGCACCTTCACAGATAAGGCTCTGCTGAAACACAAGCTGTGAAACACCAAACATACCACAGACAAGGTGCCATGCAGACACTGTTTGCTACAGTGTAGATGCCTCAGCATAAATGCACAGTGCTTTGTGTTCACAGCCACTGCCCAGCCCTGACACAGACCAGCGATGCTCCCCCACACTTCCTCTGATGTGGTGAAGCATGAGAGCATCTGCCTGACTTTCAGGGGTGCATTTAAGCTCCTGGTGTGCTTCCCTAGGAAATGGAGCTGAGCTCCGTGAAACAGAGATGGGGCTTATGGCTCTGCCTCGGTCAGGATGACAGTGCTATTTCCCTCCAACCTGGGATCACCAGTTGTCATCACCATTCCCCAAAGCATCAGCACCTCTGAGCCAAAATGTCCTCTGTTTTCGTTTTTTCCTTCTATCTTTTAATAATAAACAAGCAGATGAACAGTAGAAGAAATGATGCCTGGTTTTCTACAGATTTGGGCTGACCTTTAAACTGGATTACACAGAATATTCTCTATCATTTCCACCTATTCCTTCAAAATGCCCTTCTACTTCCCCTCACAATTATCTTCCCGCACATTTTTGTCAGTGATCTGTGTCTTGCTGTGTCCCACTGAAGACAGGGTCAGAAGCTAGAGACAAACACACAACTGTCCAAACACCCATCTTTGTGGTCACCTGTGTTTAATTACGCTTGCAGAAAATAAATTATCTTTGAAGCTTCTTCTGTTACAGTAAATTTGGCTGAAACAGGTCAAAAGATAAGAGAAAGGGGCAGAATGGGCTCTGTAAGCCCAGTTGCTGCTGGAAATAGGGTGAAGATGATCAGGTCACCCCACTCGTTCCTGGAGATCCCACTAAATTTGTGACAATGACTTTCTCAGATGAGGGAAGGGAGGTGTAAGGCAGTGCCCTGGGCCACAGTGATGAAGATGAGGATGGAGCCGTGGCTCCCCAAATGCTCCTCTGTGGCGTGCTCTCCCTCCCAGGCCACAGCTGCACCTAATGGTCTGCTCCTTTCCTAATGTATGACCTCGTGCAAAATTCATGTGGCAACATCAGCAAAAGGAAGAAAATTCAAAAGACATCAAAGACAGAGCAAGGCTTATTTATATTTCACCAAATATCCTCCCTCCTCCACAAGAAGAAAGAGCTAAGAACAAAAAGATAAAAGTATGGGAGGGAAGAGGAAGAGTGGAGAAGGAGACCTTGATAAATTAGAGGACTAGGTAATCATGAACAATACGAAGTTCAACAAAAGGTGGTGTTGGATTCTGCACCTGGGATGGGGCAACCCTGGATGTTCGTACAAACTAGGGGATGAGATGCTAGAAAGCAGTGCTGCAGAAAGGGACCTGTGGGTCCTGGTTGATGGCAAGTTAAATATGACTCAGCAGTGCCCTGGTAGCCAGGAGGGCCAACTGTGTTCTGGGAGTCATCAGGCAAAGCATCACCAGCCAGTCGAGGGAGGGGATTGTCCTGCTCTGCTCTGCACTGGGGTGGCCTCACCTTGAATATTGTGTGCAGATTTCGGGCACCACAACATAAGAAAGATACCAAGCTCTTAGAGAGTGTCCAGATGAGGGCAATGAAGATGGTAAAGGGTCTTGAAAGGGAAGGCGTATGAGGAGCAGCTGAGGTCACTTGGGGTGTTCAGCTGGAGGAGGCTGAGGGGAGACCTCACTGTAGTTACAACTTCCTCGTTGTACTGATCTCTTCTCTGTGGTGAGCAGTGACAGAACTCAAGGAAATGGCCTGAAGCTGTGTCAGGGGAGGTTTAGGTTAGATATTAGAAAGAGGGTGGTTGGGTGCTGGAACAGGCTCCCTAGGGCAGTGGTCACAGCACCAAGCCTGACAAGAGTTCAAGAAGTGTTTGGACAATACTCTTGGGCACATGGTGTGACTCTTGGGGATGGTCCTGTCCAGGGCCAGGACTTGGACTTGATGATCCTTGTGGGTCACTTCCAACTCAGTCATATTCTGTGATCTAGGTTACAACTTCAAATTAGTCAAAAGTTTCTTAAATGTTCTGAATTCCTCAGCCTCTGGAAGCTCAGCAAGCTCTCTGCTGTACTCAGTTGCTCTTCTGAGGACAGGATGACTGGTCTCAAACAACAGTGTTCTGATGAAGGGTCAAGGTCCCTCCAAAACATATATAAGTGGGTGGAAAAATGAAAAGGTTTGTTTGCTATAGCTTTTCTAGAAAATTGTAGACTGTTGTTTCTCTTCCATCTTCTATTCCACAGAGTGGTTTTCTGCATGTCTAATTTTTAATAGTTTTTTTTCTGCCACATGAGAATCACTATCCACCATAGAAATCAAGACCAAGCCAAATGCTTCTTTTTGGAGGTCAATTAAAAAAAAACAAATTACTTTTAGTTCAAGATGTGCATTTTGGGGTGCTCATAACCAGACAGACACTGTGTCTGTCCCTTCAACCCACACCCTGAAAGACAGTGAAGAAAAGAGACCCAAAAACTGCAGAAGCAAGGAGGGTTTATTGTGACCTCCAAGCTATGGCCCCTCTAGGACCTCAGTAGGGATGTCATTTGGGATAAAACAATACAGACTTTGAAAGAAGGATGGGCCCCACTCCCCATGACAGATCTCTGGGAGCTGCATCACATACATTTGCAGGTCCTGCCACATCCCATCTGAGGACATTAGAGAAAGCATCAGAAGCATCTCACAGGTTTCAAACATGAGCCTCCTGCCAGAACATCAAAGCCCCAGCAGACAGCTTTAAATACATGGTGTTGTTCCTGACAAAGCTGCTAAATGATGCCACTTCAGCTCCTCTGATTCAGGAGTGAGGCAGCTCTCTCAGGCTGTCACTCCACTGGAGCTCAGCAGGCAGGTAAACCTGACCCCACAAACCTCTGGATTTCATTTGCAGATGGCTGTTCTCCAGCTAGCAAAGACTACTAAAATTTGCAGGGAAATGAGAAGTTACCCTACAGCAATGGCTTAACAACCTGCACATCCTGATGGGAACCTGACCTGCACTTCATCACCTGAGCTGTGTCCACAGCACATACATCCTGCTGAGGAGCAAAATCCATATCTGATGTTGGATGAATGGGGCTGCACCATGGTCAGGTCAACCTCTATCCCTAAAGCTGGCCTGTTCCATCTATTATTATTGTTTTGTTATGGACAAGACCCTCGACAAATGACCTCTTTTTAGGCCTGTTGCCAGTGTGGAGTGCCACAGGCACGGAGTGCAGGGGTGCTGTCAGCAGCTGGCTCTGTGAGCAGCCAGTACCCCCCGGACATGGGGAGGGAAGTCAGCCCTCAACCCCCCCCCAGCTCACTTGCCACATCTTTTGCTTGTCTTCCCATACTGCAGGGGGTTGAAAAAAATAAAACCATGTAATTTTTTTGAAATTTCTTTTTAAATGAGCAAATGCACAAAACAGCAAATGGCAACCAACCAGGTGAAAAACAAGAGTGCTTGGCTCCGAGGAGAATCTATCATTGTGAATGAGGTCTAAACCAAACCACAGAGAACCCATGCGCAGGAACAAAAACTTTCCATTTGTTTTGCTTCAGCAAAGCCATCCAGGACAGGAGCATACAGGTCAGAAGCAACAATTCTTTTAAAACTCTCTTCCCAAAAGTGTGTCCCAGCAGTTATGAGTGAGGCCCTAATCTGGCTTTAATTTCTGAAATTTGTTTAATTAATGAAATAAACCAGCCACAGCCCTGTGATCTATCAAAGCCCTGTTAAAATGGCTCAGAGACAGAAGCAGGACCTTGATGGCAGCTCTGTGCATAGGAAATGCCAGATTTCCTATCTGGTCACCTGGCCCCAGACTGGGGAAACTGCAGAGCATCACACCGGAAAAAGAGACCATGTTTTTTGGGCCTACCTGGCACTGGAAAACTTTTGCCTGTGTAGCTATGCCACCTTCCTGTATGATTCGTATGCTGTATGATTCGAGCTAATGGGAGCAAAATAATAAATTAAAAAAAGCTTTCTCTTGCTGAACACTGAAATCTTTTCACTCTCTCCCATCTTCACCTTGTGCACATAGCTAGTTTTATATCCTACTTGCCCCCCAACAAAAGGCAAATATTCATGTAGAAACTGAACTCCTTTTCGGCAGTGGTGTTCCCACAGGCTCCTCCAAAGTGATGGCAGAGCTGGAATTTTCCATGGCAGCACAAAGCATCAGTCAAAACCCTGAAAGCTGTGGTTGGGGAAGTGGTAGGACAGTGAGGAGACAGGATGAGATGCTGCCTGTTTCCCCTCATAGCCCAAAACATGACTGAGTCTGAAAATGGCTGTCTAAAGACCATCAAATTTAAAAACATGTCAAACTAAAAAGTCAAATTTGAAGAGATGTCAAATTAAAAACGTTAACTTTTGCAGAAAGGGAAAAGCACACCAGAAACATCACCACCTTATGCTGCATCTTGCTTACAGCTAAGGGCTGGCATAATCACATAGTAATCACAGTGGTAGTGGATCAAGGGTTGGACCTGATGATCTCGGAGGTCTCTTCCAACCCAGTTAATTCTATTCTATGATTCTATGATAAAGTAATACAGAGGCTGAAGCAGGTTGAACCCCCTAGCCTGTGCAAATGGATCTTTGCTTTTCACAGATGTATATACCTTGCTTTTAAAAAACAAGCAAATCAACCAGGAAAAACCCTCGAAACCGCTTTACAGACACTTGCGTAATTTGCCAATAAAATCTTTCTTATTTTTCATTTCACTGCATTGGTTTGCTCTGTCCTGCACTGGCAGAGAATTCCCAGCACCTGGTCTCATTTGAAAATGAATAGTGGGAAAACCAGTACCATGAGGATACCTGCACACAGGCACAGAAATACAGGGGTGTTCACTTGCAAGGGCCAGCTGATGTTTAAAGAGGGTGGAAGTATTTTATTGCTTTACTGCTTAGGAGCTCAGTCTCCACAAACAGCATCCTCTCTGCTATGCAGGAAAAGCAAGTGCAAATTCCACATGTAATTTAACACACATCCCCTGTCTGAACATGACATTCAATATCACAAAGATACAAACTCCTCCTTACAGCTTTCCCACGCCCCTTCCCCAGCGCAGGGACGCAGCAGAAATAACAGAGGAGGTGCACAGCACAGAGCTCACCAGCAAGGACTTGTTGGGCACAAACCTTTCAGTCTGTGGGTTCTTTTGCAGCACTTCTCAGTAAGTGGATCTCAGCAAACCTCAACATGGATGCCACGCTTTGCCCTCGATTGCCAGCCAGGCCCTGCTGCCCACTGCCTTGCAAACACCACAGGTTGCTTTTAAAGCAGAGAGACCACCTGCACCACCTTTTTCCTGAGCTGAAGAATTTTCCACCCCTTCCAGGGCACAAGACCAACCATACCACGATGGACTTCACTGGGTCTGTTCATTTCTCATTAGCTTTGATGCTATCCTCTCCCTCCCACAACCTTCCAAGCTTGTGTGTCCCTGTGAACATCTCTGCTTTTAACACTTGACTCCAACCTGCACAGCTGACCAGAAGTCACGCTCGTAAAGTTCAGAGCAGAGCAGAGTAGAAACTAATGGACATTACTTGACAGCATCATAACACCCCATGACCATCTGCTCTTCATCCACAAAGGCTGCAGCAATGCAAACACATGCAGCACAGAGCTGAGCTATTATCCTGCTCCATATCAGAGACACTGAACTCACATTCACTAAGGTTACAGTTCTCCTACAAATATAAGGATGAGAAGTGAAATACACATCTCATGGTGCAAAAAAAGAACATGCCTAGGGTGATGTTCTTCCTTCCTTACAACTGTGTTCAGCATGCAGCTGCTACAGTAATATCAAAAAGCACATCAGCTAGCACAGCAAAAAACATGCTGTTGCTCTCCACTGTGATAAAACACTTAAAACATTGCTTAATTATATGCAGCAGAATAAGTGGAAGCTACCAGGGCAAATAATTCCTGCATGATGGATTAGGACTGTAACAATTTACAAAAGAAAATCACATAAAGAAAGACAGGTTTTGTGAACTAGGGCAGAGCCTTTAAAACAGCATTTAAGTCAGAGCAGCCTAGAGCTTCAACACTTCTGCAGTTCTTTGTAAGCTGAATAAACCACAATTAATGGGTAGGTATACAGATCATTACAGCAATAATTTTTGCAGGCATGTGGAAAAAATAAAATTGAAAGTGCTATACATTTTCAATTTGCATATGTTGGTGTAGACATTTCTAATTATAAAAATAATTCCCACATAGCTATTTGTAGCAGGGTGCCGTGGCCATGAATTCTTGTCTACAGAGAAGCAGCAATTGATAATTTTTCTTTAAGGACCAGAGGGTCACACCTTTCAAAGGCCATCAGTAAACCAAACTGCTTCCAGGGCTCCTGACTCCCCCAGCAACATGTCCTGTGAAACTGCATGCTAACACAGAAATGGGGGCAGAAGCAAACCCAGCACACATCCCACCTCTGCCATGCACCCCCTACAGCACAGTCACAGAGAGACTCTGTAAAAACACTTACAAAAAAATCAGAGGTTTCGGCGGAGGTGGGCTGAGGGTAGGATGAAACAGGTTTCAAAAGACACCAGCAGCTGTAGAAAACCCCAAAGAAGTGCATGCCTTAATTAATCAGGTGAAAGCTGCCTTCTCCTGAAAAACACAGGTATTTGGGGGAAAAAAGCCTTCTAAGGCTTGACCAAAATAGGTTGTGTGGCTGTACCACGCAATAGGCTTCTTTCAAAGTACACTGCTCACAGGCTATTGTTTCGAACTAAAGTGTTTTCATTCATGCTGCTGCAAAGCCAAAGACATGGGGAAAATGGTGGTATGAACGTGAGATGCCAACCCCTTCTCAGAGAAGGGGAAGTTGCACATTGCGTGCTGTGAATTTTCTATTATAAATACCAACCTGCAATCACTGGCTTGTACTTTTTTTCCCTTTTTTAAATGCATGCTTAAGTTCAGTTGCTAAAAACTGGATTAGGTCTGGCTTTATAGCTTTTTTTGCTCTCTGGAGAAATGATAGAATAATCCACTCGTGACAAAAAACAGCACTTTACTGGTTCATGCCCGAAAGAATATTTATATTGTAGCAAGTCACTTACTCCACATACAACAGTGGCCTTAATCTCAGGGTAGGCAGGAGATGGTCCTTCTCCAGGAGGGCACACACAGGAGCAGATGGGGCAAACAATGGGAGAGGAGGGAGAGAACTGGAGTGCCAGGGTGGGGACAAAATCCAGGCTTCCTTGCTTCCCAGCCACTGCTTTCTCCTCCAAAAAAAAGAGTTGGCAACACACAGCTTGCACATGAAATGGGGCACATGGGCAAAAGTGGTCAGCAAGTGCTGCAGCTCCCACTGGGTTGTGAGGGTGGTGCAGCCTGGGAAAAGCTTTTTTGATCTGCAGTGTGTACTTCTCTCAGAGGCACCTGCAACTATGTCTTGATGAACACGTGGCTTAGCTGGTGCCCTCCTCTGGAGTCACAGATGCTCAGGGACATAAAAGGACTCAAAATCCCAGTGGCACCTCTGACTGTAAACACTCAAAACCCAGAAGGCAATAGTGGGTGCACTCCTGGGGTCTTGCTCTCTCCTTTGGGAAGGAGAAATATAGACTGACCTCTTCCAAGCAAGAAAATGCATGAACCACCCATGAAAGGCGCAGTCAGATACATTAGCAACTGTTTTCAACACAGCAGGGGGAGTGAACCTCTCCCCAACACCCTCCACTGGCGGTTTCCAGGGGCAATGAGCTCCAAAAAATTAGTTATGTACCCTATCAAAATTACCTCCTTTAATCAGTAGTGTGTTTACTCCTAGGGTGGGTGCTAGCATGTTCATAAGAGAGAAATAAAGACCAGAGTTCTTGAGAGACAAACAGAAATGCTATGAAAACATTCATTCTAATTAAATTACTTGTCTCTGCAACTCACTGGATTCTCATAACTGGACTGGATTAAAGTAATTGGATTTAAGTAATTTTTCATATTGAGTTTTTATCCAGCACCACGTAGTGGCAGGACAAGAGACTCACAGATACAAACCAAAAGTTATCTATAGACACTATCTTCTGCTCTGTGAGTAAACCTGGATGTATCCATCTTTGATTTTAAGCAGGAAAAACCCCAGTTGATTCTATTAAAATATTCGGCTTCATTTCTATTCAGATACACTTTCAAAGAGTGATTTTTTTTTTTTTCTGGGAAAGGGAGTTGTGTTAAAATAACTATTCTTTGCTTAAAGCAATTTTTAGTAATCATTTCCCATTTCTTTAGATCAAACATCTTAACAGCAATGTCTGGTCCCCTTTCACCCTTGTGTCATCTATCATTCCATAATACTGCCACCTAGACAGGATACACTTCAATATTAGTATATTTTTATATATATATGCACACACACATATTCTCTCTCACCAGATTTATTATTAACATGGAGACTCTATCAGTTAAATGCCTCCAAAATAGAAAGAAGATGGGCTATGACAGAATCAAGACATTTGATTTCTCTACTCCACGTGTGTACAAAACATAAGCAACAGTATAGAAGTCTTTCTGCTTTAGTACTTCTCACACTGCTTATCTCCCTCACCACATTTTTCTGCTCTGGGAACCACAGCAGAACTTTAGTCAGTTGAGTGTCAACTTTTTCCAAATAAAATTATCAAGGCACTCACAATTGCTTTTGCAGATTTTGCAGATGCACATTCTGGCCGTCCCTCTTGCATGGCTATGGTTTAGAAATAAGCTCTAAATTTCTCAAAAAGTAAAAGCTTTCGCTTCTCAACAAGTAGCCCCTACAGCCCTGAATGTCTTGGCTCTAACAGGCACACTCCAGAGCAGGAAACAGGGAAAAAAGTGCCCAAAGGACCTGAACGACGGGAAGGAGTGAATTCTGAGACTATGAGACTATTTGGCGACCAATTCTAAGAAGTGTTCAGATTTGAGGGAAAAAGAAAGAAGAAGAAATCTCTGTGACCAGGATGTCATGTCTGAACAAGACAAGCAATACACACAGACTTATGTGATGCTTGGCCAACTCTATTTGTCCAATTTGGGAAGGAGCCTTTGCATCAGCCTCACTCAACACAATTGCAGCACTGAAGGAGCCTACAGAAGTCCCAAAAGAGAGGAAGGAGCTCAATAATTAACAAAAAACATTAGTAACCTGTGTGTGTCTATAGCTGCACACCTCCCCCTTTGACTCATTCATGATGCGTTAGAAAAACCACAGATGGTTTGTGATTTATGAAGCTGATGAGTCACTCACTGTACCTCTTCCCCCCCTCCCCAAGGGCTTCTCTGTGTATCTTCACATTCCCCAAGGGGAAATACAGATGAGAAGATAAAACACTACAAGTAGATTAGCATAACGTCTCCCACCCACAGGATGGTTTTACCTGTGCTTCCCAAATGCTGCTGTTCTCTCCTGCCCTCAATTTCCCTATATCCACTCATCTACACACGAGTGAACTCAACAGCTATCACTTCAAGTCATCTAGACTGACACTGCTTATACAGTCTGAACCTTTGCACCACTGGGAAAAGCTTCAGTATCCAGTAATTTTGTCTTTTAAAACATCAGGTTCGGCTTATAACCATAACAACTAAAAATATTCACTTCCTGAATGGAAACTCGTGAGCTACAATGCCAGACACTACCAAAGGAAGCCCCAAAGCTGGGTTTGGGTACAAAGCAGTGTCTTGCAGCCCACCATACCAAATACTTGCACAGCAATGAAATGGAAACATTCACCGTGACATTTCCAGAAGCAGGAATTTTAACACACCTCTTTCAAAACAAAGCCACCCCCAGAAACTGCCACATGAATTTTCAGAGGACCTGAACACCTAGTGTCCTCGAAACTCAGCCAGAGAATACCAAACAAATCTGATGTCCAAGGCACTTCAGGGCAGCTTTAGTTTTAAGCACATGAAGAGTCAGCCGTTGGCTTAACTCACATGGTTCAGTACCCCGATGAACCAAGGAGGCAAACCTCAGGCATCCCACGTCAAAATGCCATGTTCTGTTTGCCATGTGCAACCAGACCCCATACAAGTACTGCTGCTGGCTCTGGGATGCACACTGCAGACACCCATGCTGCCTGTGCCCATAGCCAGGTTGGGTCTACCACTCACTGGACAAATTCAGATGACCTTACACTGCTGGCAGATGATGAACATGTGTTTCCCAATGTGCATCTGTCTTTAGGAGACTCCTGTGATAGAGATGAATCCCTAAATTTCCAGGAAAAGGCATTGCCTTCCTTGAACCTGACAATTTCTGCACGATTACAGCCAGACCCCACTCCTAACCAAGACAGAGACAAAAAGCAACATGCAGGAAAGGTGGCTGCTGCCACTTAAAGAGGAATGAGGTGCTCAGAAGAATACTTCTATATGCAGTGCTTTGCATCAGTCTGACCTCCTCAGCTTCCTAGTCATAAGCAATTTGGTTCTGCTGAAGGGCATTGCAAATATCTTGGTGTAAATAACTTTTATTGTCATCTTGTTGCATTTTACATTATATTTTGTTGTGTTCTACTTGCTTAAAGAAAAGATTGCTTCAAAAGCGGCCTCTTATCAGACCATGGAAAATATGAGTTCCACATTTGGAAGCTCTTCTTCTCTAAAAGCAATGACATGACTGCCACCAACCATGTAAAACAGGTATCTTTTTTGGGTCCTTTCACCTCACGCAGGAGCCTGGCTTACATAGTTAATGACCTGTGGTAGTCAGAGGATCCCACTGGCCCAGTACTTGCAGCTTTACAGCTGTTAATACACCTATCCTCACAGCAGGCTTGTGAGTTAAGGCACTGCTATTATTCCCATTGCTCAGAATGGGCAATTAAGGCATGAAGAGAGCGTGACTGAGGCTTTGTTAAATGGTCAAGTCAGTTTACAGCTTGCTGCCACCAAAAGGCACCAGGTAGCGACAGTGCAAAAACCATGCCTTATCCAAGGTCTTCAGCAGGGCTGGAAAACGTAGCAAGGTTTTTTGTGCTACAGGCTGCTCCCATCTCCAGTAAATTCAGCTTATCCTTCTGGCTCACAAGTGGAAAACATTCAACAGCCCTTGCAAAAGGAGCTGTTACTCTTAGATCAGGTCTGAGCAAACAAGCACCAAAGTCACAAAACCACCACAACTCTCACCAGAAGGCTCATGGGAGGAAACAAAAGTCTGAAGATCAAAGGTCTGAACTGTCTGCCTTCTCTCAGAAATGACCCGTCAGGCCAGGCACATGTACACAGGAAAGAAGCTCGCCTACTGATGGTGCCAAACCTCTCTGTCCTTACACAAACTAAAAGCTACCTTTCTCTACAGCTGCTGCAAAGCATATTATTAGCAAAACCACACCAAGTCCTCCTGGTCTGCCTTCGCTTGAATCCTACAGCACAAGAACTCTTCCCCTTTCCATTTTTTTTTCCCAATTTGTGAAAAAATCAAGTATTTTAGGGAGGATTCCCAAGTGATCAAGATCTTCTCATGACAGTCCCATCTCATACAAAGTTTGTGGGCACCATCAATGTACTTGTTCTCTTCTTTCTCTGGGGGCCCTGGAAGAGTTGACTCACACCTTTTTCAGTCAAGGGTATATTTTTTTCCTGCTTGTTGGTGAGACAAACTGAGCATTCCTAGCGTACATCACATCACTCCTTGGTCAGTCCCTCAGTCAGCTCTGAGGTCAAATTCTGGAAAAGTGAATCTCTAGAAAATGCCTAGCTACTTTTCTTTCTGTCATCCTAATCACATCCTAAAAACTCTGTGACAGAGGACCTACCACATGTTCCACAGAAGAGGCTGAGACACAACAAACAGCAAGTCCAGAAAGATAATTTGAAACATTTGCAGGCTTTCCCTTCACCGAAGGTTGCAAGGCACTTTCCTCAGATTACAGGACATTTAAGGCATACAAGACCAAAAGACACCAACTGTTGTCTGCCATCAGAAACCAGAAGCCAGATGAAGCATCACTGATGTTCCAGATGTCTACACCCTATGAAGTGTGAAATTAAAACTTGCTTGGAGTTGAAGTTATTCATTAAGTAACACTGTCTTCTGTCACACAACGAATATGCTCCCAATCAAATATTTATTTTCCTTAGGAAAATCAAAGATTATATATATAGCTTCTAATGGGCAACTGCCCCCCGAGTTAGAAAGCTTTTAAAAGCTATGCTTACTCATGAGGAAAAGGTCTGTCTTAGCACAGAGTATGCTGAAGTTTCAGGTGGCTGCATACAGTTTAAGTGTCCCTACCAAACAATCAGAGCATCCACCAGGCAGGCAAACAAACGCCATTTTCCCCCTGGATATCACGGGACTAAACAAGCTTCCTCTTCCTCCCTGCAGCACCCGTTGCTGCTGCAATTTGTCACAGGGCAGAGCCACTGCCCTCTGTGCACAGTAACAGTTCTGCTGGGAAAATCTGGCATGGCCACAAAGGACCTTTGTTCGTGCCAGAAGTTGGGCACGCAGTGCAATCCTTTCCCCTTGTCACACAGAGTTGGGTTTCCGTAGCTGGGTTAGAAACACTCCCCTGACGACTGCAATCCAAACATTGTCCCCCCTCCCCCAGACATGAGATCCTTCTTCCCATATCAAGTACTGCAGGACAGTGGAGTTGCTGCTTTGGGGAGCATTAATTCCAGTGAACTCTAATCAGACTCGCAGCAAGCATGGGTCTGAGGGAGTGCTGAAGCTCTGCCCTCAAGTCTCTGCATGACTTTTGCTACCTGGATACTACAAGAACACCTGAATATAAGGGTCTTTTTTTTTCAGGTATATTCCTGTCCTCAAGATGCCACAAATTTGGCAGACAGATCTTATCTAACAGCATGCAATCCCTTTGTGCAACGTTTCGCTGTTTGTGTTTAATCTGCCAGCACGTGTGTGCATGTAGTATATATTTTTTTTTTTTCAATGCAGCAGCTCTGAATCCAGCTTGTCCCACCTTTCCTCAATTGGCCCTTGCAATGAGGGTCCCTAGCCAGGACACAGCTGCCAGCACCCAGGAGGTCTGGGAAAGGATGCCAGTATGGGATGTAGGGGGTAGACAGTGAGCACACCCTTACATAATGCTGCTGGCAAAAAGCAGGATTTAGCAGGACACGAAAATCTCTGCATTTCCAGTTCACTCAAAATACAAAGAGGAGATGATTACTGGCTCATTCACAAACTACTTAGTACCCCAGTTCAGAAGAAACAATGATTCTTCTGGAAACATGCAGTGGAAGAAAGTGAAAAGTATCTTTGTAAGTAAATGAAGTTGCATAAGATCTGATATGTATTAAAAAATAATAAGAATTGACACACTTGTAAATACTCTCAGATTAGCAGAATCCATGCCTTTGCAGAGTTTTGCCACAGCACATGCCACAAAGGACACATTTCGTTTCTTCCACTTCTAATTTTAAACATCAAGGCATGCAGAACAAACCAGTTGCTACTTCCATAACTGAGTTTGATCTGGACCATCCAAAGCCTGGATGCTTTGGCATCTGCCTGGAACACCGCTTACACTCCCAAACCACAAAAGGGACCATGTTTCCCCCGGAGAGACTATTACTGTACTAAAGAATAAATGCCAGGGAAAACAATAACAAAAGAATTGGCAAAACCTCACATTCATTTATTTCTTACCAGTAGAAGGGTTTGCCATTAGAACACCTTAAAGTATGACAAAGTATGCTTGGCAGTTGCCTCCTCCCATCTCCTCCCACAGGTTTTAATCCCTTTGTACCCACTATTCCCAGCTCTGGTTCAGGGTTCGAGTCATCTTAGGCATTGGCCTCTTTGTCTCCCTGATGGCTGGATTTCCCCTAGGGCTACTTCATAGCTCGTCCAGATGAAGAAACTGTAACAATGATGCTTGAGCAATACTTGAAAAATGCACAAAAGGAGGACAACTGCTCCTTAAAACAGTTTCTCACCAAAGGGTATTTGTTTAAATATTTTTTATCTTTTTAAAAAACTTGGTTTCTTCTCCCTGTTTCTGGGAGGCCAAGACCAGGTCTAAAACAGCGTGCCCAGGGCTTACACTCGCTCACACCTGCTCCAAACCCTCCTCCTTCTTACTCTCTCTTCTGTGCTGAAAGCAGGCTCCAAAATCCAGTACTAAGACTAATATTCAGTAATTGTTTGCCAAAACACGTGTGCTCCTTCCAAGGGAAGTAAAAAAAAAATCTTTAATGATACAATTTCAAAAGACACTGATTTTGTGACCAGTTTGCGTTAATTTAGATGGTCGCCCAGTTTTGTAACGTTTGTGAAAATTCTTCTCCCACGAAGAAACAACAATCGAACACCCCACTATGAACCTGGTGCGCCGTGGCAGCTCTTTCCATGGCAACCCACCAGCACCAAGCGTGCTTTTCTCCAGACTTTGCTGCATAGTGAAGGAGGGCAGGGAAAGAGCCGGCTGAAAATCTCCGGCTGTCTCCACCAGCCTGGCAATCCTGTCATGCTGGGAAATGGAATACACTGGGGAAAGGCAGCATTTCCACAGCCTCACTGCTGAGATGTGTCTTAGCTCCAACTGTTAACCAGCTGCTTGGTCATTTTCAGGTTGGTTGGTTTGTTTACTTTGTAAAGCACAGTCATTGTATTTTGTTTTCTAAACAGCATGAAAAATTACCTCTGTAGTCCAATAAAAAAAAAAAAAAATCGTTCTCCACACACCACAAGGGAGTGGAATTAAGGCAACTGGGCCATGCTCTCACATAGACTCCACATGCAACAGCAGAATGCTCCCTGTCAGTATCTCCTTGGGTAGGACAGACAGATCTGCCCCTGCTGTCAGCGGCCTGGCCAGTGTGGAGGGCAGGCGGGCCAGGTACTCACGAGCTCTCTTGCCGCCTCCAAAAGCCATCACCAGAAGTTGCACCTGATATTCTGCTAGGCCCAAACTGCCATTGCTGCAGCACTAACTAAACATAGGCTCAGCTCTCAAGCTTGTCTCTGCAACTACAAGTTTTCCTTCAAAACACACCCCCTACCCATATTCTTTGATGAATATTTAAGCAATTCAGCATCCCCAGACACATCAGAGCTAGGGCCTTGTCTTTGGCTAGTATTCAACCTAGCCATGCAGCCAAACCTTCTGTGTAACTACTGGCGATTCAAAACAGACACACAAGTCAGCTCCCAAGGACTTCCCCCCCAAGCCTCTCTTCTCAGAAGCATTCCTTCCCTGTCTTATCACCTGCAAGGCTGCCTTAGGCACTAAGGTGACCCAGAATAGAGCAGTCCAGGGTTATTTCTCCTGAAGCTTTATGCCAAAGTTTAATTGCATAATAGTTTCTGAAGTTTAGGGAAAAAACCACATTCCACAGCAAGAGCTGATGCTATTATTTGAAGTCACCTGACCCCAAAATCCAAATAAGAAGCAGGGAAGGGGAAAGACAATAGTCCCATCCATAAGGCAGAGACCTGAAACCAGGTCTCAGAGGAGCATTCATCAGGCATTATCTCTCATATCCAGCCTGGGTTTCAGACCTTTTTCCCAACAAAAAGCATTGACAAAACACCCACTTACGTGGAAAGCATCAGTTCCAGCAGATCAGCTGCCTTCTGACAGGGAAACACTTGCTCATGAACATTTCCTGAAGTAACTGCAGTCTCAAGACTTTTGTGATATTCAGGGAACTAGGTCAAGACTTACTGCATGCTCCTCACCTGAAAGAGGACCCCAGAAAAAAAAAAAAAAGAATTATTGATTTACTTTTGTCTTTTCTCTCTGAAGTTTCTCTTCACTTAATGATTTTTTTGTTTTGTGGAGGTGATCAGCTTCTCCTCCACCACCTTTTGTCTTCTCCACCCTCACCAAAACGTTTACAGGGGTGAAGGAAACTCAGGCAGAAGAAACCAGACAAACTGCTGACGTAGCTCCAGACTTATGTGATCTCTAAAAACGTTCCTAAGAAGCAGTCTCGGCAGAGAAGGGCCACTTTGGGCTTGGAGAGGAATTGGGCCCTATTTGACCCAATGCATTCAGTTCCCGTGGTATGTCCCATGGCCTCACAACAGTAAATCAGAGGGGAGAGAGAGGGAATAAACTAGAAATCCTTAAAATCCCATCCTGTTAATGCAGGTTATGGGCCCCTGCTCTCCTTTTGAAAAACCATGATTTCTAAAGCAAAGTTATCCCATGTGTGGAACTTTGCAAGAGGAGGAAAGAGAGCCAGGGAGCGTGAAAAGGCTGCTCAGCCTGTAATGGAAAATCCTCACTCAGTCACTGAGCAGTCCTCTCATAACACTTATTAAAATAAAGTGAATATGATGAAACACAGCCCAGTTGCACACAAGGCTGCTGAGAAATTGGATCCGGCTGCTGAAATCGGCTCCCAAAACCCTCCTCCTCCAAATACTGGCAGTTGACATCAGTTAATTGCATCCAAACTACCCCCAGGCAAGAAGGGACAGGAGGAGCAACACAGGACAGGTCACCCCGTGTTCAATTCATCTTCAGAGCAGGGCTAGTGTGTAAATCTTCACTGGTCTCTTTTGTCACTTGCCAAGGTTCAAACATGGATGTCTAGCTGTTTGCTAATGATGAAAGGTGACATTACCTAAAAGAGTTCAAGGGCAATGTCCATCGGACTTGGTCTTAGTTGTTGCGTGAGCAAGTGAGAAAGGAGCCTTAGTATTAGGTCTAGGAAAGCAAATTAAGGGCCTTTCTCCTCTCATAATTTGCTTTTAATTCTAGATCTTATTCTTTCAAAACTGTATCCAAACAAGAATAGAGAGATTTTACTCCTTTTGTAGAATAGATCAGCCTAACTGCTGAGGTCAGTGTTTTCAGACCAACACATGAAAGCAGAAGATGTGTCTGAGGAAATTCAGTGCTGGCTGATTCATCCTTTAGAAAGGATGAAGAACAGCCATCCCTGCGTGTCAAGTTTGTTCCTTTGAAAGCAAAACAATTTAGCGTTGGTATCAAGATGGTAGGAACTGAGAAAAAAAAACGCAAAAAAGCGCAAAGCCCTGTCCAGACTGCCCTGAAATATCTTTTCAGGGTTCAAATGCTGAACAACAGGATAGCCCTGTGGTCCATTGGGTTTGCAATGAACCCAAGTGAGGATAAAAGGCATCCTTCTCCCTTCACTTCTTGGTATAGTGGCTCAGCACCGCTGCTCTCCCAGTGTCTCTTCCTGCCCCAGACATACAGAGACAGACTAGGGCAGCAAATGGGGAAACCCACAAGTTATTTCACAGACTGAAAGTGTTTCTGCATGGGATCCACATCTCATGTTTCAGATGAACCAAAGCACAGCCTGAATCTTGTGAAAACAAAACTGCACAGCAAAACCCCACCAAAACCGTATTACAAGAGAAAGAGTGGGGGTGAAAAAATCCAACTGGATTTTGGTCAGATATGGAAAAATCAAGAGGGTGTTAGTGGGGGAAAAAAACCAGTCTGTCCTCCTTGGACAACCCTATTTCAAGATGTAGGCACATATACATGCAATGTATATCCAGCTATATAAAAACAGCACTTGCCATCACTATTCCCTTAGGGTGTAAACAGCATCAGGAAAGAAACACCTTTCAACCTGGTCCTCTGTGCTTCCAGTCCCAAGTGACTCATAAGAAGAGCTGTCTGAAGATGCTCAGTAGCAGGTCAATCTTTCCCAGCAGGTAGGAGAGCTATAAATCAATTGCTTTAAAAAAAAAAAAAAGGAAAGAAAAAAACCCCCACACCAAAAAAACCCCTGAGGCTTGCTGGGAAGAAGTAAAATTGGGGGGAAAAAAGAGGTAAGATGAAAAGCACCTGTAATCTCTTTCATGCAGCACTGAACTTCTTCAGAAGAGAAAGCACAGAAATGATAAGAAAAGGAAATAAAGGGAAAGAAGAAAGCAGCGCATTGACACCAGCTACAGATAAATTTTTTTAATGGGCATTAGGTCAGCAGGGCATTTTCCATCTGCCCTGCTTAAACCAGAACTCTGATGATGTTATGTGTGTGATATTAATACAGCATTTATCCTGGTGGGACTGTAAGTTTATTTTGCGTGTGCGTGCACACGCATGGATGATTGCACTGGGTCTTCCTGAGGTGAGAAGGGTGATTTGTACTTAGCTGATGAAAACACCAGCTGTTGGGTTGCACCTCAACTGGTTTTGGGCTTGCTGAGAAGACAGAGAGAAAGGAATAGGCAGCAGCAAAGGGTTACAGGGCTACAAGGGCTTGGAGAGGAAGGGAAGAGGAGAATGAAGAAGAAACAGCTTTGCCTTCAGTCTCCTGAAGTCAGTTCAAAGGCCCAAAAGGCCAGAACTGCTGCTGCTGAATCCCACCCAGCAGGGGAAGCTTGCTGCTACCAGCAGAGCCCCGGTCAGGGGCTCCAGGCTTTTCTCTCCCATTCCAAATCCACAGGAACTCCAGTGCCCCTCACTCCCGCCCAATTTTTAGCCCAACCTACAGGCATGCCCTTCTCAACTCAGCACATTGGTTAAGGCAGCAATGATAAAACCACTTTTTTTTCCTATATTTTTGCTAGTGATTTGATGATTCACATAGATGAAGGCATCTCAGTCTTCTTCCTTCAAACAGATTAGACAAAAAGGAAAGATCACAAATCACATTCTGCTTTTCTTTCAAATTCCACAGTTCTTTTCCAATCTGATTCAATAACGACAGTGCAAACGGACCCGGAGCCTGCAAGAGTTCCCCATGAATTAGCAGCTTGACTAACACAGCACAAGTTAAAGAAGATTAGCTAGAAGCTGAAGTCAATGTTTAAAACACGGATTAGGGACAGACAGAGCACATTTGGAACCTAATTCTCAGAAAACCCTACCCAACAACCTCAGCAATCCCTTAATTTAATTACCACAGTTTTAGGATAAGTTACCATAATTTGACTAGATTATATGTTCTCTAAAGGTGTAAAAAAACACCTGGAGAACACCACCATTAGTGCCAGCACCGATTCCCTATAAACTTAACAATGCCTCTTCGTTGAATATCTCCTAAATAAAACCAAAACAAGCCCAAAGACTCTTTTTCTGCCCTTTACATGACACATAGCAATGGTATTTCCCAAAATGGTCACTGTTTCAGGAAGCTTGAAGACTTGAAAAACAGTTGGCAGGCGTGAAGAACAAAGCAGAAAACATCTATATCTCTATGGGAAACCTCCACCAGCACGAGTGTGTTCTACAAATGGATGGTCCATGGATTCACTCTGCCCTTGGCCATGGAAAGTTGGGGTAGGAAAAAGGCACTTGAGACATCACAAGAAGCTTAACCTTCACAAGCTGCTATAAGAACACCCAAGGGGTTAAAAATTTCCAATGGTTTTACTTGTTAAGGAGCAAGATAGGAATGGGGATGCATTTTCAAATTTAATTTTACAATCCCCAAGGATTATATTCCAGGAAATTACTCTGCTTTGTGAATATCGTTATTGCATGACATTTTGGTCCCATTATCTCAGACTCTTTTTGGCATGTATGTCAGATGTGATTCACCATATGTTTAACAACATGCAGCACTGGTTCAACTATATCTTACTAATGCAACAAATCAAGAAAACCTTTATTTTCTTATGTTTCAAGTTACAAATTAACTCAGAAATCCCTCAGTCACACAGTACTCACCCAATTTTAAGATCTCCCATGTAGACTTTTGGAACTTCAAAAAACAAGAGGAAACCTCCCAAGACAGATAAAATTGCATTTTATAAATTTGAGAAAGACAAGATACGGTTTAACTGCTTGCACTAGAAACATCCCAATCCCTTCTCCAGCATGTTTGAGTTATTCACATGAAGTGGTTTCTCTGTATAAGTCCTAGGCAGGACTTCTATGGTAAGGTTTCCCCAGATCAGCAGTTTTTCCCCAATCATGCTACAAACCCAAACAAGCCCCGCTCCTTGTGCCAAAGAGTTTACACACTATGTCCCCGCTCACATGAGAGTGAGGAGGATTATTAGTTGTAAATTGCTTTGAAGGCTAAAATAAAGTGTCAAATATTGCTGTCTTCATAAGTCAATAAGATTCAAAACTGTCTAATAATGCTATGAGAAAAATAGCAATTTTGAGCAACAAGCCAGATGTTCAACAATTGGTGGTTCAAGAACAACAAGCAACATCAAGCACTGCTGTCTCTGACAACAGCCCCTTGCAGGCAAATCTGTCTTAAGGTCAAACCAAAGAAATTTCAACTCATGCAGTCAGGCATATTTTGTTCAAACCCTTCAGGAAGTGATCCGAGTGTGCTTCTACCCCACAGAGGGCAAAGTGCAAGTGGTATCCAGCAGAATGACATTAACCTTTGCAAAGTGGGGACCACTCTCCTGGACTTCCCATGAAACACAGCTCACCTCGGGTTAACCACTGGTATGCTGAAAATGCACAGAGCAATCTGGCACCAGCCTCTGAAAAAGAGGGTCTCAGAGAATGGGATAAGGAGCAACAGCAGAACACCTGGCACCTCCAGTAACCCACGTGGGGAAAGATGCAGACTGGCAGTGTGCACAGATCTAGCCATACCATCAGCCATCTTCTTGACCAAGTGAAAAAAATGAAAAGCCACCATATTGACTCACAGGAATACAAAGTCCTCCCACCCCCAGCTTCCAACTGCCTGTAATAAAATCCAGCCTTTGTAAAGCAGACACAGTCTGATTTTCCGATGTGTTCCATACTCAAATCTCTAAACAATGTAATGGGACCCCCAGGAGGTCGGTATCCTGGAAAAAAATGGAAGTCCTATGCATTTCATACAGGTGTCTGACACAGCACCGACACTTAAACCCTGCTATGTTAGCTGTGCTGCCATCCTAGCTGAGGCTCCCACCAGCAGGAAGAGCCAGGGAAAGCCCCAGGACATACATTGAGGTCTTTACACAATGCCCAGGCCAGCCTTGATGAAGCAAATGGAACAGCTGGTTCCTTTGCTCAAGCAGATTAGGTGGTATCTAAAAAGGAAACTGCAGCTAATTACATGAACTCTTTGAATGTCTGTTTCCTGTGAGGTGACCCCGGGGATTGTCCAGCCTTTTAGAGCTCTCAAGGCTAAGTGTTTGAGGAAGAGCAGAGGCACAGAGCAGTGTCAGACAGTGCCAGCAACCTTAATCCTCTAGAGTTTCCTGGAAAGCAAACAGAGTAGATTGACAGCAACCAATGAGGCAGCACAAAAGAGGGTGGTTTCTCCCCCAAAACAGAGCTGGTGCTGTACAGTTGTGGTGATGACACAAAACGTCAGCATACCCTAACACTCAACATGCCCCAGGAGCCTCCACCTAAGCAGACACTACACCAGGACCAGACAAGACCACAAACATGCACTGCAGGGGGCAAGAACTGATGCACCTGAAATCATTTATTGCAAAATTCTGGCATTTGAAAGCAACACAAAAGCAGAACATGTTAGGGCAGACGTTGAATGGCTAGAAGGCAGTTTGTATGACATCATCTCAGTGCTCATGGTGTTGAGAAGGGCTCTTGTAAAGGGACTCTGCAGTTTTCCAGCAGTTGCTGTGCTATCAATGCCATACATTGCTCAGGAGCTCATTACATTGATGTTACTGCCACTAACTTTGCAGACATGTTTCAGGCAGCCACAGAAGAGCCCACAACAACAGAGCCCAGTGCTCTGTCCCTCTCACATATCCCAGAGCACAATAAGTAGACTGAGGTTTTTAGGAGGAGAAGCCACAGCTTCAACACGTATCTATGACTGGCCTCAGAGACCTGATGGGCACAGCCACGTGTTTGCTGGCAGGCAAGTGATGTGTTGCAGAAGCCAGGTGTCAGAAGTAGGGACTGTGCTTTGCAGGGGTAATTCCTAAGCTAAATGTACTCACAGCAAATATAAAAAAAGTGAAATGGGAAACTACTTGTTTTGCTATTTAAATGCCCTTTTGGAGTCACCTTCCCCTCTACAAAGAGCAGCTAAAACACTGTTTCCTTTCACTCTGCCACCACAGGAGCTGTTCGGAGGTCACCATCTCCCTCCTCTCCATTTATCCTGTCCCTGAGTGCACACATATATCACAGATATTCTCTGTGTCTACCAGATATATTACAACTGTAGAGCAGTGCTGGGGCCATCACGGGGGCTGAGCACGGTTTTTTTTCTTCCCCTGGTCTGCCTCAGGCTTAAGGACACATTGAAGCTGTTTCCCACTGGGAAAGGAGATGAGCACCACCATCCCTGTGCCACCACTGTGGGCACGCATCACATACCAGGGGATGCAAATCTGACCCCCCCAGCCTACCCTGTCTGCTTCCTGTGCTCAAAACCACTCTCTCGAATTCCTGAAGATGATGTAAGTTACAGCAGGATCTGAAAGCTTTACACTGCTTTTAACACACAGGGTATATCTCTAATTTCACTGCCACCTCTGGCAGTCAGGGCTAGCACGAGGCTAACGTATGTGCCAGGAGGTCATCCAAGTGACACAATTACTCATCCAGACTCACCTGGAAAGAGATGCTCAGAGATCCTCATGAACACACAAAGTATACCCTTCAGGCTGAGATTTTCACGGACAGCAAAGGAAGGGGCTTTTGGCTTCTCGTATAAAAAGTGGCAGAATTTCTACAGTAACAGACCAAAACTTATTGCTACAACATACAGCACTACACATCACACTGCTGCTGCAGTTTCCTTCCTTTCAATAACATGCACCAAAAGGATGTGTTCATAAAGAAGCAACACCTACCAAGGGTGTGCTCCCTTCTGCCCTGCAGGCACTTAAGGGCTGCTCCTCACCTACTCAGGAGTGCTTTTCCCAAGTGCCTTGGAAGTATTTTTAGAGCACTGATCCTGGCTCATTGAAGTCCTCTGAAATTTAGCTACTGACTCCAGCAGAAGCAAGACCAAAGAAGAAAGCTGCTCCTTCTCTGCACTCCTCCAGGATCAGATGGATGCCCTGCCTATGGCCACTCGGTGAGCTTTTACTTACAAAAGCCATCAGAGTCGTTGAGGAATACATTTAGTGCCAGTAGCTCAGGGTGCAGCTGCAGTGTGAGCTGCAGGTTGAGCTCTGGGTGGTGGGAGCTCGAGGCAAGAGTGGGTGCCTACCCCTGGCATAACAGAGGGCACAGAGGACCTCTGTGGAAGCCAGGTGAACAGACACTCAGATGCAGCAGGAGCCAAATACTTATCTGGAAGAGCCCAGACTTTCACTACATAGACTTCAATCCTTTATTTCGGGTCCCTCTTTGTGAGGCACCCAGCTCAAGCTGTTGTTCTGTTATTGCGCCATGAATTAATTATTTTAAAGATCCAGATGTCTGAGACTCTTCTATGAGAAACCTGGGATCCAGCTGGTAAGGAAACCTTGTCTGATTGTGTGAGTGTAGGGAGCAAGTGGGGAGGCTCACTGGAGCTGCCCACTGTGAAGGGGCTTCGGTCCCAGCTCAGGTGGTGCAGGTCCTGGACAGTCAGACAGGAAAATTTTCCTAACAGGAGAGCAAAGTTACATCAAAATGGGAATCCACTGAATGTTTTGTAACAGAGCTAAAAAAAATCCAGTTGCTCTTTGCATTCATGTAGTATATAATAATATATGACCACTAATGCAATTACATATATAAATCATATAAAACACATTTTAATCCAATATTAATAACAAATAAAGACAATAAATGAAAGACTATTCTCTGTCCTACTAGAGCTTGAATCTCCTCCTGTAGTAGATCCTGAGCACCACACTTGCTCCTTGCCCTTCCCTACACACACTCACAGCAGCACCTGAAACACAGCTGTCCCAAGTGCTGCAGGGTTTGATTCATCTGTAGCAGACCTGGCTGGATTTCAGAGTGCAGCACACACAGTTACAGTCTGGTTTGAGACACGCAAGCAGACGACCATACTTGGAGAACTGCAGACAGGAAACTTGCCAGATTGTTTATACCTGAGTCGTGACTAACGCTAACAATGAAAACTGAGTCAACTCAGAGACCACTACTGTGCTCAGCACCTATGTGATGCTCTACCCTAACGCCACTACCAGCAAAATAGGGATTAAGCACAATTACCCTTGCAAATATCAGTTGTACTGCGTGTAACTATTGGTGATGCAAAGCATGTGATGCTCACTGCCATTGCATTTGCTGGGTTAGGATACAGCAGCACATTCTGCAATACACAAGCAGCCTCAGAGGCCCAAGTGCTCCTGCTTTCAACATATCAACCTCCTGATTTCCAGACATCCCCCATGAGAGAGCAGCCACTGAGAACACTACCAAAAACTACTGATGGCAGCAAAAAATAAAGGAAAGGACTGGAACAGGTGGAGATGGGAAGCTCCAGGAAAGTTAACTGCAATTTTTGTCGCTTCCAATCTATTTCAACTCACCTGACTCTATTCCATTCCTCGATGTTCTTGCTTATCAGGGACACATGAAAGTAGCAATGTATCTTTTAAATAGTTGGGACCAGGCTTTTCTCCCACTTAAGTGTAGGGAGTGTTTAGGTGAGGGGAGGAGATTGCATGCTTGGTAACATGGGGATTTGGGGATGCTCACCTACTTGCAATGCAAGATACGTGTATGGATCCTAAACAACCACAAAAAAAGAAAGCCCCTTGGGCTTCATTTTGGGGAGGTTTTGTTACCATAGTATCTCTGAGCACTGCCAGCTTGGATCCACCCTTATACTCAGGGGTGGTGAAGTCAGACCTGCCAGAGTGCATGTCATTCCT